>JALRMH010000087.1:43219-57981 GCA_026119935.1 Endothia cerciana | reverse complement strand
CTGTTGTGTGTGCCTTGCTGTGCCTTGCTGTGTGTGCCTTGCTGTGTGTTCCTGTTGTGTGTGCCTTGCTGTGCCTTGCTGTGTGTGCCTTGCTGTGTGTTCCTGTTGTGTGTGCCTTGCTGTGCCTTGCTGTGTGTGCCTTGCTGTGTGTGCCTTGCTGTGTTGGCTTGCTGTGTTGGCTTGCTGTGTGTGCCTTGCTGTGTGTGCCTTGCTGTGCCTTGCTGTGTGTGCCTTGCTGTGTGTGCCTTGCTGTGTTGGCTTGCTGTGCCTTGCTGTGTGTGCCTTGCTGTGTTGGCTTGCTGTGTGTGCCTTGCTGTGTGGGAAAGCCCGCTGCGGTCTGGTCTGCGTGCCTATCGCTTATGCACTGCGGCGGGAGTACCACGGCGTACCTAATAGTAGTTGAGGTCTACCTCTCCCCTCTCGGTCTCGGGGACATCTCTATCTTCCTGTGGACCTAGCCTGGGCTGTGAGAGCTGCGAAGGTATTAATCAGAAATCTCTCCTGCCCGCAGGCTTGAGCGCGCGCCTCTCGCCGAACTCAACAAAGATGGGTTTCGACTTCTGATTCAGGTTACGGGGGATTCCACCCCCCTTTCTCAGTCCAACCGGTCATCTAAACAACGGCGACCGCAGGAAACTCGGGTTTCCTCCAATGCCGACACCCCTATCATGTCTCGCCCCTCCGCTGTGGTCCTATAATGAAAGCTCCAGGGCGCAGTGACTATATATGCCCAGCCCGAGCCTCCTTCTCCCATACGATACCAGAGGGAGCCCTAGTGTATCGACTGGGTATGAAAGTTCTGACATGATAATATGTAACGGGTGGGATCTATCTACAACAGGGGGGCAACGGCCCACCTTAGAACCCCCCAGTACCTGGACTAGAATATTCTCTATAGAACCAGAGGGGGCAAGCAGCCATGGTAACGGATGGATGCAGATAGAGGACAACGGCCCACCTGGGCCCCCCAAGTACCGCAGGCCAGAATATTCTCCATGGAACCAGAGGGGGCAGCAGCTATAATGACGGATGGGATTTAAATAGAGAGACAATGGCCCACCTGGGTCCCCCAGTACGCAGGCCAGAATATTCTCCATGGAACTAGCCTGAGCTGCGGCAGGCATATTCACTGACGAACCCCGCCCCACCGTACCCTAAAATATCTATATAAACCTTCGACAAGCTACAGACAGAGTCCCCTTCTCTCCCCTCCATCGACAAGAATCCGAATCCGAATGACAGCGATCTTCGAGCCCTTATATATACTGTGTGTATTGCCGTCTTCGTGACAACTGAACCACTAACTGCTAGTTACACCCCTAACTAATAACTATCGCAGACATCCTTCACCACCACTTATCCCCCCCACGGGGGCACCTGGACTTCAGCGACACCGCCCGGACGCTGTACTGCCCTCACGGGGGCTGCAACCGGGCGGGCAACCCCGAGAGACGGCGCGATGATCACAGATGAACACTCTCGCGAACGCGCACCTGGATTTCCGCAACATTGATGGTGGTGCCAGCGCGCCCTATAAGCTGGCAGACGAACAAGGAAAGCGACTATTCAACAACCCAGGACACAAGGTCCTGAACGTCATCCTCCCCAAGCGGGACAGCCCCCCCCCCCCCCGGCGCCGCCCGGGGACGGGAGGGGCGGGTCCTCCCTGGGGATGGATGGGAGGCACATATCCTCCCTCCCAGGTCAATGTCTCCGTCATTGAACCGAGGACCGCCGCGTCCGCCACATAGTCGCGCTGCGGGCGACAATCATCTCGATGCAGAATCTGCGGGGGACAATCATCTCGATGCAGAACCTGCAGGAGATGATCATCTCGATGCAGAACCTGCAGGGGACAATCATCTCGATGCAGAACCTGCAGGAGATGATCATCTCGATGCAGAACCTGCAGGAGACAATCATCTCGATGCAGAATCTGCGGGGGACAATCATCTCGATGCAGAACCTGCAGGAGATGATCATCTCGATGCAGAATCTGCGGGGGACAATCATCTCGATGCAGAACCTGCAGGAGATGATCATCTCGATGCAGAATCTGCGGGCGACAATCATCTCGATGCAGAACCTGCAGGAGATGATCATCTCGATGCAGAATCTGCGGGCGACAATCATCTCGATGCAGAACCTGCCTGCGGGCGATGATCATCTCGATGCAGGACGGCCGCCAGGCAGACCGAGGACATGCTGGCTGAGGACTGGGGGATGGAGCACGGGCACGCCGTGGAAGACAGGTTTGGAGGAGGATGCTGGAGTCTAGCACGGAGGCATTGTGAGGGTGACAAGTTGGCAGGACCAAAGACCAGGGAAAGCCTAAGAGAAGGAAAGCCTAAGACCAGCCAGAACAATAACAAGAACAGGACTAGATCAGATCATTACAACCCGGGCGCATGAGCGAAGTGAGAGCTGTGAATGGTAAATTGGATTACCGTGGCCGGACGACGTAGCCACACACACATACACACACACACACACACACACACACACACACGAGGCTTTACAGCCTCGGCCCCTACCCCCCTCTCGACCGGGACCCCTGTGCCCTCTGTGTGGCCCGCCCTCTGGCGCCTGTGCCCCGCCTTCCACCGCCTGTGCCGCCTGTGCCCCACCTTCCAGCGCCTGTGCCCCCTGTGTGCCCCGCCCTCTGGTGCCTGTGCCCTGCCTTCCAGCGCCTGTGCCCCGCCTTCCAGCGCCTGTGCCCCACCTTCCAGCGCCTGTGCCCTGCCTTCCACCGCCTGTGCTCTCTGTGCCCCCCGTCCTCCCCTTGCTGTGCCCTGCCCTCCAGGCGTCCCCAACATGTCTGCACAGGCATTCATCTCCTGGCCAGGTATCATAATCTCTTTCATCTAATGCAGATTCTTCGTCCGCCCATTGCCAGGTGCATATCCTTCACCCTGCCCCCTCCCCGCTCGTTCACCTACGGTGAGCTATAGCAGCTGGGACCGACACCTGCACCTTGTCCTGGCCGCTCCTCCTAGGAGTTCTGGGGCCACCGCGAACCTCAGAACCCTCAAACCCCCCTCCGAACATGCCCGTTTCGCCGTCCTAGGGCCAACAACATTACATTCCCGATCAGCCTTGTCGGCAACATCTCTGTCGGCAGCCTTGTGTACTGCCCCGAACCGTCTCGTCATACGTCTGGCACTTTTGTTGGGAACCTTGTCGCGCCGCTCTCTGGACTTGTATGCCTGGCACTGTGGTTTGCCGTTGTGCCCCCCCCCCCCTCTTCCCCCCCAACCCACTGAAGCTCAGGACCTCGTCACCCTGCCTGTGCCTTTCCCACCTGACAGTTTGACGCCTTGGCCCTTTCTAGGGAGGCAGGCCGGCGAGGCTTACACCCAGATGCAGTTCTTACTTCTTTTTCCGGGGCAGACCGTGCTGGCGGGGTTCTCGACAGGGCTCCCGACGAAGGTGCCGGCGGAGGTGCCAGACGTACAGGTGCCGACAAAGACGTTATGCCTTCTGCTGTGTGCGTCACGACGCCGGCACGTATCCTTTTGCCCTCGGACCACTTCTTCTTCTTCTTCTTCTTCTTCTTCTTCTTCTTCTTCTCCCTCGCGCCGGATGGGTGTAGACCTACCTCTGATCCGCAAGATCTACTCTTGGATGGCTCCTCACGACCGTGACCGACCGCACAGGATCTCTTGGGGGGGCGGGGGGGCGAGGATGGGGGCATCGTTGCCGCTATCCCGAGCATGAGCAGTTGCCGTCTGGACACCAGTCAACCTTTTCGTCTGCCGAGCCAAAGTTGGAACTTTCTTTCCCTGCTGAGCCCTTACAGAGAAGACGAGTCCGTCAGGCCTTCGCGCCTCAGGCCTTTAGGACGCGGATCAAGACGTGGCAAGGAACCCTCTTTAACACTAAAGAGGGAACCCGCCTGGCAACAAGGCAGGCCCTTAGCTAAGTTGTCTAACTAGACGCCTGCAGGTCTCCTTACCACGCCGCCGCCGCCGCCGCCGCCGCCGCCGCCGCCAGACCGTGATGGCTGATCTTTTCTAGATTGCTTTACAGCGCCGCCGACTAAGAGGGCCTGGAAGAGGAGGATAGGGTAAGCACCGAGGAGCCGGGATCGCAACCCGATAGGGAGAAGCTCACCGGGAACCGCTGGAGAGGCAACCGAAACACCGTCGATTATCTCTATACAGAGGTTACAAAGGATCGATAGAAGAGCGAGCAGCAATTCCAAGCCCTCCGAGAAGACATCCAGCCCCCCGAGAAGACATCCAGCCCCCCGAGGAGACATCCAGCCCTCCGAGGAGACATCTAAGCCCTCCGACAAGACATCCAAGCCCCCCCCGAGGAGACATCCAAGCCCCCCCCGAGGAGACATCCAAGCCCCCCCCGAGGAGACATCCAAGCCCCCCGAGGAGACATCCAGGCCCTCCGAGAAGACATGGTGGTCTTCTGGTCAGACACATAGACAGCCACATAGCGTAGGCGGGTCCCGGTGCACGGCGACGTGAGGACGTTGGAAGACGTATCGTAATCCCATAGCCTCGGCGACATTTGCACTGATATAAACAAAACCCCGCTGGAACCTTGCAGCAGGCAATATTGTTAAGGACGGTTCAGCCCCCCTCGTTGGACGCGGGGCCATTCATTGCCCGATGCGCCTGCCCAGCCGCCGCCGACCTCCGCCACTATAACTATTGATATTGACGTTGTCCTCGAAAGAAACCCTAGATCAAACTCTATGGAAACAGTCCACCACGACAGGCCGGTCGGCAGGCCAAGACACAATGAAGAGGCAACGGCACATAAGTCGAGGATAAAGGAGGGTAGCGCGAGGCACTACAAGTCGGACTTGGCACCGTATCTAACAGCAGGTGAGGGCCAGGTGGCGGGTTTGCTTCTCGGGAAGAAGCTCCAGCTTCAGGCACATCCCCAGCGACCCGACACTCTTTAGAGAGGGAAGCCCGATGCTTGAGCCAAGGTGGGGAGTCTGCCGATAGGTGTTATAGAAGGAAGGGCCAGCCCGAGGGCGTGATCCACCGCTGTCGTGGAGCAACTTCAACTGGGCCTCGATGGCTTCGACGGCGACGCCAGGTCGACGGAGGCAAATTGGACGCGCCGCTGCCTGACACCGGTGACGAAGCTGGGGGGGGGGGACATGGCGGGCGAGAAATCCTGTGTCCCCACCTCCTTGGACGACCTGAAGCTGAACCTGAAGCGGCATCTTCAGAGGCGCCTGCAAACCCGTGGGAGCATTGGTGGTGGTGGTGGTGGTGGTGGTGGTGGTGGTAGTGGTTGGTTGAAATCATATGAGAGGCACCAGCGAGCTCGGAAGCCAAGGGGGCCTGAATTTATATCACAGGGCAGAACACGAGACGATCACCAGGATCACCGGCCATCAACAACCACACCTTCGAACTGAGCCGCCAGCGGCAGCGCATCCTCTGTTCTTTTCTGTTCTTTTGTGCCATGCATGTGTCTGTTTGTCCAGGCCTGGCTGGCTGATGTCCATTCTGCCCTCTACACTACGCCGCACAGCAACACGACGAACATCAAAGACTTGAGGCCTGCGACATGACCACGCCGACGACACGACCGCGAACGGGGATCAAGAGGTCACCTGCTGCCCTGCAGGGCATGGATGTCAATCTGCAGCGCACCATGTCTGGCGATCCTGACAGAGAAGCATTGCATGCTCCGCAGCCCAAGCGTCCGCGCAGGGCTATGGCAGCGTCGGCAGTAGACACAGACACAGACACAGAGGCAACGCCGCGGCCACAGCCTCGAGCCGGGTCACCTCCAGCTCCCGGGCCCTCGCTCTCCTCCCACAGCCGCCCTCTGCTGTCCCCCCCCCCCCCTTAGCAGCGACAGCAGCCCACCTTGCCGGCCTGGTCGTCCGCCCCCACCGCCGCCACCGCCCCTACTATTACTACTACTACTACTACTACTACTACTACTACTACTACTACTACTACTACTACTACTACTACTACTACTACTACTACTACTACTACTACTACTACAAACACATCGAGTTCTCGAGCCTCCAAGCAGCGATCCACGAGCCCCGTGAGGCGCATGGCTGCACTGCAGGACGTCGGCGGCGGCATCGCCTTCCACGAGCTGGCCGGCGGCGGCAGGCTGCTTACCGACAGGCTCGGCCCGGACGGCGCCGACCTCTACCGCAAGCCCCGCTGCATGGGGAGGGGCAGAGCTGTCCTACCGCGGGGCGTGGCACATGAGATCAGAGGGCTGGAGCCCGACGAGGAGATCGGCAGCAGAGCTGGCCGAGGTGGTTCGCCTGGCCCGCCGCTCCCGCCGGTGCGCCGAGGAGCCGGACGGCGAGGGCGACTGGAACTGCGCAGTGCACGCACCCGTGCCGTGCCTAGCCCTGGAGGCTGGCGAGGCTGGGAATGATCCTCATGACGGCTGTAGCCGCAGCAGTGGCGACAGCGACAGCGACAGCGCGCTGCTGCAGGCCGGGCTTCCGGTATATGTATGTCGGCGGTCTGCCCTGCCCTGCCCTGCCCTGCCCTGCCCTGCCGGAGTGTTCCCCCCTCCTCTTGTCAGCGACGCGCCCCAAGGCTAACAGCTCTGTTCGTCTTCTCCCCCCAACCCTACAGCCCCAGGCGCCAAGATCGTCTCCGAATATCTGCCCGACCATGCCTCAGGGCTTGCCGCAGCTTCCAAGATGACGGATTTCGTCATCTGTCTGGGTCGCGATCCCGGTGCCGACACTGATGCTGACCCGGGCTCTCACACCGATTTTGCCGGCTGGACCCTGTCCCCATCCCCGACCTCCCCCCGGTATGGCCTGAGCCAGCATCTCAAGCATCACCACGATGGGGTTGAACAACATCACTATACCGTTATCGTGCCCTGGACGTCTCCGGCTGGCAGATTGCTGCCTGCTCGGCCGAGCGTCTTGGATCTTCACGGGGATAATCCCTCCATTCAGAGTTCATCCGATCGTATCCGGGCTCTGGGCTGATCCGCCCCGTGGTGACAATGGGTGGGTCCCGGGCGTCCGCCTGAGCGTCACTCTCTCTGAATGCCACCTGGGGACGAACTGGACCGCGCATGGCCAGGCATTTCGGAGTGGGTAGACCTTTCTCAACTCCCATCCCGTCTCCTCCGCGAGCCTTCTCCATCCGTGTCCTTCCCTTTCCCTGCCGCCCACGGCTACCATCATATTTAGAGTCGGCGTACCTTGTGACGGCCTACCCGTATGAACCGTCTTTCAGCACAGATTCTGAGATCACAAGCCGGCTCTTGGGACTTTTGGTTATGCGATAGCGGATATATTTCCCCATGTAGTGCTAATACCATGAAGTTCACCCCAACTGAACCGGAAGCGAAGGCGTGTTCTTTTTTGAGCGCCCTGGTGCGTGTTTGCAACAAGGATTTTGTCCTCTCCTACTTCGACAAAATATCTCATCTGTAAGGAAAGATCACCGCTAAGAGCCCGATACGCTTACTATATAACTCGCTCCAGCCCGGAGCGGATGCTGGTCCTAATTCTGAGAACAAGACTGAGCCACAGACTTACCACGCACCACGCACCACGCACCACGCACCACCATTAGTTTAAGGGATGACCATAAAGGAAGATGAATAACTACATATAGTTATTACACACGTAAGCTTAAGGTCAAGATGGCCTGATGGTCTATTGGGATTGCGTTAGCGGTACGGTTCAATGTGAAACACCTCCTTGTTGTCCAATACGAAACTCGTGTCCTGTCAGTTGTGTCAATGATTACTAGCTATGAGGCCACCTGGATGTGAAGAAACCAGAATACTTAGCCTGACTGTTGAAGAGCTATTTTGTGAAATGCTAATCGGATAGTAAAGACTATGGTCCTATGTATCGAGCTCTTCAGACCTGATTCGACAGGATCAATGTCGGGTCCATTGGCCCACACCTTTTCACCAACCTACCCCAGCCCTGATGATTGTCTAACTCCTTCCTGCTGTCTGTAAGCGGCGAGTGTTGAACCCTAGAGCCTTGTGGTCCCGACCTGTCGTATACAGCCGTTCCCCTGACCCTGTTTGTTGCACCCAGGTCACGACAAGACACCAGCTTTCAATATGAAAAAGATGACATAGCGATTAGACTCAAAATAAGGCCCCTGTTGCTCCTCAAATCCTAATCTAAAATTCTCTGCGGACTCTCGCCCGGCCGCTTATGTGCTTTTCAAAAACAGTAGCGAGATCGTCACCCGAAGAGTTCCCACGTTGTTGGACGCTTTCATCCTTCGAGCAAGCCTTTCTCGTTCCTGTGTTGGCTGCCGCAACTGTTTCCACTGTTGCCCAAGCTCTGGAGAGACTGGCCCTCCGAGACGCAGCTGGTGCACACATGGCCCGTCATCCGGGTGGCCATCGGTTCTGTCGACGTAGTCGGTCTCGTATGCTGCGGATTCGAGGTAGCCGTTGTGGTAGGGGCTCTGCTCGTCCGTCGAGCCCTCTCGGCCGCAAGTTCTGACAGGAGTTCATTATTTTGTGCCATCGCTGTTTCGGTGGAGTTACTGGATTCTGCCTCCCGGCTGCGGTCCCATGCAATCTGTTTCCGGATTTGGTGATGAGGAAATCAAGGTTGGAGATCAGAAGGTCAAATTTCTTCTCGTCTCTGATGGCCCAGGCCGCTTGTCTGCGGACCGGAGGAGTGTTTCCTGGATTGCTCTTGGGGGGGGGGGAGGCCTCTGCGTGGGAAATTTTTCCGCAATGAAAAAATTGAAAAGAGGAACAGAGGGGGCGCCAAACAACACGCCTCGTCTTATGTAGCCCATACCTCTGGCTCAGCTGTGACGCACTGCCCAAAATGTCGCTGATCGCCCTGGGGCTCTTTGTGGCGAGGCCCCCCCCTCCTTCCAACCAACATTTGCGTGACACCCCAAGCCATGACGCGCGCTGGTGGGAGCAAGTACAGTGATAACACGACGGCTGGTCAACCAGTCGGGGTATTCGGCAGCATAGGTTAGGTACCAATTTGAGCACAAGAAAGAAAGCATCACGAGTCATATTCTAACAAAAGCTATAGGGGGGGCATTCGGACGTCTCGGGATGAAGATAATCGCTGTAATGCCTGTGGAGACCCTCGGGAAGACCTTTTTGCGGAAGTGCAAGCAGGAGAGTCACACGGCGCCTCCGGGGCTCGACGGGGAAGGGAATCACGTCTGGTGCCGCAAGGCTTCCCCGTGGGACGAAGTCCGAGCCGGAACCAGGGCCTGTCACGCCCCCACGTTTGACATCTTACGGGGCGGGCATACAAGTGTTCTTTCCAGTGAGCCCGACCAGGAAATATCCAGGAGGGACACCGCGTCATGGTTCGAACAGGGGAAGCTGTTCGGGGTGTCCAGCGAGGCATCAACCAAGATCACAGGTGCCGGCGTGAGGCCTCTGGCTATAGGAGGGATAAGAGAAGGACAAGAGGAATACAGGAACGAGGAATAGCGAGCCGCTGACTTCGTGGACCCGGCCTCGTCTAAAAACATCTACGCGCCGCGCCTGCCGGTCGAGCCTTTGAAGGGCTTGCCTCAGACGATGTCCTCCACCTCCCTTTCAATGCAGCATACGCACAATCGAGAGGCGATGAAACAGCATCTTCGTCAATCAACTATTCCCGCGCACTCTACATGACGGGCATCTCTATCAGTCCCTCCCTCTGTGGCGGGGGTTGGTCCAAGATTTCGCCACCAGTTTCCTCATCGCCCTCGTACTCTCCGCCACATCGGTCATGTACCTACAGCTTCTGCGTCCCCGTTTCTTAAGGCCTACCTCGTGAGCCTATTTGAGAGCCAAAAAAAAAAAAAAAAAAAAAAAAAAAAAAAGCCTGGGGCACTGGTGGCCTTGACCATGATGGAAACCCTGGGAGGTCTGCTCGGGCCTCCTCTCCTCGGTGGGTCTTCAAAGCTACTCTGCTGGTGGTGGCGGCGTCTTTCAAATCCTCACCGGCATTAAGACCATCTATAGAGCTTCCTGCCAAGAAGGCCTGCTCACAAACCTAATACAGGCAGGCGTATAGCCTCTGTTACGACAACAGAAATATGCGCTCCCTCTCGAAGTTCCTGAGGCGAGGAAAGAAGAGAGGGAGGAAGGGGAGGGACAGGCAGGGAGAGGGAGAGGTTAGGCCTAGGCCTCAGGCTGAGGGTTGACAGGATGTCCTTGACCGTGTGGAAATCCCTGGACGCATCAGAGGAGAGGACCGCTGGCGGGCCAGTGCAGGACCGGCTGGGCATATAGTGGCGGCGGCAAGCTGTCCTGATACAAGAGACGCGCCCTGGCCTCGGATGTTGGGTCCGGGCCAGCCTAGTCCTGTCTCCACCGGGACGGCCTGGTCCTGTGACCTGTCGCTTCTTGGGTCATAACAGGTTGGCCTTGTGAGCCAGTATTGGGCGAATCGACAACTTCTGGCAAGCGAATATCCCTTGAGAGGCTAATGTCTGGCTCGTCCCGACGGGCTTTGTCGCCAGGATATCCGGTCCGGGTGGAAAGCCTCAGGCCCGTGGCCAGTCTCAATGGGCCAAGCCACTCTCCTAAGCCCTCTCCTTCTCGGGAGCGCTCAACGACGTACCCGGGACGAAGCAGTGAACCAGAGCCGGGGCGCCCGCCGCACGAGGAGGGGTGACGCCCAGCGGAGGCGGCAGAGGGAGCAACAAGATAAAGAGGCCCATAAGGCACCAGGGGGGCAAAGACGACGATGCGTCGCACCTGATCAGAGAAAGGCGGCAGAGAACATGTTGTTATTTTTTTCACCAAAGTGTAAGGGTGCAGGCCCAGAGGCAAGGCTGTCGATAGACCCTTGACAGAGAGGGAAGGTTGAGTTGATGTGAGGGTCCGACCTGCGAGCGGCCGCTGGTAGGCGCCTGAATGGAGTTACGGGTTCTGATACAGGACCAGAGCAAGGAGAACCTATCCCGTGGTGCGTACTGGGTCGTGGCAGATATCCGAGGCATAGGTGGGTTCCGGCCACGGACGCAGAGGTGCGCGAGCCCAGGGATCGGGGCCCATCGCAGTTGAGTCCGAATTCCCAGGTCTGCTAATATCAGGGCTATACGGAGGGCCCAGGAAGAGGCCAACTAGAATGCGGATAGTTCTGATGAAGAAGAGAGCGACGTCGGGTTGCCCAGGGCCGAAAAGGACCATGGCATCAGGCCGATTTATTCCCCCCCCCCCCCCCCGCCCCGTTATGTAATCTAACTAACATTTCCCCTCCCCCGGTCTCTTCATGATCAAACTTTCACCCTTAAGAAGTCAACATTTACGATGGGACGACAACCAGGCAAACATTACAAAAAGCAGCCTACAGAGCAACAACGTCGTAATAATCCAACTGCTTTTCTATGGAGGACGACTCACAAGGCAAGAAATCTCCACCGTCTCTGTTGGCCAGTACCGTCCGTGTTCGATCTACCCCTTGTCGTGTTGGCCACCGACGATATATTGCTCGTAAAGCTGCCCCACGACAACGGGCAGAGGAACATGTTTCACTGGACGGCAGAGCAGTGGGCAAGAAAAGTACTCTCTGGACTGACGAAACCTGGGTTAGCCACTGGGGAACAATCACGGGAGGAAACACACCGCAACCATACGGTGGCTTTGATCCATGGCCGGGCTGACTGATGTCTTGATGCAGGACGGGACGGCGCAAGGGCCAGCCGAACGTGGTATAAGGTGGACCACCCGACACAAGGTCCAGACCGGAGGGCTAGAAGCCGCCCCTTTCCAGAACCGGTACAGCGGTTATGTAGGCGTCCACGTCACAAAGGGCGTGTGCGTGCTAGAAGGTGGCCCGCCCACCTGTCAACCGAGCCACTACTGCACGAGGCCCACGATCTCCACAAGACAGGTACGGGGCCGCGTGTGGAGGCGTGTGGAGGCGTGTGGAGGCGTGTGGAGGCAGTGGGAAACCAGTACGGCGGGTTGACGATTATCACCACTTATAGTAAGTAGGCCTGTGGTGTTTCGTATATACTGTAATATTGTTATGACCCATCCAACACGCAGTCACAGGAACGGTCACGGCCGACAGGACAGCCGGGCTAGACAGCCTCCTTCATAGATCTTCAGCCGTCGGTCCAAAGCCCCAGGCACTCACAACCTCAGAAGCCAACACGGCCAATAGCGCTTGCATCACCACTGAAGGCAGCACCCATTACGTACTGGAGCCAGGAAGGCATGCATATTCCTGCTTCTTGGTACTCCCATATCCGTCAGACCGCGGCAGCGCTGGTTACACCCCGATCAGTACTTCTGGCTTTAGGTCAGCCGGCAAGTGCTCATTAACACATAGTTGGCCTAGTAAATACGTCAACACGGCAGGCCGCCCCTTCAGCTGCCCAGAACGAGCAAGCAACCCAGCCGAGAACAAATCAGTTACCTTGATGATCGCCCGGCCGCCAAGCTGCCAGACCGGAGGAGGGGGGGGGGGGGCGCCTTGGCATATCCGGTTTAGCCTTAGCAGGTGCAACGTTCAAGCTCGTCCCCAGCCGTTAACGTGCCGGACTCTCAGCAGCGGGCGGGGCTAATGGGATCAACAAAGAGATGAGCGGCGGGGGGGGGGGGGGGACGGCAGGCAGCGCCTTGGCGCCGAAGGGAGATCTCTCTCGGGGGGGAGGGTGGATGTGTACCCACGAGGCTTGTCCAGGAGACCACTGCTGTTTAGGTGGTAATGAGGCACAGCTGGTCCCAGACCAAGTGCTCGTGAGGTTTCATGTTCAGCAGAGCCGGGGCTGACCGGTATACCTTTTCAGCGCAAACACCGTGTGTCACTTGTCGCCTGCATGTCGGTGCTGGTTGTGGATCGCGCCGGTTCGGGATGAGGCCGGTGCCAGTGCGTGCAAGCACCTTGAGTCTAGACCCTCTCGTCTGTGCATGTGATAACGCTCGCCGTAGTGCGTAATGGTGATTCATCGGGGCTGGGCATCGTCCTGGGCCGCCGCCGCCGATGCGTAATGATGATGTGATTGATCAGGAACTAATTACCAGTCGTCCCTGGGCCGCCGCTATGCTCTGCTGTTTTAAAAACGTCTGGCTAGCCTGTGCAACGGTCGAGGGGGGGAGGGGGGTTGTCCCCCTCCTTCACCAACCGTCACAGCCTTCGCCACGAAACGTCGGAGCCTCTTGATACGGACCCGCCGTTCCCTCGTAAAAGTAATTCCAAGGTCCTGCGGGAAAAAGCCGCCGGACGCCTGTTTGCAAAGACGGGGGGTTGCAGGTATGCATGGCGGTGTCTCTCTCTCTCTCCCCCTCCCTCCCGGAGAGGAGGAAGACATGTTAGAGCTGACCGGGGGGGTACAGAACCTGCGCTCTTTCATCTACAGAGGGGGCAGCCTCTCGGTGAACCTGGAGGCATCGCTTGAGGCGCGGTGCGCGTGAAGTCTAACGAGGGGGAACGCCGCCGGCCGAGACAGCCATCCCCACCGCCCAGGCGGCCCTGCCCTGCCCTGGAGATGGTCAACACACGGGATGCCCACGGGTCCGTGGCGCCGCCGACACCTGCCCCTGATGGTTCTCGTCCGTACCCAGCAGCAGATGCAGATGCAGACGCCGGCGCCGCCCCTGACCCGGGCGGGCCGTCTGCGAGGAGCCTCGTCGAGGACCCGCTGTACCGGTCGATGAACCTGGCCGCGAACGGCATCCACATGCGCGACATGGACGAGCGGTATCCTCCGGAGGTGGCCGCGCTCATCTGGCTGGTCGGCAGGGACCGTACCTCCCCAGGCCCGTCGCTGGACCGGCTGCTCTGCGATGCGGAGCTGCACCGGCTCGAGATGGGCGCCGGGGAGTCCGACGTGGAGGAGTACTTCCGGGCCCACCTCTTCCCTTATCCCAGGTCGGCCGACAGCCTGAAGCGCAGCGACAGGCAGCCGATGTCCATGGATGCCGTCCCCGGCACCGGGTCACAGCTCAGGGTCAGCAATCCGGTGCCTGACATGCTGTACGGATACAACCGCAGCGCGTTCCCCCGGCAGCAGGCCCAGCTCATCTCCATGGGGGCCGAGATGGTGGCCAACAGCCAGGACCTGATATATCCATTCCTCGTCGTCGAGTTCACCGAGGACGGCCCTACCGGCGGCGGGACCATGTGGGCGGTGACAAACCAGTGCCTCGGCGGGTCGGCAGCCTGTGTCAACATGGCCGACCGCCTCCACCGGCGCCACAAGGGCGACCAGGTCCGGCCCGTCGACGGCGTCGTGTTCAGCGTCGCCATGAGCGGCACGGAGGCGCGGCTGTACATCTCGTGGAAGCACACCGAGCACGACTACTACATGCGGAAGATCGAGAGCTTCCTGCTCCAGGACCCCGGGCACCACCTGGAGTTCCGCAAGTACGTCCGCAACATCATCGGCTGGGGCAAGGGCAGGCGCCTGGACGAGATCCGGGCCTGCCTGGACGCCGCCGCCCGGGCCGGGCAGGAGGAGGGCCTCGAGGAGGGCGCAGACTCGCCGGGCACCCTCTGATCCATCCCCGGGTCAGCAGCCAGCACCCCAGGGCGTCCTCCGGTTTTGCCCCAACAGGACCGGACCCCCCCCCCCCCCCAACTTGTGATCTCTCTCCTACGCACAACAACCACCAAAAGCAGCATCGTGAGGGAAGTCTAGGCCGCGGGATGTCGGCCCCGGCCCGAGGCAGCAGTGCCAGACGACCACAGAAGCAGCACATGGAAGCTGTACCTCTCATTTAATGAACTGCCTGTCATTTGATGAACTGCCTGTCATTTGATGAACTGCCTGTCACTTCATGAATTGCCTGTCATTTGATGAACTGCCTGTCATTTGATGAACTGCCTG
>JALRMH010000087.1:32596-43121 GCA_026119935.1 Endothia cerciana | reverse complement strand
TGTCATTTGATGAACTGCCTGTCACTTGATGAACTGCCTGTCATTTGATGAACTGCCTGTCATTTGATGAACTGCCTGTCACTTGATGAACTGCCTGTCATTTGATGAACTGCCTGTCATTTGATGAACTGCCTGTCACTTGATGAACTGCCTGTCACTTGATGAACTGCCTGTCACTTCATGAATTGCCTGTCATTTGATGAATTGCCTGTCATTTAATAAATTACCTGTCATTTGATGGATTGCCTGTCATTTAATAAATTACCTATCATTTAGTAAATAAAATGCGAGCAGTGATCATATAGTTCAAGGCCCTGTGGGGCGTCTGGTGCCATCTGACTTCGTTTCCCAACTCGGCCGTATGTACCGACCATCAACGTAGGTTACCGGGACACGGCAGCAGCACTTGGACCAGCCTGTATTTCTGCTCATGGCCCTGCGGAACGTATGAAGCGCTTCTTGTCGTCAAGACTTTTTGGTCAGGTATAACGCGCCCCTTGCGCCGTGAAGGGCGGTGGCCACTCGGCTACTGCTGGCTCGGATAGAGAGACAGAGAGAAGAAGAGAGGTGGGAAGAGTAGAGATTCAATCCGTCCTGCTCGGTACTATCGATTCCTACCCCCTAAAAGGAAGGGGAAAAAAAAAAACCAGGGGAATAATCCCCAAACCTGTAACGCTACCTCCCGAATCCTAGCCCAGTTTCCAGATCTTGCATCTGGCTGTCCACCCATCCTTCAAGCTCCATTCTGATTGGAGTCGTAGAGAGCGCACCCGAGGCTGGTGGCGTACTCGTTGTATGCCCTGTGCGGACTGAGAAGGCGAGGGTAAGGGCGAAAGGAAGGCGGAGTGACTGGTTTGGACTGTTAGGTTTGGACGAGTATGAGGAAGGGGGCGAGGCAATAGGTCGAGGGGTCTCGCCTGCTTGCTTACATACCTAGGAGGTGCGCGAGCGACGATCGCCACTGCCGGCGTGGGCGCGGGCGAGAACAGCCTCGCTGCCGCCGTTGAGCCACATCAACAGCGCAGTGCCGCAAATAGTGCCCCAGACGGCGAACACACGGACCGAGCGCATGCGGGAGCGGCGATGCATATCAGCCTGGAAGCGGGAGAGCATGGCAAGGCCCTCAGGGCGATCAGGGACGAGGACATGGTTGTCGTCGATCTGAAGGTGAGCATACCCGTGACCGCGAGTGCTGGCGTCGTTCGCAGCGATGATCCCCTCCCAGTGGTGAGGCAGGTCGTGGGTAGGAGGGTTGGGTTCAATGGGACCAGTGCCAGTGCTGCTGGTGCCTGCAGTGGATTTAGGACCAGAGAAAGCCCGCATTGTGATTGTGCTTCTGCCGTCGACTTTGGATTGCTGTTGCTGTTGTCGTCGTTCACGTTGCTGTAGTTGGTTTAGTTTGTTGTTTGGTTAACCGACAAGGTTCCAGGCATCGGCGCCCCGACGTGTTTGGAGGGGAGCTCCCTATCTTATCTTATTTTATCTCATCTTATCTGCTCTTCCCCCTTTATCAGAGATGGCTTCACGGCTTGTCTGCCTCACATATTTCAGGCTCTACCCATTTGTCATGCTGGTTGTTTCCAACAGGCTTAGCACTCGCTCGGTCTCGGCAGGGTTCGGCAGAGGATGGACAGCCGCCGAGCTTTTTGCCTCGCGAGGGCACGAAGTCAAGGTCGTTTTCAAAAACTCCGGTCCCGACGGGCCGACCTCTTCCCAAAGACCTGGATAAAGATATACTGGCATGGGACGTCTCGATTACTCGGATCTGGAGCGAAGGTGTCAGCTCGGAATCCATGGGAACCCCAACCCCGCGGCCGGGTTACTACTATATCGTAACAGATTATTCCCAAACGGTTTCGGCTCGGAATCTTTGGAGAGAAACAGGGTGGAGATCACACTGTCAACAAGCTGTGGCCCAAAAACGCCCGAGGGAGATCCTGAGCGTCTTGCGCTCGAGAACTACGTCATGGGCACGAGATCGCACGCTCATCCCAGGTCTTATATGCCTTCCCTCTTGACGTCTCAGCTGCAGGGTCCACGAGCTCGGAGATCACTTCGAAGATACTGGGACATCCAGAGAGCATATGGACTTTCAAGGCCTGTTACACTCTGCTGTTCCTATTCGCCAGTTTGGCCCGTGGTCCTGGGTGCCCGACAGCCATATTCGACCCAGGCGTCTATAACACCACGGCCAGAGCCAGTTGTGATCACGATGTGCGCGTGAGCCCGTCTGGGATCCTCACAACCGAAGGCCTCGTCAAGGCATATTCTTTGCTGGGCGGCGACGACGTTGTTATACCGGTTGCTAGTCATCCGTCGATCAGAGCCCGCGCTCACGGCGCCTTGTCGAGAAGACCCCATTGCATGCTTCTGGCGGACAGGCAACGGCCAGACGATGGCCGCCTGTGTATCTTAAGCATGCCGGCCGCAGTGGGTTCTCGTCCTACACGGCAGCTCCCAACCAACGCCAACTCTCAATACTCCGTCGCGTGGCCGTCTCGCCATGCCAAGCTGGGTGCATCCATGGGGCTGGTCGGAAGTCGAGACCGCAACTGGTCCGGAGACAGGAGGTCGTCCTACGGCGGCTCAGTCTCCTGGGGAGGCATTGATCCTGCCAAGACTATATAGGGAACAAGCGAGGTCTTGAGAGGAACGCCCGGAGGCCGTCGGGTAGTCGTCTCCGCAGGGCCAAGTGTCCAGCAGCTACCAGCGCTCCAGGGGCATCGCCGCAGTACTGCGCAGGCTCATGTGGCCCTGGTGGGGTCTAAAAATAAGGTGGATAGTAGTTGATGGACTGGGGCCTGTCCAGGCAGAATAAAGCCTCTCGGAGAACCGGGTCGTGGCACTGCCGCAAGAGCCTTCGGGGAGTGCTGTCCGCACATCCACTGCCCCTGGACCCGCAATAATGTCTGCCGCTGACACCCACCCAAGTCCACAGGATATCATCCTGTCAGCAGTCCCGACAGCTCTAGATACGCCCTTGTCCCGCCTAGGCCCCCCCCCCCCCCCTAGCTCCATCGAAGACGGAGGGGACCTAGGGCCATCAGTACGGGCCTCAGGCCGCCTTGAGACCAGGCGTTATTCTTGACAGCTGGCTCGGTCTTCACGGCGAGCACATTGAGCTACCTCCTAAACGAACCGTCTCCCAAGCGCCGCCCGCGGACCCATCAAGATCGATAATGGCAAGGGGGGGCCCTGGGGGGCCGGCATGTAGACGACAATCCTATGACGGATATGCAGTCGTCTCTGATGCACCCTACAGAGAGGGATCGATGCCGGAATGTCTGTCATCTTGTACTTCGAGACCCGCCGACCGGAGGGTGTTCCCACACCAAGACAGGCATGGGAACAAGTCTTGGGCTGGGAAGCCATATTCGGACATGTCCTCCCATTTGGACGGATCTGGAGCGAGCCTGCGGGCACGAGGGTGAAGAAAAATCTGGTCTGTCTGTCTGTCTGTCTGTCTGTCCGGGAGGAGAAGGCCGTTGGGGACGAGGCTTCGCATCATCAAGAAATTCGACATTCTTTGCCCCATGATATATTATTCATCTTGGCAGCAGTGTCAAAGTTGTCACCCTCCGGCGGACCCCGAGAGATAGGACACTGGGGGACAAGACACAGCAGGGCAGGGCAGGGCAGGGCAGGGCAGGGCAGGGCAGGGCAGGCCTGATCGGCCGGTAGTGGGACAGACCTGTCTATCGAGGATCGGAGCAGCCTTCAGCCACAGCAGGTGGGAAACATGCCCGCATCACCTGCTGCAACAGCTGTAGAACACGCGGCGTTGGCACTTGACACATCCCCCCGGCGGGTTACTCGTGGGGGGCCGGGCCGGGGCTGGGCCACGCCCGCTGCCTGTGCGAGAACCTAGCAAGGTTTGATATTCTGCTAGGCTCTGCGTTCAGTCCTTCTCTCCGGATCACTGTTTTTGTAGTATATTTGGTAACTACGAGTATGTTGCCTTCTTCCCCGGGGTCGGGCTGGGGCTCTGATCCCTTCCGTGGGTTTCCTGCTGCCTCGTTCTTCTCTGTTGTCCGTACGGGAGCCCTAGGGACGCGAAAATCCTTTTCCCATCTTCCTTGCTCCCTCTAGCCATCCACCTTCCTCGAGGTCTGATTATTGGGGTGTCTGTTACCGCCTGGAACCGCCCGATCCTCCGGGTACTGACCTTTGCAGAAGGGTCGGGTCCCTTACTCGATACCACCAGCCCGTCATCTGCGTACATTATCAGCTTCACGTGGGAGGGGTTGAGGTAGTTGAGCATCCACTCGGGGCCACCCATCATCTCCTTCCTTTCGGTCGGGACTCTCAGTCTCACCAAGGCTTCTCCCGCCGCGGGGTGATCCACACTACCGAAGGGACCCCCTCAGATCGGATTCGTAGATATAACTCTGTATTCCACCATGGCTTCTTCTAACACCTCCCTTCATGTAGCTGTAGCTCCTCGTCCCGGTTGGGACGCATGAGTAAAAAACATCATTCTATGTCGTGTTTTACATCACTGAGTTAACTAGCCAGCCAGCCAGCCAGCCAGCCAGCCAGCCAGCCAGCCAGCCAGCCAGCCAGCCATCCCGCATGTGCATCAGGATTCTTCACTCTCCGCCTGGAACCCTCACTGGCCTGCACAGGTGTCCGTCCTTCTTTGGGATGTATACCCCCGACGGTATCTAATCTTGTGGGGTTTTTTTTTTGGTCCGTATCAGTCGGTTTACCCCTCGCAGGCGTCTTCCATACATCTCCCCTGTCGACGCCCGTGTGCCACCATCCTATGGGAAGACCCTGTTGAATGTTGAGGTTCGGAACGAGGACTGGCTGACGCTGGCTCGCCATTGTCACTTGTTGCGATCGTTCAGGATGGTTTCGGATCTCCTTGCCTTCTTTGCCTCTTCAGCCCCTCCAGATCTGTCACTTGATATTTATCGGTTCATCCCTTCTGAACCTAGGTGCTTCGCTCCGGGTTCTGGCTTTGGTCTGGTTCGTAATCCCGCATGGCTCTAGAAATGCACTTATCGGTTGCAGATGTATTGTCACAGGTTTGATGGTAGGAACGAGCTTTCGCCCGTTTCTAACTTCCCGTACTGTTAAGGTACGTTCAATATAGCGTCTTTCATTTTAGGGCGGTGGTAGTAGCAATAACAAGTAGTGACTGGTTTAGTAGCGCTGGCCGTCTCCTCGGAAAAACCTTTCGATATAGGACCTAATTCCCTGGACAATCTCCCAATGACGCCCCCCCCAACCCCCGAAGACAACCTCAACTCCACTTCAGGCCGGTTTTCAGAGATACGGCTTGATCTGCTCCTCGCTCCACTTCCAGAACTTCAGTACCCCCCCGGTCCCGCCTTCTTCCTCCGTCTTGGCCGCAAGGTCCAGGTCGGCACGTATGGGGTAAATACGACCGAATGGGACAACTGTCGAGGTTTAGTATCCAGAAGCGTTCTCCGCATAGACAGGGCTCATGATGAGAGCCGTCAGTCGGGGGGGGTGGGGGGTGGGGGGGTAGGCTCGCTCACCCCAGCAGCCCGTCTCCTCGATGGTGACCTCGGGCGAGAGCCCAGCGAACAGCTCAGTATATGCCCCGTTCAGGGGCGGGGACATCATGAGCCTCGCGGCCATACTGGCAGCCAGCCCGGAGTCCCGGTGCAGGTCCGACTGCAGGTTCCCCGGGTTCAGCGGCACGCTGATGATCCCGGCGTCGCGTTCCCGGCGGGCGTACTCCACCCCGTGCGCCCAGTTGCCCACCTTGCTGAGCCAGTACCTCTCGTGGCCCGACCTCGCCCTGAGGGCATCGGGCGAGACCGCCTCGGGCCGCACGCCCACCCGGGCCTCTGCGAAGGTCTCGGCCGCCGACGACGACACCCAGACGACGCGGACGGTGCCCCGCGGGACGGACGGCGCCGCGGCGGTGGCCCAGAGCAGCGGCGTGAGCAGCTGCGTCAGGAGCAGGGTGCCCAGGCAGTTGACGCCGATGTGCACCTCGTGGCCCTGCGGCGTCGTCGCGAGCTCCTTCTTGGCCGCCAGCATGCCCGCGTTGTTGAACAGGACGTGCAGCCTGTCCTCGTGCGCCTGGAATGCATGGACCGTCGCCTTGATGGTGCGCAGGTCGGAGAGGTCGAGCTTCAGGAAGTCGAGGCTGCCCCGGGAGGAGGGACAGCTCCGCCGGATGTCCGCGATGGCCGCGGCGGTCTTGGCCTCTGAGCGGGCGAGCAGGTAGACACTTGCGTTGCGGGAGTAGAGCAGCCGGGAGAGCTCCTTTCCTGCCCCCGTGCTGGCGCCCGTCACGATATGGACCCGCCCCTGGAGGTCGGGGAGGTCTTTCTCTGTGAACTTGGGCCTGGGGGGGAACATCTGGGTCAGGGTGCTCTTCAGGGAGGGAGGCATCGTGAGGAGCGGGGTGTTGGGGTGATGGCTTTGAAAACGGTCTCTGGCCCTGCCTGTGGTGACTGTGCGGGAAACCCTCAGCAGCGAGGTGCAGACGGGTCAGTAGGGATGGTGGAGGAGGAGGAGGAGGAGGAGGAGGAGGAGGAGGAGGAGGGAATGTTGGGGGGGGACCAGCGCGAGGCCAGGCTCCTTTGTACCCGGGACCGCAACACTACGTCACAGCATGCCTCCCGTGCGGCAGGAGGTTGAAGATCGCACAGGCTACATGTGACAGGACGTCCCTGCTGGTGCTATCCGCCGGTGTCCCGGCAGGAGTGGACGCAGGGCTTGCACGATGTCTGAGAGGGCATGACACCGAACCTGACGCAGGATCCTCGGGAGGTACTGGGCTCCGGGACCTGTCACCACGGCCTCATACTGCGTAAAATTTACATCAGCGCATGGGACCGGTCCTTTGCATTTAGGGAAACGTCTGCTGGTGTGTTTTGTGCGTGTGGGGGGGGGTAGGGGGAGGGGGGGGCACATGGCGTCTTGGAATTCGCATACTTATTTCTCACGCATCCATCACCTCTGCATCGATTTATTGACCGACTAGTCTTTACCCCCCCCCAGGATGCAGCCACTTGACCCCCCCCCAATACCGCCACCCTCAAGGTGCCGGCGTGTTGGCAAAGGGGGCGATGGAGGTATCGGTGGTGCGCTGCCCGCCCGCCCCGCCCATGGACTCGACCGTCGCCAGGGCGCCTAGGGTTCTGCTCGAGATACCTCACGTTCTCTGTCCCCGGGATCGGGAAGAAGTCCCGGCCTCTGCGCTATAATCCACGCCAACACTGCCTGCGCCGGGGTGCACCCTTTTCGTGGGCCGCTGCTAGCCCCTCGAAGATACGCAACCAGGTCTAGGTTTCGTAGAGAAGTTCCCCGGGCTAAGGCGGGGGAGGTGTCGGCGGCTGTCCTTTGGGTCTAGGTCGTCTGCGGATTTGATGCTAGGGGCGGGGGGGGGGGGGGGGTTGGCTGGTGAGCTCCCTCGCTGCCCCCCTCCGCAACAGGTGAGCACATACCCGCCGGTCAGAAACCCCCTTCCCGGGGGCGCATAGGCCACAACGGCGACCCCGAGCCCGCGGCAGGTAGCTAGGAGGTCCGCCCCGGCCCCCTCGCCCTCGGTCTCCATCGTCCAGGGGTTATACCCAACCTGGGCGGCCGTGACGGGATGGACGGAATACCCACGCCGGGGAGTCTCTGAGGGGCACTCTGAGAACCCGACGTACCTGATCTTTCCCCTCTCTATAGAGGAAGGAATGTGTTTACTAGTTGTGTCTTATCCACCGGGGAGGCCACGGCACATGCGGTTGGTACGAAGCACCCCACAGCCCGGGGAACCAGCGCAGGCGGGAAGGGGACCCCCTCCTTAACCCCCTTCAGCTCCACCAGGACCCCCGTGGTCTTCTCGACAGGCGTCTTCCGGCCAGGCCGGTGCACGTAGAAGATATCGACCTACCCCGTGCCCAGCTTCCGCAGGGCCCTCCAGCCCAGCCCAGCCCAGCCCAGCCCAGCCCAGCCCAGCCCAGCCCAGCCCGAACTTGGTGGCGAGGAAGATATCCGCCCGCCGCTCCGGATAAGCAGGGCGGACCACTTTCCGACCAGCACCTCGCTGTCGCCGTAGCCCGCCGCCGTTGTCCCAGGAGGCCGAGCCGAGCTCCCAGGCGCGGCCGAGGACCCTGGGGCGCTCCTCGTCGGGCCCGGGCTCGCCATCAGCAGTGTGTGTGGTGGCCCCCCGCCCGCGGCAGGGCCTTGGTTTGTGCTCACGGGATCCTTGCCGTACGCGACGCTGAGGCATTGTGGTTGTAAACCTATATGCCTGTGGGTAGCTAGGTTGAGGCGTATGGAGGAGGGTGGCGTGTCATGTCCATGCCAGAGCAGAAGAGAGACGGACCTGAAGATTAACTGACAGCCATCCCTCTGTCCAGAGCCCCATCTTCAGACTCCAGTCCCGCAGGCGGCCGCCCACCCCACGGTGAACTAGCGGCGTTAGGGCGGCCACCGTCTGAGCCCGCCTGGCTACACCCGATACCTTGTCTGTCTGCCCTGTAACTCTCGTGGTCCAGATGCCACACGGCGGATGAGCCGGCCACCCGCACAGCCCGGCCTCGGTGGTTCGTACGGGGCCGATCCGCCGTGAGTGCTGTCTAGGTGGCCTTTTGCGTATCTGGGGACGAGGCCAGGCGTGCATATAACCGTGGGGCCTGTGCGACCCTGAGGACACCTCCGCCGTGTCGGGCTGGGCTGCTCTGGAGACAGGACGCCGGTCTGGGGCCTTCAACGTCCGTGCCAGAGCTGCACAGAACCTGTCGCCCGCTATTGTCTCGTCTGACAGGATGTCCCTCCCAGGTTCCCTGCACAGGGCGGCCTGCCTCCCCCGACCTGGCCGTCAGAGCCGAGGAGCCTCGCCTGGGACGTGTCTGGAGACAGCCCCACCTGGACCGGCCGTCCAGAAGACTGCCGTCCCCGGCCTGACGAAAGCATCCTTACCTCGGAAGACTAACGCCGGAGGGTGTACTTGGGAAACTGACACTGAGTCTGCGCGACGTCTCGGGATGTCTCAGGGCCGACCTGTCTCGCGCCCCAAGACCAAGGCTGTCCGGCTGACGAGCAGGTGGTCGCGGCACCTGGGGCGCAGGGTCAAGATCCAGCGAGACGGCCGGCGGTTGTCTCCCTAGCGGATCGTCCTCGCCGCCTCGGCGTGGGGAGAGGAAAGAAGACGGGGGAGCCCCCGCGGCCGACGGGATACGATCCCCCTTGTCTCGAACGCACGGCAGCAACCTGGCGGACATGCGGGGGGCCCCCTCGGCCGGGCTAGCTAGGTGCTGTAACAAGTGCTACCTACCCAATAGCGGGAACGGCCGTACCAACGGGCACACACACAACAGGCACAGCCAGGTCCCTTTCTCGTCCCGGCCTGCGGGCTCTGGGGAGTTCCTGTCTGCCCCGGCTGAAGAAAGGCCGCGGTGCGGGCATTTGGATACAGGCCGCGCAGCCCGCCGTGTTGTATTATTATATCAGCTCGTGTGGCCAGCGCATCCAGCCCGTCCTCCCCGCATGTGCAGAGCCGCGCCCTCCAGCCCCCAGGGCGTCAGTGCCAAAAGGTCAGGCGGAGGCTCACGCTTAAAGCTCCAGCCCGACCGTCTGAAATCGGTGCAAACATCCAACCCTCCTAAATAAAAAAAAATAAAAAAATAAAAAAAAAACCCCCCCCCCCAACGCCGCGGAATGGTTCCTGTGCAGGCTGCCGCGGCTGGGGATACCCGACTGTGCAGTTGGGCTGGGATCGATTATGCAAGGCAGCCCTGTCGACATGGCCTTGGATATCTGTGGAAGGACTTCGAGTCCAGACTTCCGGACCTCTTCGTGGATGATGCAGCCGGGCTGCTCGGGCACGTCGCGGCGGCACAAGAGGACAACACTTGCCAAGGACCACCCTGACCGGCTATCATCACAGCACACGCTCGCAGGGGCATGTGACGCCAGCGGACAGGTGGGAAAGGCAGTCGGGCTGCTCGGACATGCTGTGGCGGTACGGGAGACACCACAGCTGAGGGAGGAGGTGCCTGGGCCCGAGGGCATCCCTCGACACCCGGTGCTCAGGGCGGGCTAGACGGCGGTACCCTCCAGGCTGCCTCACCTGGGGGCCGACGGACAGCCTGTCCGGCTGCTTCCCGAGGAGGGGGCCGGTATAGATGCTCATTAGTGTTGTGTAGTCGCCCCAAAGAGACTGGCGGATCAGCAGAAATCACCTTGAAGGTGCGCCCGGCAGAAGAAGCAGGCGCGGTATCTGGTGCTCAACTAAGCTCTAACAAACACAAATCAATGTCTTGCAGCGCCCCATTGCCCTGCTGTGCCCAGTGTACTCTTCTGATAGTAGCATCCGCTACATATTACTGTCACAAGATCTAGAAAAAGGCAAATATGTCAAAGACCATATTCAGGACTGCAGCCCAGGCATATGGTTCCCAACAGCTTCCAGCCACCACCTCTTGTCGATGATGGATACATAGTTATAGAACTAATAGCCAAAGCTAGTCTGTCTAGAGAGGAAACGATTTTCCGATCCTTAGCAGGAGACAATTACTGAAGATTTCCTGGGGACAACTTGTCC
>JALRMH010000087.1:19938-32497 GCA_026119935.1 Endothia cerciana | reverse complement strand
CCCTCGTCCCCTCGTCCCCTCGTCCCCTCGTCCCCTCGTCCCCTCGTCCCCTCGTCCCCTCGTCCCCTCGTCCCCTCGTCCCCTCGTCCCCTCGTCCCCTCGTCCCCCTTACCCTGCGGCCTTTTCTTAGACTTTAACAAGCACGAATCGGACTTCGCAAAATTATCTAGAGTGGACAGTTTAACATCCCAATTATTATCTGGCAGTGAGGGCACCTGACCCCAGGCTGTAATGATGCGCCGCCAAAACCTAAGTCCCAGAAGTTATATGGTTGGTTTATACTGGCAGGCCGGGTGTCAGAGGTTTGCCCATGTTCCAATATGACGAACAGTGATGGGTCCGATGGGTGCAGGCGTGTCACCCGCGGTGAGGCTACCCCAATAAGGTACTGGGCCAAACAATACTTGGATTGATAACTGAAGAGCAATAAGGAAACCTGTCTGAAAGTAGGAAATGTCCCATCCTTATGTATCCCGATGTCGACTTCCTACTTCAGGCAACAGCCAGCCAGGTACTAGACGCGGTTACTTCATCTTCCCACGTCAAAAACTCCCTGCCCCCCCTAGGAGGCAAGCGCGAGGTCAGCGCCTCACCGCCCAGCCTGCGCCTATATGACCTTTGCATTCCTGCTCTGGTGGCGGAAGCGCTCCTGAATCGCCTCACCCCCCCCCCCCCTCGACATACTCAAGTGCACACCCCCCCCCCCCGCCTTCTCGTCACGGGTTGCGTGATAGGACGTGCTGATCTGGTCGCGGACGAGGCAGATGCGCTGCAGCTTAGGGGGCGTGTTGAAGAAGGCGCTCGCCGCCTCGGTGCGGTCGGTGTTGTCGGGCCGACCGACGTCCTCCAAAAGCTGCTATGCCTGTTTGACGCTGAGCTGCCGTAGCAAGGTCCGGGCCTGCCGCATCTCCTCGCTCTTGCGGTCGAGCTCCCGCTCGCGGTCCAGACGCTGCTCCCTCTCCCGCCTGAACATCCGGCGCAGTCCCGCATCCACCCGTTCCGCGTTGACCCGGCGGATCTCGACCACATTTGCGTCGGCGCGCGTCTCGAGGTCCTTGATCTGGAGCATGAGCCCGGCGTTCTCCTGCCCCAGGTCTGCGGCCCTGTCCGAGGCCTCTTGGTAGCGGTCCCGCGCGGATTCGAAGTCCTTGCGGATGGCTGTGACCTGGCGCTCGGCACTGGCGGTTGTCTCTTGTGCTTCCTTCAGGTCGGCCTCGCGCTGGGCTGCCGCGGCAAGGTCCGGACCGTCAGGTCTGGTGAGTTCCTGGAGCCGGGCCTCGAGCTGCTGCCTGTCCCCGGTGAGCCTGGCGCGCTCAGACTCGCTGCGCTCGAGCTCCTCCTGGAGCCTTCCCTCCTCCTTGACCGCCTGGTCGCGCTGGGCCTCGAACCTGCCACGGTCGCCAACAGCCTCGTAATATTTAGGATGGAACCTTCGGATGGTCTTGATGTGGCCCCCTACCTCCTCGCCTTTCTTGTCCAGACCGGCCTGTAGATCCTTGGCCTGCGGGAGGCGTCAGTAATTTACAACGTGGTGCAGTATCCGCTATACTTACAAGGCCGACGAGATCCTCAAGCTTCTCGAGCGAGACCTGGGCCATGCCACCATCCACCCGGACATTATTGCTGAAGCGGGCCCTTAGCCCCTCGCTCAGCTGCATATTACCGGTGGTCGGGGTGTCGATATGAGCCCGCCTGGGCTCCTCAGCCACCCCCACCGAATCCTGACGTCCGCGTCTTAGACCCCCGTACGGAGGCAGCTGGTCCTGTGCGTTCCTGTACATATCGAAGACGAATCCAGGGGATGTGCTGGTGTTCCCAGTCGTCCCACCTGAGGCCTGGGGGGGGGGGGGGGCGGACCCATCCACCATGTACTGAACTAACCCGTCGGCAACTTCGTGGGGTAATGGTATACACGCCCGGATGCTGCCTTGACAGGCAGGACGGTGGAGAGGAGTTTGATGGAAGGTGTTGGCAGGTCACGGCAGAGGCGGTACTGCTGTTTGGTAGACAGTGTTGGTCCGTCCGCTGGTCGTTGTTGGAAGAAAAGAAGCTGTCCCTGTGAGCTAGCCTGGAAGGACTGGCTATCAGCTTATCTACCTACGGGCTGCTGCCGGCTGGCAACGGCCCAGGCAGGCCACCATCAGTCGCCCCGGGGAGGAGGAGGCTGGCTGGCGTGCCCCGTGGCTGCTTCCGGCACCCGCCATGGCCCGACAGGAATATTGCTGCTATTGCTGTGGACAGAAGGTTATTTTTGAAGACATTTCAGGCCATAAGGGCAATGAAGGCTTATGCAATCAATACTTACAAGATCGATGATGATGGAGATGACAGGCCAGGTAATTACTAGACATGGTTATTCAAAAATATTTCCTTCTTGATAATAATAATAATAATAATAATAATAATAATAATAATAATAATAATAATAATAATAATAATAATAATAATAGTAGTATATATATTAACCTGCCACCTGTCTGACATCTGCCCTTATTGCTAATGTTTCCCTTCACGTTTCCGATATCATCTTCCTACATCAAGACAAGACCCCTGGCGGACAGCATCTTTGGTCAGCGAGGCCTCCCTCGAGCTGTGTCGGATGGCGGTCCCGTGTGGGTAATCAAACCTGTCAGCTGCTGAAGAAGAGCTGGCCGGTTAGGCTCTCTGTACCCAGACCTGGAGGACATGTCCTGCCCGAAAGGCCCCGGCCGGCGCAGCCAGGTCGGTTTGTGGTCTTCTTCTCGACCCCGCCCTCTAGCGTCACCTCCTTGGCGGCCTTCTTCGGCTGGGATCTACAACCGTCCTGGCGGTGTCAGGAGTCTGATCGCCCTGGAGCCCAGGGACCTCTGGTTTCTCCAGGCCCGCCCGGCCTTCCCGCCTTCGGACCGGCTGCTGGGCGTTGCCTTGGCGTCTCCTCATCCGCCTCGGGGTGGAGCAGCTGCGCGGAGTGGCGCGCGGGACGGCCTCACGCGGACGAACCCTCCTGGAGGCTGGGGATTGCCACTGACCTTGCGGTCTAGGTGTTCGCAGGGGAGGCCTGTCGAGGCTGGATATGTGATGCCTGAGCCGTTTCCGGGGGCGTGAGACGCGGAACCCTTCATCAGCGGGCCTGTCCTCAGAGCCCGCGCCTGTCGGGCAGGCGGCCCCGTAGCCCCCTTGGAGCCTCTTCTAGTACAGCCCCTCGAGCACACCCGTGCGTACTTCCGGCCAGCGGGGTGAATACCAGGTCGATAGTGTCCCCGGCTGTGTGCGCAGGTTCCTCCTCTGAGCTGGCAGCATAGGTCTGGTGATCCTCTGCCCATGCTGCTGCCCTGTCTCCCTGGCCCGCAACCCCCCCCCCCCCCCGAGATGACTTGCTTCATCTCACAGCGCGATCATCCAGCTCGAAAAACCTCAGCATCAGCGCAGCATGTACGGGCGGTATGACCACCCCCCACGCCTCTGCAGGTGAATCAGCAGCGGGCCGAAGGCTAGATCCGCCAGGCGGAAGGGCAAAGCCCGCGAGCAGATGGACAAGAACGGCCGGTGGTCCATGCCCAACAGATCGACAGCGCAGCAGGCAGCGGTACAGACATATCCTGCTGGGTCTTATTGCTCCCCGCCCGCCCATAAGCCTAAGCTGGTATCGACCCCCCCCCCCCCCCAACATTCACGACGACTCTTGACCGGGTTATCCGCATCCGGAAATCCCTCTCGACAACTGCTCGAGAAAGAAGAAGAAGGCGGCCCCTGATGCAGGCTCTCTGGTTTCAGGCACCTACGTTTTATCAACATTCTCGGGAAGGTCCGCGATATCCTCAGACCCTCTGGTGGGTGCACCGGGTCTCCCAGGAATGCATGAGACGGTTTCCGACATATCAATGAACCCTTTGGAAGTCTACGGATTGTCGGAGGCCCCCCCTCGGCGCCCCTGATATGGGCCTTACCATGCCCCGGCTACGTGCTAGAGCCTGAAGACACCATGGGAGACGCCTACTCTCGCCTTTTATACACCTTCCCCGGGCGCCTTATCCCCCAGGCCGCGCATCAGGGGGGCTATGGAGCAACTACGGGTCTGGTACCCTCCACCTGGCTGCTGCTGTCTCGGTGGCAGCCAACACGACAACCAACCTGGTATCGCCAGGTGGGGGAAGATATAACCCTGCTTATCAACAGGCATGGTGGTCTCGTCCAGTTTCCTCACCTCTACCCTGCAGCCACTTGTAAGAGCCAGGGCGAGGACTGGGAGGTCGCAGTCTCATCTGGACCAGGCAGGAGCTGCGGTCGGCCTGGAGATCGAACCAATACCCCTCCCGAGGCGGGGTCATAAAAGGGTATCGAAGACTTCTGCCATCTCTGGCCGAGATCAAAACCCTACGGGGCGGTCATTGCGCCGCACCTACGCTGACCCGGGGAAGCCTGGCCAGGTACATAGGCCTGGAGCGCCCAGATATTTGTCGTCGGGCCGGCTTGGCCATGTCAGAGCACCCATCACACCTGCACACCTACCGCCAACACCGGCAGGATGAGGTCGGGAGGCGGGAGGATGTTCTGAGGTGGGGACGTGCCTATAGCCCTGGAGGAGAAGGAGAAGTTATTCACCTGCGGTGTGGTAGGCCTTCTCCTTAGCTCTGCATATATCCGTCTTGGGGGGGGGGGGGGGTCGGGATGGGCCGCGGGCAGTACCTGCATGCAGTCTAAGATTTTCAACAAGCAGCAACCTCGGTTTCTGATCCCCGGAGCTGGGACACCTATCTCCCCTTCACCACGCACACGCTGGCGCAATCACATCATGGTATCAATCATACATAGGAAGATCGCAATGAGAACTTAGACAACGATGTTCGGCGGCATGAGCGCTCATGTCCAGGCCAGAGAGTCGTGGCCGGCCTAGGCGAGGCGCGAGCTGGGAGCGCTTGGAGGCGATAAAACGGAGGCAAGAGGGGCGGCCACCTTGGGCTTTCTTAGCAGCACGGGGCTCATATAGCGGCCCTGTCAACCCAGCAGGCCCCCATGCCGAGACTGTTTCTGATCCGGTCCGGCCCGCTGTCTGAGGCGAGCGTGGCAGAACGGGATCCGGTCCAGCTGGGTCCATAAGTAAACGGGCGTTCTAGAGCCCGCAGGGTTCTGGTCCGCTGCAGCCCGACCGTGGCCTACCCGATGTGTATCGGAGATGGCGGAGAATGTAGACACCTGCTCAGCCATAACGGAGAACTTCTGAAACAAAGAAGCAGTTAGTAGACCGGAGGGGGGGGGGATTCCTCAAATAAACAAAGGGCAGCGTATTTTGCAGATAATATCTGAGGGGAAAAAAAAACCCTTGTGCGAATGCACAGCACAGAGGCAGGGCAGCCGCAACTCATAATCCAAACGAGGACAGAAGAAAGGAGGGGGTAACTAGCCGTCTCGGTTGAAACACAATGGGACAGAGAGGCATCGGCACCGTCCGGCAGCTCCTCGAGGTTCTCTTCCTGCTGTACAGGCCCGCAGGCCTGGCGTATAGGTGCCAGTGATGAGCTTACCCGGTACAGGCACACACAACCACTCGCAAGGCGGACAACACAGAGCAGGGTTCGCCATCAGGGTTTGGTCACCGGCTGGAATAAGGATTGGGCAGTCCACATCTGGCATGCCACGGGTCATTTTCGAGATTAGGCCCGATCATGGCAGATGTCATTTTGCGAATATTAAACCTATGAAGAAGTTTACTTGGGGGGGGGGGGGCCTAACAACCAGGCGCTTCATGAGTAACATGTTGCGCAGCGGTTCCTCATCTTGATTTCTCTGTAGAATCTCTTGTGGTATAGTGGGCTGGTATGCCTCCTTGGTTGCACACCTGATCAGGTAAGCATTACCGAGTCAGATCACTGCACGACACAGATTGCACATGACCATATTTTTTTCTTGTCTGCGTTCACCTGCTCTATTATTGACAACGATGCGCCTGTTGCACTACGACGACGCGGCGGGCGCAGTCCGTCTGACCGACGACATCCACACCAACGTCCCCCCCCCCCCCCATATGCCATCCTCTCGCACGAACTGAGACTGCTGACTGAACTGCTGGGACTGAACTGACTGTGTGGAACGCTGCCCATCGCGGAACCAAGGCGGGGCCAGGGCGGCGAGGGCGGCGAGGGCGGCGGGACGAAGGGCCCCCCTCCAACGCCGCGTTTGGCTTACTCTCCGCCCCCTCCCCGTGCTCGTCTTGTCCAGCTTCCTCGCGGTTCCCATTATTGGAGGTTACCATGTTCAGCCGATGGGTTGCCTTCTTTCCAGATTCATACCTGCCTCACGAGCGATTCGCATTGTCCTCAGCCGCTGCGCTTCACCAGTCACTTCTTTTCTCTCCTGCGTAGGTAGTAAGTAGTAGGTGGGCCGCCGCAGCCATCAAGAGTAAGCACTGCTGTTCAGGAGCAGAGCAGGATGGATAGATGAGTGCGTGTGTGTGTGTGTGTGTGGGTGGGTGGGTGGTGGCCGGGCCGGTTAGTAAGCGCCAGGCAGTTATGTAAGATTTTTCAGTGCTGCGGGCCGGTAGGCCTGTCCTCCCCCCACCCCCAAGTGTTTATTTACCAAAGAAGCAGCGCGCCGGAGCACGACGACGGCGACAATCATCATCGCCCCGATACGCCCGCACGCACCTCGGATCTGTATGGCCATCCTACGCCGCGCCGGGCTGGGGCTGGCTGGCTGGCTGCCCCGATGAAGCCTTATCCCGAGATCCTCTCGTGGCTTTCCCAGGTCTCAGCTCCTGAGGCCCATCCAACAAGAAAGCGGCCACGATCCCCCCGAGGGCCCAGGGCCGACCGCCCCCCCGGTCCTGCCGTCGACCCCCCCCCCCCATCTCCCCGCCCCTGTCCGGCCCCCCCCCGCCACGACGGCGGGATGCCCGAGACACCCCGTCCGTCCAGGAGGCTCAGGCCAACCGCGAGATCATCGCAATCGTCCCACCGGGGCGGCGACGGCATCGATCACATTGTCGGGGGAAAAGGGGGGGGGGGGGGCGCATGGATGGCGGTCAGGACATGACACCACGGCAGATACCCCTGCCGTCCGTGACCGCACCGTCGCAGTCCTCCCGGTCCGATACGACGTCGTCGCGGAGACCAGGAAGGTCATCGCCGCTTGAGAGGCTGCGGAGCCTGGCCCTTCGCGACGACGGGGTACAGACAAGACCGCTGGCAGGAGGCGATAAGAGGCTCCCGCCGGCGCCGGTGAGGTTGTTGGACGATATGACAGACATCGGGGAGGGCATCCAGGTCATACCGGCGGCCTGCCAGGCCGAGGTCGAGCAGGAGGCGAGGGCTGCAGCATCCGCGGGGCGCGCGCCATCGTCCCGGCCGCCGCGCGCGACACATTACGCCGCGCCGCCGGGCCGGCAGGCCACGCCGTCAGTGCAGCAGATCCTCGGCCTCGCCGGGTGGGCAACCATCTGCCAGGGGCGAAATGCCGAGGAGGCTGCCTGGAACTCGGCAGTGCACTACCCCGTCCTGCGTCTGGCCCTCCACGGTGGGGATCGTCCGGTTCAGGGTGCCCTCGTGGATATCACCCAATGGTATGTTCCCCCAGTCACTGTCCCGGGAGTGCCGGAGGCTGACCTCTTGGCCCTTCCCCCGGGCATGTAGCACCTCCGCAACCATCACCAGCGGGTATCTCTCGTCTGGCGTTCCGGGGAAGAAGGTGGACCTTGCTTGTCCTGCATATTGATCCAGGCAGCACCGACGGCGACGGGGGGTGACGCGGCTGCCCGCATCGACAACCTCCGCGCGCGGCTCCCGCTCCTCTCTATCAGCCACACCGACCATGATGCGCTCCTCAGGGGGCCCCTTGTGGTCAGTATCGAGACGAAGAAGCCCGCAGCTGACAGGCCGGCCTCGGAGGCGCAGGTGCAGATGGGCACGTGGCAGGCCGCCCAGTGGAACCTGCTCGCCGGCCTGATAGCGATGTCCCCCGGCAGCAGCAGTGGCGAACCCGACCCCGGCGGTGGCCTACAGCACCTTCCCTTCCTACCCGGCATCATCGTGCAGGGACATGACTGGACGTTTGTGGCGACGACGAGGGAGGGCAGGAAGACGATTCTCCGGAGCGAGTGTCCGTTCGGGCCTACCCGCGACCTGCTCGGGGTCTACAGGATCATCTGTGGCGTCCAGAGGCTGGCCGCCTCTGCGGGGGACACCTACTGGCCGTGGTTCCAGACATACGTCCTTGGACTCCGTAGCCCTTAACAACAGCCTGCCTGAGGGTACCGGGAACCCACCCGGGAGGCGTGGTGAGCGTGTTATCTGTCAGCTGGGCTGGCCCGCTGGGCACAGTAGGTTTGCAAGCAGCAGTATACTGACTATATGCGCAGCAATATATCATAGACCCTCCCAACCCCGCTGTCGTCTTGTTGAGGGTCGACACCCCCGCATAAGCAAGGACATCCGACACGACGTTGATGTTGGTGGCCGGCGCAGGGGTCCACCCGGGGAGGGCCGTGGCGCTGCTGAGGCGGCGAGGGCGAGTGCCTGGCCGGCGGCGGCTAGGAGGGGCGGAGGACTGCCTCTGGGGCTCCATGTGCATCTGCATGTGAGGAGGATAGGATACTGTTGAACCGGGCGGCATGTTGGGGCGCGTTCTGTGGGTTGTAGACGGCGGGCTGCGGGACGGGACATAGGACCCCATCCGCCGCATGTCGTTGCGAGAGCCAGGGCGTGAGCCGGGGGGGAGGGGGGCGGCTGCGGGGTGTGAGCGCGCTGGACGCCGCGGGAGACCATGCCGTTCGGTATCGGCGGCGATGCCGAGGGGGGGGGGGGTGTGGTGCCTCAGCTTGGAGGGGCATGGCCTAGCAACCACAGTGACCCAGGAAATCTGTTCACGATAAAGGACAGTGACCCAATGGAGTCAAGGGGGGGGGGGGGGGCTGATAGTGAAGTAATCAAGAGATGAAAGACTGGAATCCTCACCAGATCTAGTTACAGAGGATCAACGAACCGCCAGCAGCCAGCTTTTTTTGTTGTTTTTTTGGTTGGTTTTTTTTTGGGTGCTTAACTTCAGCTGCACCACGCCCTGCCCAGGGTACCAGGCTAGTGAACCTCCAAACCCCCTGTCGCCGTGACCTGGACTTCAACCCGCCGTCTTGACTTTTTCAACTCGACGTCTCCAACCTGCTTGTCTTGACCTCACACCACTGCACCGTCGATAACAACAACACCTGTTACCTGACGACGCCAGCCACTCCCCAGCATGATGTCGTCGGTTTCATCAACTGAGAACCGGCCTGTGAACGGCCCTGCCCCAGCCCGTTCTGGTCGGGTTGGCCAACACGCGACAGACAACCGCGACCACAACCGCGACGTCGATACCAATCGCGACCACAACCGTGACCACAACCGCGACGTCAATACCAACCGCGACCACAACCGCGACGTCAATACCAACCGCGAGCCTGCTGTCAACCTCAACCTCGTACACATCGCCATCTACGAAGAACCCCCCCCCTCGATTACCGCACGGATGAGCGAACTCGCCTCTGGCATCCTCGACCGTGTCTGGCCCCGTGCTCGGCCCCCTACCCCGCCCAGCGCACAGCCGCACGTCGCCATGAGCCCCTAGGAGGCGCTCAAGGCCTGCGCTGATGCCGACGGCGAGCACAACATGCTGTACATCGCCACCAACCCGGGTTCGCTCATGGTCCAGAACACCAACGGGGCCATGCAACCCGCTGTCGAGCGCTATATCGACTCGATGGCCGCCGCCCAGGTCCGTCTGGCAGACGCCCAGGCCCGTCTGGCAGACGCCCAGGCCCGCCGGCAGTACCTCTGGCTCGGCGGTTTCATCGCCCTGCTCGCCGCAGCGACCGGTGTCCTGTGTTCGAAGGGCGCCAGGGACGCGGTACTGGCGATCAGCCAGTACTGGACGGCCAAGTGACCACGCCTGCTCTAGACACTGTACGAAAACCTACCCAGCCTGCTGATGCCCTATCCCTGCTAACTCGGGTGTTTACAGGATGTGTCAGATATCGGGTTGTCCGAGGTCCAGCCATCAACAGGCCACATGATAAGGAGTTGAAATGGGCCATGGCGCAAACCTCAGCCGATAGACAGGAGAGCAGAACCAAGACAGGAGAGCAGAACCGAGACAATCAATCAATCAGCTCAAGGAGCATAAAAACCCATCAATTTGACTGGCGTATGAATACTGGCGTGATATCTGACAGGATGTTAGTTCCAACAAACTTCTCCCTTGAGATCGAAGCCCCCCCCCCCCATCAACCTGCTCAACCCCGAAGCCAAAAGAATCCTCGGCTGCCTTCAGGTAAACTTCTCCAAGTAGACTTCTCCAACCCCGCTGCTAAATGCTCCGCAGCGCTGACGCCAGAAAAACCCGCCGGCGCAGGAATGCCTCGCATCGCTTGTTGTCAGACGTCTACAAAACCCCGAATCATCCCATCAGAGCGGGGCCGATCGCGGCGCCGAGGTCAATCCTGAGCTCAGGCAGGCTGGCCACAGGGCTCGAGCGTGCCAAGGCGGAGGGGGGGCACTGCATCGAGACGGCCGGTGCTGTACGAGGCCCTGCGCCTGTCCTATGTATGGTCATAAGGGCGGCGGCGGGGACGAGGGAAAGCGCATCACGAATGCTGGCGGATTGACCCTTGACAATCGTGTTGATGGCGTGCCAGCAGTCACTCGGGCGCTCGGCGGCTCCTACACGGAGGGTCTTGTTGAGCTGGGCCGCCCCGTTACAACCACGGAGACCGCCCTACAGCCGGACACAGACGAGTTTATTATCGTCGCATGTGATGGTGTAAGTATCGGTGCCCCTCCTCGTCCTCTCTAGAATGCGGACTGACCGGACTGGTAGCTCCGGGATGTCTGCTCCGACCAGGGAGCGGTCGACCTGGCTCGGCCTCCAAGGTCCCTTGCCCGCTTCAGCACTGACAACCTCCCCTGCGTGGCTGTACGCTTCGACAAGGAGGCCCTGGTCGAGAGCCAGAACAAGGAGGACATCCAGAACGGGAAGAACATCGGCGTGGAGTTGACCCAGCATCGACAACCGGCAAGATCAGTGACGTGGAGAAAACTTTGGGCGGAGTGAAGAAGCATATTGAAAAAGGTAGGACCTCGCGCCCATCTCCTAGCTACCACCTGACCCCACTGCCTATCAGGGTCTGGGACAAACGTCCTCCTCCCCAAGCGGGACCGCCTGTGTGCTGCTCTCGCCGCACAGGACAAGAAGTGTCCCGCTCTCACCAAAGACTTCGACCGCAACCTGCTGCCTCCCCCCCCCCCCTCCCCTTCCCCAATGTCGATGTCGTCGTCATGAGGAAGGATGGTCCTCCTTCCCAAGCGAGGCTGCCGGGGCCGTCCTGAGCTGGCGATGGCTGTTGCTGGTTCTGTCGTATACGCGCGAGCTCGAATAGCAGCAGGTTGAGCAGCTGAAGCTCCTGTTGCGCCGTGTGGACGTTCTGCATGCTATTGTGTAGGTCGCTCACTTCCTGCTGAATCCTCTGATCAACCTCCAAGAGCCTATTCCTGACAGCCTCCATAGATGAGAGATCCGCGGGGCTACGCCGCTGCTCTCGCCACAGAGAACAAGAAGTGTCCCGTTCTCACCAAGACTTCGGCCGCAACCTGCTGCCCCCCCAGGTCGATGTCGTCGTCATGAAGAAGGATGGTCCTCCTTCCCAAGCGAGGCTGCCGGGGCCGTCCTGAGCTGGTGATGGCTGTTGCTGGTTCTGTCGTATACGCGCGAGCTCGAATAGCAGCAGGTTGAGCAGCTAAAGCTCCTGTTGTGCCGTGTGGACGTTCTGCATGCCATTCTGTAGATCGCGAACTTCCTGCTGAATCCTCTGATCAACCTCCAGGGGCCTATTCCTGACAGCCTCCGTGGATGAGAGATCCGCGGGGTACGCCGCTGCTCTCGCCACAGAGAACAAGAAGTGTCCCGTTCTCACCAAGACTTCGGCCGCAACCTGCTGCCCCCCCAGGTCGATGTCGTCGTCATGAAGAAGGACGTCCTCCTTCCCAAGCGGGACGGCCTGTACGCCGCTGCTCTCGCCGCAGAGAACAAGAAGTGTCCAGCCCTCACCAAAGACTTCGACTGCTTTCACTGAAGACTTCGACTGTTTTCACCAAAGACTTCGACTGCTTTCGCTGAAGACTTCGACTGCTTTCGCTGAAGACTTCGACTGCTTTCGCTGAAGACTTCGACTGCTTTCACCAAAGACTTCGACTGTTTTCACCAAAGACTTCGACTGCTTTCGCTGAAGACTTCGACCGTTTTCACCAAAGACCTCGACTGCTCTCACCAGAGACTTCGACTGCTCTCACCAGAGACTTCGACTGCTCTCACCAGAGACTTCGACTGCTCTCACCAGAGACTTCGACTGCTCTCACCAGAGACTTCGACCGCAACCTGCTGCACCCCCAGGTCGGTATCGTCGTCATGAAGAAGGAGGATGACGTTCAGCACCTTGTCCTGGTTCTGGGTAGCGACGCAGAGCAGGGCATTCGTGTTGAGGCGTTGCAGGGTCGTCTTCTTGTCCGTCCTCTCGCTCAACGCGCCCCCTGTCCTGTGCGGCGAGAGCAGCGTACCAGGC
>JALRMH010000087.1:0-19839 GCA_026119935.1 Endothia cerciana | reverse complement strand
CGGTCTCGCTTGGGAAGGAGGACCTTCAACACTTTGTCCTGGTTCTGGGTAGGCGTTGCAGGTCGTCTTCTTGTCCGTCCTCTCGCTCAACGCGCCCCCTGTCCTGTGCGGCGAGAGCAGCGTACCAGGCGGTCTCGCTTGGGAAGGAGGACCTTCAACACTTTGTCCTGGTTCTGGGTAGGCGTTGCAGGTCGTCTTCTTGTCCGTCCTCTCGCTCAACGCGCCCCCGCGACCATCAATGTTGCGGAAATCCAGAGGTGTGTTCGCCAGATGCTCATCGATAGTGATGGTACCGTCTCTTAGCGTGGCCAAGTACAGCCCTGGTGAGGGCAGTACAACCCCCTTCTCGTGCTGGGGCATCCAGCTCAGGATTCCAAGGGGGCCCTGGCCAGGAGCCAGAACAAGAAGAACATCGGTGTAGAGGTCGGCCTAGCGTCGACAACCGGCAGGATCAGTGGGCGAGGTGAAGAAGCCGATTGAAGGTGGTGGGGACCTCGCGCCCACCTCCCAGCGCCCACCTGCCCCATTGCTCTCTTGTTGGGGAGGGGAGTCGGGCATAACAACGGTGGTTAGGGTCGGGGAGGGCCACGAGGGCGAAGGTGGCGGCGGTGGCAATAGCCATCGAGGCGGCCAGAGGGGCGCCGACAATGGTGTGTGGCGGGAATATTTCAACGTCGCCTCCTGGTAACATATCTCTTCCCTCCCAATATTTCCACCACAACATCGTTGCCCAGCTTCCCTGCTCCTCCTGTGTCGTGCCCATGTCCACAGGCGATGTGACCCGGTTTCTTACGTTGCTGCCTCGGGTTCGCCGCGCCTAATCCCGTCCCAGACCTTTCCCACGTGAAGGTTTCTCAGACGACACGGGCGCCCTTCTCCCCCCCCCCCCCCCACCCCACCACACACGGTGGAATTTGTGGGGTCACCAGCGCAGCGTATGCTGCACTTCGTTGCCATCCACAACGGCCGAGTCCAAAAGCACATTTGCCGCAGAGACATTGGGATCCGTCCTCAGTTCCTGGAAGAGCGGAACCTCGTCCCTGGGAGAAGACGATACACACCCTTTGTCTGTCATCCCGCCCGCGACAGCTAGCAGCTGAGCGCCCTCTCAGCGCCCCTGATTATCCTGTCAACAGCCAAAGAATTGATAGGCATTTTCGTAGCCGTGTGGCTGGTGGCAACCGCAATATTAGATGCTGGCGTCGAGTACATGCGCACGGCAGCGCCGCCCGCGGACAGGATTTGGGGTACAGAACCATCCGCCTTGATGGTGGTTAGCAGGGCCACCCGTATCCACATAGTGCCGGCAGCGCAGCAGGCGATCGGGACCGCGCTCAGCACCGATAAGCCCAGGGAGGACAGCAGGGAGGCAGGTCCCGGAGGGCCTGGTGAAGATTGGCTGGAGGCGGGTGGGAGGCTCTCAACGAACATGAGCGAGGCAAGGACTGAAGCAGGCGCTGCTGCTATGGCTATCGACAGCAGACCTCAGCTGTCAACGGTGCCTGACCAAACCAGGACACCAGAGACGAGCGCCGTTCCTGCTGACTATATTCGACACCTGGCATATGGGCCTGGCAGCATTGTCCTGAGTCGGCAAGAGAGCCTCTGAGGCTAGAGGCTGGACCAGCAGCAATGGAGGTGATGGGACCGAGAACGTTGGCAGAGAGCTGACCAAGAAAGCCCGCCCCCGACGCCATCGCTCTCGTCTGACGAGCCGGCGTCGTTGTCGATGTGGTCTAGACGCCGACGCCTTATTGGTTCCCTTCTTCCTTCCCATCTCGTTGAACAGGAACCAGGTTTCTCCGCGTTGACCGAGCCCGCCTTGGCTGGCGCTCGTTACTGTCGCCGCCGCCGCCGATCGGCCGTTTCCGCAACCGCGTGGCTGGAGAGACCTGCTCTGCTCCTCGTCCTCGGCCTTGGGCTCAAGAGGGGGGGGGGGGGGGCGGGAGGTGTCCCGACGCTCGGGAGGCGTTGGCTGCTGTACAGACGAGCCGTTAGTACCTGACGTGCATGAGCGAGACGTCGTCCTACCTGGGCGGCCTGCCTTACTTCCTCGCTCTCAGCCCCCCAGACTGTTGTGTATCTGCCGGCGGCAGCCCAGCTCGCTTCGAAAACGACGGAACATTCCCGGCGCCTACCTACCCCGACTTGCGGCCCACAGGAAGGTGTTCGGCGGTGCGACGGGTGTGTAACTAGTATAGGGTCTTCGCCACCCGCAGTGTGGTCGTGACGGGCTGGCCACGAAGATGCCACAGGAAGCAGGTCCTGGGGGGGGGGGGGGTGTGGGTGGTTAAGAAGGAATGATTAGCCGGTCAGGGCTCGTGGGCCCAAAGCTGCAGAGCACGCCGGTGACGCGGGCGGGCATCAGCTATGCCCCGGCAGTGATCAGGTTGATTTGTCTTGCCTCGTTGTCAGCCTCTTGTTGGTCCAGCATGCTGGTTGGAGGGGAGGCAGGGGTGCCTTCCTCCTGATGAGGATATGGAGCCTCTGCTCTGACTGGCCCTGGTGTAGTGCACGCGGCTTGTGTCCGTACTGAAGATCAGAAGAGCCAAGGAAAAGGCTATACCGGCTCAGCAGGCTGCGCTGGGTACGTTGCGGCGGCCACCCTCGCCAGACAAGAGCTCCGTCCTGGAGGCCAGACCGCGCACTGGTGTATCGTTCCGCAAGGTGCACTCCAAGTGACACCATGACCCCGCACCTTGGAACTTGTAGTTGGTGACAGGTGACAGCACAACCCCCGTCCGCCAACTTTCAACCCCGTCGTCCGCCGCACGTCTGGCCCCAGACACCTATACAGCCTTGTGTTCCCGATCATGGCGGAGCAGATTCCCGCAGTCGACCTTGCGCCATACTACGCCGCCGAGCCGGGCTCCCCAGAACGCCGGCGCCTTGCTCAGCTCCTGCACGAGGCAGCCTCGGGGTGGGGCTTCTTCCTCGTCACCGGCACCTCCGTGCAGCCCCGAACCCAGTCCTCCCTCGTCTCTGCCGCCCGCGCCTTCTTCGACCTGCCGGAAGAGGCCAAGCTGGCCCTTGACGTCCGCGCCGGCGGGCCTGCCTGGCGCGGCTACATGCCACTCGGCGGCGAGCACACGCATGGCCGCCTCGACTGGAAGGAGGGCCTATACGTCGGTCCCGAACACGCCGACGACCACCCGCTCTGCGGTCTGCCGCTGCATGGGAGGAACCAGTTCCCGGACGAGGCGCTTCCGGGGATGCGTGGTGCGGTGCTCGGGTACGTAGGCCAGGTGACAGAGCTGGGCAGGACGCTGACGGACATGTTCTCGCTGGCCCTGGGCTCGGGGGTGGACCTGCGCCGAAGGCTGCTGGAGCCTGAACCGGTGGTGCTCTTTCGGTGCTTCAGGTATGCGCCCGTAGAGGGGGGCACGGCCCTGGAGGGTGGGGAGGGGGCCTATGGCATCGGTGAACATACTGGTGAGCCTGCCTGCTCGATAGCTGGTCTCCGGGACCCTTGGATATCACGCTCATCCCCCGTCGTTGGCTCTAGATTTCGGCTTTCTCACCATCTTGAAGGTGGACTCGCCCGGCCTCCAGGTCAGTAGTGCCCACGGCGCGAGGGGTGCCGGCTCCTCCCTCCCTCCCTCCCTCCCTCCCTCCCTCCCTCCCTCCCCGCTTCCCATCTCCCGGCCCCCAGCTCATGGCTGGGCTTCACAGGTCCTCTCGCCTTCTGACAAGTGGGTGGATGTGCCACTCATCGAGGACTCCTTCATAGTCAACGGCAGGTTCCATCTCTCCCGGTCCGTATCTCCTGTTTCCTTTCAGCATTACTGATCCTGTGGTAGTCGGTGACATGTTCGACCAGCTTACTGGCGGCCGTTACCGGTCCCGCCCCCACCGCGTCCGGCGGCCCCCCCCCGGCTCTGCGCCCCGTCTCTCCTTCCCCCTCTTCCTCGACTTCGCCTGGGACGCCGAGATGCGCCCGCTACCGCTGGACCACCTGGCCCCGCTGTCAGACGAGGAGAGGGAGCTGGCCAGGCAGAGATGGGCCGCTACGACATTCCGCGAGGTCCGCGGGACGTGGTCGCAGTACCTGGCGCGCAAGGTCCAGAAGGTGTTCCCCGGCCTGGGGCTGCCAGATTTCGAACCGAACGCCGCGCCCTCGACGAGGTTCACGAGGGCCGTGGGGCTGAGCCCGTCTTGAGAGGGCCGTTCAGCGGCCGGTTTGACCTGGCGACTTTCGCTCTTTATCTCTTGTTCGCAATCTTCTGTTCGTACACTGGGGGGGGGGACAACATGAGTAGGCTTGTCATGGCAAGACTGGAGCACGCAGCCATGAAATAAAGCTGAGCTTTCCGGGTATGTCTCTGACCAGCGTTACCTCGCCTCCCAAAACCTCGAGCCCCTTTTTGAATGGGTTTCGTTATCGCTAGGAGGGCCCCTCAAAGACGACCTCCGGGGGGCCCTTGTGCACGGCGCCTGAGAGCGGTGTCAACCCAACATACTGCCCAAAACCCACCCCCATATAGCAAGGAAGCTGGAGCCGGTTCCGCTGCGGGGTCAGGCCACAACACTCCCGCCGGCAAGCCAGTGAGCCGGCCGCTCGGTGTCCCTGTATGCCTGTTGTCACCTCTCTCTCTGGGGACCCCTTATATCTTCTTCTTCCGAGACGCCCCCGATGGGCCCGATAGGGTTGCCTCTGGTCCCACTGTCCTGGCGCCACCACTGCCCTATATTTACAAGGTGTGTGAAGGTATGGGCCCGCAGGGGGCCTACTGGCCTCAAAATACAGATGGTCAACCTTTCGCTTGCGGCTTATCTCCCTACGCGGTCTGAGCTTTCTCCCTTCTGGGTCCACCTTGCCCTGTAGTAGTATGCCCCTCCGGGCTTCTCAAGAAACACGTCCCACGTCTGAACAATAGAACGCAGTGGTTCGCACAAAATGTCTTCCTGCAGAGGAGGCAATGGAATAGGGGAGTGGCTCGCGAAACAGACGATCAGCGCCGGAAGACCAAGCGATACGTGCCTTCTGGTTGGAAAGGTTGACCTGGCCTGAGTGTTGCGCCCGAGTCTCGCTTGATCGTCACACTTTTTGACCCCTATCCTCCGTGAAGGTTCTCAAGTCCCTCGGCCCTCGACGCTATAGGTTTGTCAGGCCCGTGGCCAGGTACCCAGATGTGTGTGGCGGGATGATGAACCCATGGTACTATCTCGCAGCGACCATCCCCAATCATCTTCAACCGGATGGGGACTGCGGAACGGACCAGGCGTCCCCGACACATGAGAGGCCCTGCTCCGTTATTTAATGCCGACCCGGCCATGTAAAAATTTAGCGACCTGCGTCACCCAATCGAACGAGCCCGGTATATATATCCTCTGAGGTAATCGCTCGGTCATGCCTCCTATGGGTTGTAGGTCCTTCCCCGGCTGCGGAAAGGAGTGAAGAGATGCTAGATCAGAAGAAACCCCCCCCCCCCCCACAATGCAATCCTCCTCGTCCGCAGGTAACTCGACATCGCTCTCTTCGTCCTGACTATTGTCATCTCGGTTGACCACATTCTGAGCCCTCTGTATAGCTTCGATATCCGCAGACCTTGAAATTCGGGCTAATACCAAGCTGTCTTTTCAACACGTTAGTCCCCTCCAGAGCCTTAGATGAGGGAGGCTGTGTCTCGTCCGTCGAAAGGCCTTTTGTATCTTTCTGGATACTGCACGGCGCTGTGGCTCAGACGAAAGATGGTTCCGATGCTCGTGTATCTGATGTTTAGTGAGCACTGCAGTAATCCGTAGATACCAAAGTACTAAGGGTTTATGCTATCAAGAGCGGTGCCACGATTCGGCCTTGAACAGGAAACACAAGTCTTGAATGCTGACGCAGTAGTCACTTAGCGGTGGGGCTCCTGAGTGTAGGGATACTGAGGACTCGGGTTGACGCCGAAGAGCTATGAGAGGAACCTCTCTGATGATGGTAGGGAAAGTCCGTCCTTCATATGTCCGGCTCTCCAGACCGAAGCGGGCTTTCCTACCTGTTGGGCTTTACGGTACCCGCACGTGGGACACCAAAGCAGATGGTCTGACATTAAAGACCTGCGATATTCAGGAGAGGGACACGGAAGGGATGGGTGTACCATTCATGTAGACTGTCTGGTAGGCTACCAGTTTCAAAAAAGCGGGAGAGGCCCCCCCGTCCGAATAGAGAATGCTGCATGCCGCTGGATGCCTCGAGCCTCAATTTTCCGTTCCGTTCCGTTTCCTGCCGTTTCCCTCCTTATCCCACGCCGCTGATCTGTGCGAATGAGGGTATTTGCTTAACATGTCGAGTCAGGGAACCAGATCTTCCCAGGGAACCCGACCAAACACTCTCTGTTGTATTGCCAGGGGTGCTAATCTCAAAGCTGAGGAACGACTTGGGAAGCGGAGTGGGGCTTGACCGGCTTATGGAAAGGAAAACCGGGAAAAAGGAATCGGAGAAAAGGAAGCCTGTCGCATATTTAGTTCAGATGGTCTTAGGCACCAGGCCGAGGGAGGGGGGGGGGGGGGGAGAAAGAGGAGAGAGTAGAGCTACCCAGGAGCATCTCCTGTACTCACCCGCTGTAACTTGTTGCCGGGCGGTCCAACAGCAGCATTCTTCTTGTCCAAGGATTACGAACGGGGAGGACGAGGCCAAGCCCGAACGATCATGCCGTACGCCAAAGGAGCCAGCACAAGACCTGCAGAGTAGGCCATGGAGATGCGAGAGCGGCCCATGGCTTGGGAGATGGGGTCGCGCAGCTGTCTTAGCACGTAGCATGAGATCCCGAGTGGGGCAGTCAGATACAGGAGCTGGTGGAAATCGATGGGCGAGACCCGTCCTCGGATGCCGAAGCAGCTACGGTCGGCCTTGAGCTCCAGGTGGGCCTCACCGGCCTGCGTGTCGGTGCCGTTGTTTCCTGTGGTCTTGAGCGCGGTCTCAGACGGCTTAGGGTCCTCGCCCACCACTAGAATGAAAGAAAAATTCTGGTCAGGCCTCCTGTTCTCGGGACGAAGAATGCAAAGGAGACGCGGAGAGAGGATGTTTGATTGAAGCTGGCGGGTGCCGGGGGGGGGGGGGGGCTGGGGCAGATGGAGAAGAGAGAGGAAGGCCTGCTAGATCTCGAGAAAGAAAGGCCAACAGATACTTACTGGTGGGCTTCTGACCATTGTCATTTCCAGAGGTATGAGGATGAGCCATCATCCAGTAGGTGCTTGGACAGTTTGGAGGATGGTCTGGCTTGAGCTTTTCGTAGTACAGGTTCAGCTCTGCGGTGGTCATGGTGGAAATCTCGATGGCAGTCTGTTGTGTTTGATATGTGGCAACAAAAAGGGTGAAAAGTGGTGAGAGCAGGGCGACGAGTGTGGCGCGACGTTTTGTTGTGTCTGCTGTGAACCGTGTTGCAAGGAATCTGATTATGAAGGCAAGGACCAGAACTCAGCAGGCCCTAACCCCCAAGTGTTAGACAATAGGTTTGGGTAAGTATGGGATGCTTCCACTTGCATCCACAGCCCTCATTGGCATCTCCTTGTGAATGGTTTCCACTCACCTTTTATATATAACCAAGTAAACAAGGCTGGCTCTGAAGAAACACAGGCACCAACCCCTACCTAATTGTTGGCCAGATGCAGAAGCCTTAATTTACAGAACAATGTCTTTCTAGTTACTGCTTCTCCCCCCCCCCCCCCTTTTCCCCCTTAGCCTCGCAAGGTTTCAGCTAAGCTATATGCTGGAGGTTGAATCTTCTTGCGACGACACCAGATCCAGATGAGGTTCCAGGATGTCCGCATTTCATAGCCATTTTCCGGGGATTCCGGTGTGAGACAGGAACGCGCCGCCATCTCCCCTTTCGAGGCTGGCATCCTCCCAAACCTTGACAATCTTTGGGCACAATATCGCCAGGCGGCGGAGGGCCCTTGAAACCCGGAGAGTACTGATGGGACTTTCCAACAAGTTGCATCCCTGTCGCCATTTCTTCCTGGGTCACTGCACAAGGGAATCAGGTTAGTTTGAGGGAACGACAGTACCTAGCTAGATCCAGAGGGCGTAGGAGGGGGGTGCTGCACAGGTACGTACGTTTCGGGGGGTCCCATGGCGCCATCGCCACCAACAATCCCCGGGCAGATACCTATGAAGAGCACGCCATCCTTCTTGTACTCACCGTTGCACTTGGCCGTCACAATATTCATGGCCGCCTCAGACATGGCGTACAGGGGCGGGTCCTTCAGCCCCAGGCTGTTGACCGCAACGCCGACCTCTTCTGGGGCCTGCGCGGTGCCGGCGCCAACCTTGGGATCATCCTGTCGGCGGCCTACCAGGCGGTGAGGAAGTATGACCGCTCTGGCGGAAAGGCCCTCACTGTGGACTTGGTCTGCTCAGCGGACAAGACGCTGGCCGGCGAGCTGCCGGGCAACGTCGCCGGGATGCACATCACGCGTTACAACGCCACCGGGGACCGCGCCGAGCTGTTTGTGGATTGGGTCTGCCTTGGCCCCGAGGAGGAAGGCCGTGCTTTCATTGCTCAGTCCGTGGGGTTTGGGCCCTACGCAGTCAACAAGTATGTGTACATTGACTCGAGCATGCTCAATGCCGTTACCGGCGATGGCCTCGGCCAAAACGCGATGTGTGTCCGCGGCATCTACTCCAACACCTACCCGTCCAGCCTGAAGATCTACTCGGCCTCGTCATTCCAGGATGCTTTTGACACACTGGAAGACTTGTATACCGGGTGGCCCGATGCGCGCGGCACCGCGTCGGTGCTCGAGATTTTCCCCAAAACCAGGCCGTCATCAACAAGGACCCACGACCCCGACGCATGTGGCGTGACAACCACGGGCTTCATCAGCGCCTCGGCCGCGTATTCCGATGCGGCACTCCAGGACAAGACTGTGCTCGATGCCGGTGGCTAGCTCGGCGCGATGCTGCGTGCCAGGTGGACGGAGAAGGGGGGGGATACCGCGGGTACGGTGGGGCTTGTCATATCAACTATGCGCGTGGGGGACGAGTCTTCGGGAACCATCTATGGCGATAAGCTACCGCGCCTCATGATTGAGCTGAAGAAGGAGTGGGGCCCAGGCGATGTCTTTTCTCTCAAGATCAACCTGCCGACAAGTCAGTATCTGACTTCAAAGCTGTGATGGTTTCTTCTATCTGATACCTAGGATATTCACATACATGTTATCGTTTTTCTCGTCTCTCGACGAAGTCGAGAGATTTCAGAAATATCGATCCAAGGAAATTTAGATAAAAAAAAAAATCAGTTCCTGTACATAGACCACAGCACAAAACCCGATGGCACTTCGTGCTGCGTTAAATTCTTTCTTGCCTCTAAACACTCACAGAGTCTACAGTTTAACAGACTCAGGCTACTTTCGCATCTAGCAAACCAAACCATCGGCCTACGTAAATGTTTCGTCAAAGGCCTACCTGAGACCTTCCGTCCAAGGCTCTCCCCTACAGAAACTAGATATAGAACCGGAGGACCGCAATGATTTCAGAAAGGCTATACACCAAGGCCAGGAGCGGCTTGGAGGGGAACGGCATCCTCTGCCACACCTTGTACAGGATCATACTCATGATCATGAACGTCCTTCAAACACTCCTCTGGGAGGACCTCGTGACAATGTTTGAGACACATCTATATGATCAAACAACGGTTCTGTAGTTGGATACCGCTCATTTGCGGGTTTTACCTAGGTAGTGCGGCGATAATTGAGCTCTGGCCAATACCCTACCAGAGGCTCCGAGCCGCGGATACTCCAGCTTTCGAGCGGACCAGGCTCGTGGGCCAGAACTAGCCCGCCGATACTGCTCCAGCTCTCCTAGAGCCCATGCAGGTCATGTATGAGCTGTATCTATTGTGCTGTAGGGGTTGCGCAGCTGGAACCGAGGTGGCGCCGCAATGCAAATGGCCCAGGTAAAGGCTGGGCTGCTGTTGCGAGGCCCGGGTCGATGTGGCCGGCTGGTTCGGAGCCCCCACTCGAACTCCATCGCTTTGAGCCGCCTGGGGGTGACATGACAGCTTCCGTTGAGGACTTCGACCCCATGGTCATCCGCGAGCCCTCGGCCGCAGAAACAAAGAACCCGTTGATGGCTTATTCTGACCAAGGCGTTCTGCGCACAAGAGGACACCCTCCAGCGATGCATCGATGGCCTTGTCGCCGAAGATGGTCCCGTAAGCTGGTAGTCGCCTACGGGTATCAACATGGTACAGTGGTTCGATGTGAGTTCATCTGTCCTCTTGGGTGAGATGGTCTTGGGTGCGAGCTCTGACTGCATCGAATCAGGTCAGTCCGCGGTGATCCGGGGGGGGGTCTGAATAGGTCTCCACGCATCACGTAGCCTTTGCTGATTACTGAACTCGGGCGAGGAGTCGTTGCGCAGGAAAACCCACCATTTGTGGATATCGGCAGGGCAGTTTACCCAGCTGGGGGGGGGATGCTGGCACGGCGGCGCATTGCAGTGTTCAAAAACAAATCAGACCGAGCGCTCGGGGTAGGTTTGAAACATTCATTGGACTGGCCAAGGCTGGCCCGCCGAGTCCATAAAAGGACACACGCCTATATATGTATTCTAGAAAACTGCGTTCTCCCTCCCGAAGTCACGGCGCAGCCCCGAGCGCACTGAAAGAAAGAAACACATACGCCATACTCCATTATAAATGCCGCAGACCCTAGCTCAGGTCCTGCTGGGCCTTGCTCTTTCCCAAATGCACCACTGATCATATCTCATATCCCCCTGTATTTCCCGTCTAACCCCAGCGTCTTGTCTTAAAACCACAGGGCATCGAGGTTTTCGGGAGAGCTCTAAACCTAGCTCTACCTGGCCCCACTGGCTACTGTGCTTACAAATGTAAGGCAGTTGTTGCTTTCCGCATTATATGTCGAGTGGTCGCCGAAGCAATCCTTGGCTATAAGCCGCAAACATATTAGTTCTGTTGTTCACAAACGTTTAACAGGGTATAAGAAAAACACCATCTTACCCAGTGTGTTAGTTTGGCTCTGAGTCGACTTGACCTTGTTAAGCCATTTGTACGTTACGTTGGGGTACTTCGTATATACCCATGGGTAGCCAGAAGCCGCTCGGAACGGCAGTGTCTGTGTCTTTGAGACCCATGTCCCAACAGACCGCGGTTGCTGACGTTGTTTGTCTTGGCCGTCTTGCCCTTCGCTTTAGTCTCTTTGGTGCTAATTGTAACGGCTATCAAGACACCTATCAAGTGTTAGGATAAGGGCCAGAAGGACTGAGATGACACACTATCTTGGCGAGAGGATGCACCGTGCCCTTTGAAGGAGTAGGAAAGAAGAATGACTTGCAGTGATTCGCATCTACTGCATTCCGCCCAGCGGTGATGAGGGCCCCGGCTTCTGCACCCGTGGACGTGTCGCGGGCCAGCGCGGCCGAGAAGAGATGAGATGGGTCCCGACCGCGAGGTCTTTACCGGCCCAACAGTTATAGGACGCGTATGAGTCCAAAGACGTCGGGCACTTCGTCGGGTTCGCTGCTCCCACTGAAGCATCGACCGTAGTACGAGGTGTAAGGGACCCCGACACTGTGCCCGCACAGAGGAAACCTAGGATGGCCTTGAGAAAATACATGTTTGCGGGGATGGCAATAGGTAGCAAAGTAGAGAGACAAGTGTTGTCGTGAACGTAAAGCACAGGGCGGCGAATTGTAGAGATTCGGGTTGTGGTAAATAGTCATTGTCCGTCGTGAGCTCTTCTTCCTCGACGAGAACGGCAGCCTTTATCTACAAAATTATCTCGCCTTCATTAATACCTGCTTTACTACAATATCCTTTTCATGTCGAACTTGGCGCAGCTGGCCCGACCTTTGCCCCCAGTACGTGTCTTTTTTAAGTCTATTGGTCTAACCCGGTAAGTAACATCCAACGCCTGGCCAGTCTGTGAAGGCCATTGCGATCTGGCTATCGCCTATTTTGCGTTTATTAGCTATACGACCCACCGACACATATTACTGGCCGTTTTCAAACACCTCATCAACCTTCCTGTCAGACGACGGTATTATTCAAAATGCTTGGACAGATTCGTACTTGTCGGGAGCTCAAGCACAAATCCTTGGTCGAATGTGTAATGCTATCTTCAGTATGTCAGCTACTTCAGTGAGACAGACGATGGGCTCTCAACTGAGTAAAGCGCCACCGGTAGGCGAGCCGGTCGACCGTGTCTCATTAACCCCCATATAATAATGAGGTGGTGCTTTTATTTATGTTAGGGTTGCCATATTACTTACTGTATGTATGCTTGGATAATCCGACACAACGGGACCGCTGACGTCCTATCCTGTCTCAGCTCGCAGCTGGCAACAAGACCCAGCCACCGACAAATGCCTCCAGGAAGCGCAAGCCTTTATAAAACCTGGGGCCTGACTTCAGGTTTTTCCTTCCTGGCAGACCACGCCCTCATACCCCCCCCTATCGAAGGTTCCCTCCCCAGCCTCTGCCGGTTACCGCAAACCATCGATTCACTTCGAGAAACTGGAAAGCACGCTGCGATATCTCAACAGTGGCCCTCAGTTTCACAACACCATGTCCAGGCTCGTTCGCCCCGCACCATGCTGGCTGCAGGAATGGGAAGCCAACAGCCTGCTGAACCACCTCAGCTTCGTGGACCGACTTGACTACGAGGTTCAGACCGCAACCCTGCATGTCATGGGCCGCCCACTTCCAGGGTCCGACGAATGCCTCGACGTCAAACATGGGGAGCCGACCATGAGCCAGGAGGCCTTCGGGAATGTCCTCCGCCGGCACGTCCCTCGGGCGGGGTCGCAAGTAGTTGGGGGGGCTGCCCCGGTCTTCTTCCGCATGCTCTCCTATCTGTCCCGGTATCCTTTCCTCATGCCGCCTGGGCAGGATACGAAGACAATCACGCGCGACGAACTTCTCCGAGCCACAGTCCTCCTACACCCGGAACACCATTATGCCCTTTTTCGGCAACGGAGGTGACTGTGCAACCCGCACATACACGCCTGCCGATCAACGTCGGTTGCTGTTTTCAGAGCCTAGCGAGGCCTGTCGATACCGGGCCTGACAGCTTTGACGAGTCTCTCTGGGTGGCTAAAGCGGCTGAGCGAGCGCGGCAGTTCTGGTCGCCATCCAGGCGTGTAGACCCCCCCAGAGCCACAGGGGGGGGGGGCCTATGTGCCGGATTTCCCCCTAACCAATCGAGATGCGGATGGCGATGAGTGCTTTCACGACATGGTCGATCTCATGACTATTCTACAACCTGAGACAAGGCGAAAAGTAGATCGGGTTGCTATGGTGGACGTGGCGAAGGGGATGATCTCGAGGAAAGAGATTCATCACATACCGCTGCAACGATTTTCCTTGGCCCGCGCTGACCTCGCCGCCGTGGTAAAGCTGTTACTTGTCCTGTACCTGGACGGCTGTGGGGTTCACGATCTGAACCCGCAAGGGCTGCCAGAGGATTTCGGGGGCAGGACAGAGACCGTCGTGGGAGCATTCCTCGGTAAGAAGGAGAAGATTGATTTCCTGGAGTTTTGCGATGCTTTCGCGCTGGAGGGCCTTGGGCGTGGTGCCTGAGGAGGGAAGCACAAACCAGCTCGTGAGTCTCTTCCTGGTTGGCCCTCTCATTTATGCTAGGTACTACGCATACCGAATACCGACAGTGTTTTGGCGGTCGTGGCTGGAATCGCTGAAGTGGTTTTTGGATGACTTTGTAAGCGTTCGGGAGCGGCTGTGGATGTCGGACGGGCTCGGTTCTATTCATGTTTACAGCGGCCTGTGAGACCTCACCCCCTGCTCATCTCACCTGTGTTGCCTTTTTTTTTGGTCCTGACGATCGGGAACGCTGTGGAGCGGCCGAAGCCGAGATGGCCGTATGAAAAGCCCAGCAAAGTGTCCAGAGAAGCAGCCGAAACTACTACGGCGGAGGTGCCTGTCTCTGGTTGTACACAGTTAAATTGCCCCAGATCAGAGCAACATGTTGGAGTCTGAGCCAAGCCACAGACATTGTGGAACTCGGTAGATGAGATACCGGCATTAATGCCTTTTCATCTTTTTTTAATTTTTAAAAGGTGGGATGGAGGACGTTGACTACTTTAGTACTTGATCCAGGTCAGGGTGGGGGAAAAAAAAACCGTGTTCAAGAGAACTGTTTTTATTCACATTCATTTTGACTAGATAAGTCGAGGGAGTGCACTCGAGGCTGCTCTTCTATCATTGCCTGGTATTATTGACATGCGGTGCTGAGCCCATGCGTCAAGCTACGGTCACCGTCCCCCCGCAGGCCCCGGCCGAGACGACCTCTGACACCAGCCTCTTCCAGCACCGTGAGACCGCCGGTAGTGCAACCTTCAGGCGGAGCACCCTGGTCCCTGAGCACACCGGGATGGACGCCGCTCTGCAGCCACTCGGCCGTACCATGCATGATGGACTGGAAAATCATGTTGCTGGCCAGGTCGCACGGCACGGCCTGCCCACAGCAGCTGCCGCGTTCCACCAGAGGCGTCGCAGATGAAGTCCTGGTCGCAAAGGTGACAATATATATGACTCACGGCCTTGTCCTCGTCCTTGTCCTCCTCTAGGAACCTGGCCTGCTTGTGGGCACGAAGGGAGTCGTCGGTGCTGAAAGTCACCTTGCAGATCCCACATCTTCGGAGGGGGGGCCGAGGGGTCTCTGCGCGGGGGAGGAGGAGCGGCAGCTGCCGCATCCCGAGGTGGGACAGACGACATCGTGAGGGCTGTATCGTCAGCTTTTCTTGTACAAGAATATGGCTGCAGGGTCGTCGTCAACGAGTCGTCGCAATTTTCGAGGACGGGTGGGGGGTAGTGGGACAGCAGATGAATGGGATGGAAGAAGGTTGGACATCTCAGTGCTCAGGGGGACCGAACCAGCTTACTTGTCCAGCTGCTCGATTAGTTCTGCTGTTACCAGAGGTGGCTGTTTGTCTAAGATAAAAAACAGTTTGACATTCGAACGTTGAGTATCGACGGCGTGAGTGGTGGCAGCCTCTGTCGCACAGAGGGTGGAAAGGAGGAAGTGTGCCTGGGGACAAAGCGTGTGGGATCTGGCACGGAGAAGCCTTGAGCCTCTCGGCTTGGAATGGCTCCTTTTCCCCAGCGGTGTGCGTTTCTGTTAGGGGTGACGTCAGTGAGACCTTTGAGCTTCCGAGATTGAATGAGAAAAATCGGATGGTCCGAGAGGTACACATGTTTTTTGCAGGAGAAAGGTACCTGGGGTACAAAGAGCCCATCTCCTCCTGCACCCTTCTGGCGCCGATGAAGCGCCCCACCTTCTCTGACATGAGGCCTTGGAGTCCCGACAGACCTGGAGGAGGTCCCCTTCAGGCTGAGAAGGGTCCACAGCAAAAGGTGTAGGGGTTGAGCCGCCCACGGCTGTGGACGCGTCCCATTAGCCGCTGAGTGGTGCGGACGGGGTCTTGCCGGTATGATCGAAGATGGCCGTGGTCAATTGCAGAAACTGCACTGGGATATCAGATCCTCAGACCAGTTTCTTCTATCATCATAATCACTTTGCAAAAGTATCGTTATTTTCTTTCTGATCTGTCTTACACCAAAGGGCCCAAGGGGACAGGTGCTATCTATGCTTTTGAGGTGGCTGCTCATGGTATGGAGAATCTACCCAGAGACATTTGAACCCGGACGCCATGTACCACGAAGGAGGGGGTGGGGTGGGCTGGATGACAGACGAGCCACGACAGATACCCGGAGCTACTATCGGGGCTTGTAGCAAGAAAATCCGATAGGACCCCAGGATCTTCATATTCCGAACTGTCCGTTACCGAGTCGAGCAGCCTGTGGCAGTGGGGTGTCATATTTGCCAGGTACGGGAAGCTATACGAAGACCAGCAATGCTTCTATTGCCCTTAAGGAGCTGGGGTACCAGCCAAGAAAGTATGACCAGGCCAGTCCGTGAACGGCATCACAAGAGAGCAGCTGAGTTGTGGTTTAGGCCTTCATCCGATCCCCGAGAGGAACCCTCTCTCCCGCGTCCAGACCAAACCGTTCAAGGGATTTTCCATCTCCTTTGCAAAGAATAGGAACCTTCTCCACGGAGATACGACGGTGGACGGCATGGAGATCATAAAGCCGTTTTGTCTGGCACCGTGGGGGAAGAACGTATCTGACCTTTGGGCTGCAGGCAACAAAGAAGCAGCTCTCAAGAACGGCCAAGGACCCCGGTGGTACCCTGGTGGCAACTTGCTGCGCCGGGAGGGAGGAGGGTCGAATTGGCACCGGGGCAGCCTTCCGCCGAACTGGAACAGAAATGGCCGAGACCACGCACGTCTCGGCGATAGTGGGAACGAGACCTGAACAAAATCCGTGTACGGCAGGGCTAGAAGCGATCATTATGGCAACGCGACGACCCCGCCCGGCTGTTCTCAATTTGGGTTACCGGTAAGCACTGTATGGGTTACCCCGTAGCTGCGCCATAGCCGCAATCCGGCCAGCTCACATTCATCAGGCGCAAGCGCGGCTGTCTGTGCTTTCTCATACCTCTTCAGTTCTGGATCAACACGGCTAGGATCATGAAGAAAGGTGAGGGACGAGACAAGGGGAAAGGGGGAGAGAGATGCAGGCGGTTTTGAAACAGAAGAAGCAGCTCCGAGGGAAAACATGAAAAATTCCCGGTTGAATTGATTAATCTTCTGTCCTCTCGAGACGTCGTCCTCAAGAGATCATACTAGCCGCGGTCTTTCAGGCACACCCTGTTGCTTCTATCGATCTTCTTGATGGGTGCCTCGGCGCCTTTGGCGCTGCGACCGCTGAAGTAGAGGTGCGCTGGCTTCTTCTTGACAAGTCGCCCGACTGCTGTGGCACCTAGCCTGCTGTTCCTGTTTGGGCGTGTCTGTGGTCAGCAGTGGAAGGGTTGGTTGACGAGACGAGCAACGTGAGATGACTGGCCGCCTGTCACGAAGACGACCTTGTCGGTGAGGGGAGGCAGATCCTTCTCCACGTCGAACTTCTTCTTGTTATCAACCAACCGGCATGGTGATGTGGGCGAGTGCGCAGCGTGTTGACAGACGAGGGTGATCTGATCAGTAGAGGCAGGTGAAGGGAGAAACAGTCCAGATCGGACGTTCCACTTGTGGTTGATGGGGTGGGGGGGGGGGGGGACTCAAGGTTGCCTTGCTCTGCTGCTGTGCTGAGTTTCTTTGTTGGGTTGGGGTCGCACCAGGAGCCGGGCCTGCTCTGATTGTAACGGTAAGCTGTAATCCCGGCTCTGACGTGGACCGGTCGCAGGCCTGCTGCGCATGTTCAATTCAGCCCCCGTGCCGATGTTACTGCTGGGATCTGTTCTTGTTTCTGTCTCTGCCGCTGCTCTGCCTGCCGTTCCTGGGCCTGCTTCTCGAGGCACTGCAATGGCCGGCTGGGGTTCTGTCTTGTCGTGAACTGGAGGGGGGACCTTCGTTGTTGTGGTGGCATCCTAGACGCCATAGCGACTGTGATGACGATGGCTGTGATGATGGCAGGTAGGTGTATGTTGTTGTGTTGATGGTGATGATGGTGATGGTGGTGGCCGGCGCCCTGCATCACATATGTAGCGGTGTCGCGGATGGCTGAGGTCGACACTGTACAGAAATGCAGTCAAGAGTACAAGGACGAAGGAGAGGGTGGGATTCCATCTGGGCCCGGACTCGGCCGGCTCTGGTCGGCCCTGGCACTGTTTTCTCTGCCAGGTATAGATGGAACTGGTACAGGAAACGGAAGTTGCAGATATGGATGGTGAGACTCCAGGTGATGAAGACTATGGATGCCAACGGAGGCCGGGCATGGTCAGTAGCTCTGGTCTGAAGAACTTACGGGCCCGGCCTCTCGTCGTCTCCTATCTACGCCGGCCCGTCGTCCTCCCAGGGCCCCAAGGGCTCCGACAACCAGTACACCGACGCACATGCCCGCAGCGAAGAGCTCTCCATGCCCGGGATATGCACGGTCCGCCCCGTCGGGGAGCTGCTGCAGTACCTTCCCTACCATCTTCAGACAGGTAAAAAGAACCCGGGAAGGTTCTCAATACCGATAATAAGGTCGACGCTGACTACGGACAGGTCAGACGCCAGGCGCCGGCGGGCGACCTCCCCCTTATATTATCTGCGCCGTTAAGTCATCGATACGGTTCGTAGAGATGGTGGTTCCCCACGAGTACCTCTATACGCTGGGCACCGAGGACGGCCCTAGCCAAGTCCTCGATGTCCTCCTCTCTTCAATTCGGTCGCAAGCAGCTGCAGAGTCATCTGTACTATACGCTTCTGACAGCGGGGACTCCGGAGCAGACCCTCGAGATGACACGGATGATGATGCTTCGTGAGGAATGGCAAGATGCTGGCATATCTCAAAGTCAGGTGGAGAAAGTTAGGACGGTCGTGTTAAGGTACATGCGGGAGGAACCGGATGACAACTGATATCGGTAGGGTGGGAGTGGGAAGGGAGAAGGAGTGTTGTGCTCCTGGATGGGAGAACTGGAATGGAGGTATGTCTGCTGTGGCGGATAATCCAGGTTGCAGGCTGCGTCGTCTGTCTGGAAAGACATCCGCTAGCAATTGATTCTTCCGTGGCATATCGTCGTCTTGAGCATTGGCAATCCCTCTCTCCTTGGGAAGCATAGCAGTGCCCTTTTGTTATAGGAATGTGTAACATCTCACCCCGATGTCTGCACCCACAACGTTGACATCACATCCCGACCTGAGATGAGCCTGTCTATCGGGATGTGCTTTCTTTGGGTGATGGGCATGGAACACGTGCGCGCGGCTGCTCCGGATCAACCTGCCCCAACTGTTTCCAAGACAGTGCCATCCCCACCCCGCCCAAGAACACATATGCGAATACGCACAACCGGTTGGCACGGCCTCTGGCGGTAGAAGCAAAGATGAGTGAGTGTGTGAAACACACCCCCAAACCCTGGCCCCATTGGAAAAAAAAAGAAAAAAGAAAAAGAAAAGGAAAAAAAAAAAAAAAAAAAGAAGAAAGAAGAGAAGGGCCTCCTCCACTCTCATGTCATAGATAGGAAGAACTCTACACCGCCGACACCAGTCTACTTCTTCTCTCATGGCCCGACCATGGATGCTGGGAGAGGAGAGGAGTCTTAGTCCCGACAAGGCCTTCAAGGCCTAGCATCTCGATGGCCTTGCCTGCCATCCATGGCCCCTCGCTGACCTTATGCCTGACCTTCTAGATATTTGACCAGTCCAACGATGGCCGCATCTCCGGCTGCTGATATCCAACGTGTCATTGGCGCCACCGGAGGTCGATCGGGCTCAGACGAGGCAAGGCAGATGATCAAGGGCGTGGAAAAGAAAGGCGACGGGCACAATTGACCGTACGCCCTTATTCTCGTTCAGCCAATCCTGACGCCTCAGCATTACTCATACATCAGCGGCTGGGTTTATGCAAGCTAGTGACGCGGGAGACAGCCGAGCTCCACAAGGATGCGACTGTCAGAAGGTGGATTCCACCAATACTGAACTCGTGGTGGGGAGATGTCCCGCGCTGTGTTCATCAACCTGACGATATAGGTTTCACCCCATTATGGTACGGCAAGAAATTTTATTTATAGTTGACTGACTCTCGAGGATGCGTGGTGACATCTATTCAGGGGTCTCCTATTGATTACTATGTATGTATGATGATGATGGGTGGTGCTGGGAATCATCTGGTCCAGTGATACATCCTGGGGCTTCCATTCGGGCCTCAGCTGGGATATCGCAGCACCCCTGAAGCGCCAAGCTGCTGGTTGCAGACCGCACTGGCTGGACCTTTTTTTTTTTTTTTTTTTTTTTTTTTTTTTTTTTTTTTTTTTTTGGTGTTGTTTTTTGTGGTAGGGGGGGGGGACATATGAGATTTGAAAAAGGGGGGGGTTTTTGGGGGGGGGTGGCCG
>JALRMH010000086.1:0-73637 GCA_026119935.1 Endothia cerciana | reverse complement strand
AACTAATAGTTTACTATATTTAATTTTATAAAACTAATATAAGTGCTTTTACTCTATACTATACTTTAATACTAATTTCTACTTTAATTTTTAAGTTAGAATTTCTTATTACTATTTAAGCACTATATAAATTAGCTTCCTCTTTTCTTAGACTTCTCTATTTATTATTTATAAAGATAGTTATTAATTCTAATTACTATATTTATAAATATTATAAAATTATTAAGCTAGTCTTATTTAGAGATTTCATTCTTAACTTTATCTTTAAATTCTTAATAGTAATAATTAATAAGATTCTTATCTTCCTATAATAGTCGTGCTACAAGTTGCTTAAATTTTACTATATATACTAAGGCTGACTTAGTTTATTATAGTTCTATTAACTATCAAGCTGTAGTGCGTTCCTTATTAGGGTCACTAAAGGTTTCCCTAATAGCTTTTTCAAAGCCTGTAAAGGAGTCGAATATTTCTTTAGTGCCTTTAGCATATACGTCAGGGTTGTCGGCGTGTTCCAGATAGTTGCGAAGGGCAGGTTTGTATTAAACGAGAGCATCCTTTTCAAGGCGTGTTCTAGTAAGGATTGCCTTCTCAGGTTCTATAAGGAACTGAGATGCATTATACAAGAAGTAAGCCTTATAATAAGTAAGGAATCCTTAGAGGAGTTTCTAAGTGCCGTCGTATATAGCTAGCTTGTCTATCTTATAGCTTTTATAGGTAAGGGCCTAGGAGCTATGCTGAATTTATTCCTGCTGAGCTTAGATAGTGTTTTCCTGTTGCTGCTAGCTTAGCTGAAGTTCTTTAATGCGTTGGGTGAGAAGATAGATCTAGTTGATTAGATCCTCCTGTGTAAGCTGTAGTAAGGACGAAGAGGGGGTTTTTAAAGCTATTATATTTCTGTATTATCTAAGGGGTAAATACTGAACTGTTCTTAAATAAGAGTTGTTAAAATATAATAAGCACTATAGTAATCTGAAGATTCTAAAGTATATAAAGGGTTTATATTAATAAGAGTAATATCGAGTAAAAAGCCTTAAATATAGAAATATATTAAGTTATCCTATATAAGTATTTACTGCTTTTAAGGCTATTAGAATATAGTATAATCTGATATTTAAATTAATAATTAAAAAGCTATTTATAAAATCTATCTACTAGTAGTAATAACTATAATTATATATCCGGCTCTTTAGTATAAAATAGCCTGACTATATTCTGATTTAATATAGTTATTCTATAAATATATTGATTATATTTATAGTTAATATAGTCGTGCTAGTAACTTTAACTCTAGGTTATATAATTCTGTTTTCTATCTTGTAGGTGAGTGTTGAACTTCCTGCTCTAAAGGGTCTACTTTAGATAGTTCTGATACTGTGTTATTTCCTTGACCTGCATGTTGGATGAGTTATAATACTTAGTCTTAAGGAAGCTAACTTAGGTTTTAAAATCTTCTATCCTCTTTCTCTTTCTTATATCTATCTAAAGTATTATCTATATTCAATAGTTATATCGCTATATATACTCTTATAATTATAATTACTAAATATAAAGAAAGTCTTTTATTATACTGTATTTAAAATATACTATATTATCAGCTAACTAAATATAGCGAAAGCTTATATTAAACTAGTTATAAAACCTATCTAACTTTAATCACTCTATATCTAGCAGTGATATATAATAATAACATTTGTAGTTCCTGTTCCTTTTATCTCTCTTAAACGACCTGCTCTATATATCACAGGGATATATAACATCAGTATCTCTAGCTGTTTGGCATCTAAAGTACCCATTTTCCTTCCTGTCGTATTGCACCCTGTAGTTTTCTTCCTGATACCTCCCGGTCTACAGCGAGAAACATCGAGATTGTTCCGATAAGGTAGCCTTAAGTATACGGTCGTCGCGCTTGAGTGTTGTGTTATCGTGCCTGAGCATTATGTTATCGCGGTTGAGGATCTCCAACTGGCTTCGCAGTCACCACCAGCAACAAGCAGCCTGCTATCCTCAAACCTATCCTTGCTGCAAGTTCTAGGGGTATTGTACCATCGCTACACCATCATCTTATCAGCGGCCAAGGCAGATGCATTCAAAGACCGCATCCTGGAGCTGATCATGACTAGCACCAACACCCTGGCGCCAGTTACTCTTCACCTGTTAACCTGCGACTATGCACTGCAGCTTCGGCCTCAATACGGCAACCATATCCAGTAGCGACCTTCACCAGAAGCGGAAACTTATCCAACACGATAAGAGCGATATCATCACGAAGTGCTCTACTAACTGTATAATCTTTTTGTATATGTCAGATGGATTACGAATCTTCTTTTCGTCTCATTTTCTTTCTATCGAATAAGACGTATATGACGTCTGCGGGACATCCACAGCAGACAGAGAGCCCGAGACACGCCTCTCGGCCTTCGACGACCAACCAACTGCTCCGCCGCAGTGCTCGGATTCCCGCCCGCCGGGAGGCGCTGCAGGCTGCTCGCTCTCCATCCAGCGCCTCCCGAGGCCCACACCAGGCTCGCGCCGGAGGCTAGCACAGGCACCACCAGCGCCTACAGCAGCCGCAGGGGGCCCTCAAGACCACTGTGCGAGGCTTCCGCTTACTTTCCTCTAGGCGGATACCTTGGTCGACGGTTCTACGAAAGGGCGTCCTGTTCTTGAACTTTCACAGCAGGCAATCTTTCAAGGTGAATCCGCATTAATTGAACTGGTGAGGGCATGGCGCGTGTGAGTCAGTGTCTGCCGGTCGCATAACGGGCTAGCTGGAGTTGACAACCTTCCATAGCGTGCCTTCTTCAGAGGCTGTGAGCTACGTATTATGTGGGGGAGACGATCGTTATCATCGCTCAGCCCTAGAAATGCCAATGCGAATGTGCTACATATGCTTGCGGGTGCTGCTTCGCCTCGTTCTAGGACGCCTCCCGATGTCCCGCCTTAGAAAGGTTACCAAGATGAGCTGACCGCAAGGGGGTCTGAGTCATTTCACCAGGAGAGTTTCTCGTCCAATTGGCAATGGTCAGCACTCTGAACGGTGATACAACAGCGCTGAACGCAGACGGGAATTCAGACCAACGGCCGCTGGCTGGCATCTAAGCCATGCCTACATCGCAAGTGAACCCCTGACAGTGGCCCCATTGGCCTGCGCCTTCTGTGATGATACTCATGGGGATACATTCCTAACCGCCCCCAACCATCTATGACAATCATCTGCCTTCTACGGTGTGGTTCCTTGGTGAAATCTCCTTGGGTAGCACGCGAGTCCCGTTTCATCATCTCCGGACATTCTTTGTTGCCGGGTTGAAAGTGATTGGTTCATTACGCACCCACTTGTCTTGACCGGTCAGACCGCTTATCATATTGCTTTCTGATAGACTTGCCTCGTATGGCATTCTCCGATGCGATGGTAGGTGAGAGAGAACTGACTGGTTAGAGTGTGCGTTGACACGCGCCCGTCGCGCCAACCATGGGATCCCTCCGAAATCTCCCCAGGGGACGTTCAGTTGGAACGCCAAAATTGCAAAGGAAGCCTCGGAGACTATGCAAGCGTATGCCTCCGAGTTTCTATCATTTATAACTAGCTAAGGTAAGACTAAATATCTGCTAAGAAGCGTCATGACTGATGGTCTTGTAGCAGCGGAAATGGTTGCTAGAAAGAAGCACAATGCTATTAATGGTCAACATGTCCTCCAGGCAATGGAATGTCTTGGATCTGAGAACTACGTGGAGGCTTCAAAGATTTATCTGGAAAGATATAAGGAAGGCCGGAAACAAGAGGGAGAAAAATAGCTACTGGAAATTATAACGTTGCCGAACATGCTATGCCGCATTTGACCATTTGCTTGATACGTCCCCGGAGCATCTGCATGTGACGATTAGGATCTCTACAGTTGCGATACTCCACGAAGCTGAGTTAGGGCAGGCGGGAACGGGTTGAAGGCACTTGGGCTTGGCTACGGCTGACTGGCCCTGACTTTCTGTACTTAAGGAGGCATGAATTAAACAATAAATTCTTTCGGCAGTCTGAAGTAGGAACAGGCGCCCCTTAATTTCCATCATCAGAATCCCCAAATCAAGTGACTCTACCATTCGATAGTGACATATCGTAGGGTAACTAAACCGCCTCATTTCTGCAGTCTGCAGTAGTAGCAACCCGAACAAGCTCTCAACGTCTATCATCATCATCCCAAGAGATCCTACCGTTAGCATATTTGTGAAAGTAATGACCGCTTTCGGGATCTAGCTGCCAATACTTGTTCTTTAGTCTTGTAGATTCCCGGGAGGGTGCTGACGATAACAAGGCTTTTCGTTTCGGGGGCCTTGTATAGGGAACGTAGTCTTGCGCAGATGGGAGCGACTTCGATGAAGAGACGGAGCTTGACCCCCTGGGTGGTTGAGAAGATGTCGCGGGGGTGGGTAGCTCGACCACCTCGTAGTCAGCTTCGTCTTCGTCCACGTTCGTCGCCCAGGAGGTGCCTCCTGGAATAGGCAATGGAGCTCCTTCGACGGTGGGGTGGATGTCATCGCGATGCCGCTTCCAGTGCTCCTTTAGCTAGTCCCTCAAGTCACACGACTGTTTCTTCGCGTGGTCCTGTTCATTCCTGAGGTGTCTTCGGCCGTCTTTGTACTCCTCGAATTTCATCAAGTTGTATGACGCGTCAGGATGTTGGTGGTATTCGAGCGTCTTGTCCTCCGTCCGAACACCATAATGTGAATAAAAATTGAGAGTTTTACTGTCTGTAGTGAAAGTGGTAACTTCGGCATGGCCTGGAGGGTCGGACTTTCCTAGGTAGGAGAGGGCCTGGTTCCTCGCATACACAAGTGCGGCTCCGTCATAGCCGCTCTGCAGCGTCGCTTTCTCCATATCCTTTCCAGGACCCTTCCATTCTCCAGCCAAATGCGACAGCGTCACTGAACGGGGGTTATCTTTATAAAGAACGGAACTGCTGATATGCTCGTCGACTGGGAATGGGAGGTAGTCCTGCATCCGGGTGCCTTCGGCGAAGTCAGGCTGTGGAGCAGACATGCCATTGTTGAAGCCAATATCTTTCGGGAAGGCCGTGAATGCTTGATTAAAGGCTCGGTTATAACCCCTATCGTCGTACGTCTTTAGCAGCTGTGCGCCGACCTCAAAACCCATGGTCGCTTCGTTAGGGGCTCCGCCAATTCTGTTGACAAAGCCTCTGTGTTCCGTCTCGGTGGGCGAAGCCGTTCCGCGAGACTCAGCGCCTCGTTTGCGGCGAGCTTTATGGTTCGTAGGAGTGTTAGAGCTGAAGGTGTCGAGTATGCCGTTTTTGCAGGCCTGGATAGCAAAATCAGACGTTGTTGTCGAGGTGGTCTTGAGTGATCCCGATCCGTCTGTAGATTCCGGGGGAGCAGATACCGGCATATTACTAGTTCCCTTCTTCCTCGCCATCTTGGTGAACTGGGCCAAGTTCTTCCGCGTCAACCGTGCCCGCTTTAGCTGGTGTTCGTCGTCGTCGCCGTCGCGGCCGATCTGCCGTTCCTGCGACTGCGTGGTCGGAGAGACTTGCTCCTGTCCCTCGACCTTGGGAGGCTTGTGCTGCTGTGTATTCGCCCGAGTCAATCCGGCTCGCTTCGATGCTAACGCCTCGTTCGCAACACCTGCTTCGATCTGCGGTCCGTGGGGAGGCACTGATGGTGCAATGCGAACAGGGCCTTCACTTCCCGTAGAGCTCTGTTGTGATTTAAGCCTTGTACTACGCCTCGGTCCTGTACCTGACGTCTTAGTATGTTTATCTCGTCTCGCAGGCATGACAGAATGTTCACCTGTTTGTGCGTCCGTTCGCGTCAACCGCGTTCTCTTCCCAGGCAACGAATCGTTCGCAGAGGCAGCGTCAAGCCGCCGTTTCCTGGACTGCGAGGCCGTCGTATTTTGCGCGAGATCTACGCTCACTGGAGATTGCTCGGGATGGCTCGGTGGAGGCTCTTTACCTGACGAGTCAACATGTCTGCGGAGGCAAGGGCACTTGTCGATATGCATACCTGTATTCTTGCTCGCGGTAGCGCCCAACAGCTTCTCTCGCGAGGCGGTGGGTTGGTTCAGACGAGAGCGCCGGGCCTGCGACTTGGGAATTCCGCCTCCCATAACGAGAGGCGTGCTAGGGTGTGAAAGAGGGATAGATTTGTATCAGAGCTTAGGTTTGGGAGGGGTCAGTTTTCTGGCGGCCATGTAGAGATTTTGCTTTGGTCGTTTTTGGCGCCGCGAAAGTGCAGCAGGACTCGAGGGCGGCTAAAAATGATTGGTCGTCCGGGGTCCCGTGATTTTATTTTTGGCTAGGTGGGGGTGACTCGCCTAATCGGGCTGCGGAGTTGGCATCTCGAGATCGTATTTGCTGGGGACCCAAGACTCCTAGGCTGCCGCCTGAACAAGCGGGGAACTAGAGCGAATGAGGGGAAGGAATTAAGGGAGAGCTGCCCCCGACCGGGCGAAGGTAGCACAAACTTGTGAAAGGGAGTCGCGACCGATTCTGAACTCCCATTATGAAATCTTCCGAGCCGTCTAGGTCCAATACATCTGGTTCCCAGCGTCACCCGCATGAATGCGCAATGATTCGCTAGGCGTGTCATGTCAGTGTTTCCAAATGCTTCTTTCAGGCTCAGACTTACTGTATGACGACATGAGAGATATCATTTTTGTCAAGGTCTTTAAAGCGTTCTTCTGTTGTAGCTCGAACCTCTGGAACCGAGGCGTCGATAGCAGCGTGGTCTGGCACTCCTTTTGTTATAGTGCATAGAGAGGGTTCTTCTTCTGAAGTTGCTAAAGAATTAGTTGTATCTGCAATTGTGTTTATATTTTCTGTCGCTAGCATAGTATACAGTCATCACCAAAAGGCAAACAGCATGAAATAGCAAAGTTGCTGTAAAAGTTGAAGGATTCGATACATCTCTGGCTATCATATGTCGGTCTGGCAGGGTATGTAGGCCAAATGTCACATAGGCTAAGACTGCACCTTCCCTTTTCTGAGCTGCCGCCTGAATTCCATACCTGTCACTCAAGGTCGATATGTTAGCGGTCTGTAGCCTTGATAAAACCAGTCAGGAATTTTGTAAGTCTGCGTCGCATCGCAACTTCTTCTCAGCAGCCCAACTGTTTGTCGCAACTGATAGGTGAGTCATTCAAACACCCCGACCCGCGGACAAGCCTCTAGAATAGGACTGTTAGCACTAAAGGATAATTGGTCCTATTAGGGGCTCTGTTCGCATCAAGTGGCACGGAAAAAGTTGCTTGCCCGCCCTGCAATGAAATCTCCCAGCTGTGACAGTTTCAGGCCGAATAAACAGGCTTCGGGCCCATGCTTGTTTGCCTTCCAATATATTCTACAGAAATACCCACCCAGAATATAAAGATGCTTGTGAGTCATCCGACTGGCCCCGGACGCCCGGCCATAGGTTGCTACCCATGCATATTCCTTGTATTGTGGTCACAATCCAAAGTCATTGGTGTGAGAAGAAGGGACAGATAGGTAGCGAACTGCGTGAGGAGCAGCAGCAAGTCTTCAGTAATAAGCATGAGGCTCTGTTGGGTTTGTGGTAATCTCTCAATCTGCGTCACCATGGAGCCTATTATAGCGCTGAAATAGAATATAAATATACGGGCAGAATACCAGTAACAAACTCAAGGTAATGTCCCGATATTTCATACCTACTATCAAAGCGTTTAAGGCTTGTGTTTCGAAACTTTCTATTAGCACCGTTAGACTATGTTATAGTGCCCCTGAGCAGTAATACAAGGCTTATGATAAGTATGTCCACTGTCCTATATAACTATTGGCACCGTCGAACCGATCTTGATCTCACAGCGAGAAAAAGTCAAATCAGAAACCAGCGTTATAACTGACCAACTATTCAAGATTATATGCAACTACAAAATGTACAAGTACAGAGGCTGCCGGCACTAGTGCTCAGATAGGTACTCTAGATGCTAAACAGCTAGAGATACTGATGTTATATATCCCTGTAATATATAAGGCAGGTTGTTTAAAAGAGATAAAAGGAACAGGAACTGCAAACGTTGTTATTATATATTACCGCTAGATATAGAGTGATTAAGATTAGATAGGTTTTATAACTAGTCTAATATAAGCTTTCACCGCACCTAGTTAGCTAATAATATAGTATATTTCAGATACAGTATAATAGGAGACTTTCCTTATATTTAGTAATTATAATTATAAGAGTATATATAGCGATATGACTGTTGAATACAGATAATATTTTAGATAGATATGAGAAAGAAAAAGAAAATAGAAGATCTTAAAACTTAAGTTAGCTTCTTTAAGACTAAGCTGCAGAAAAGGGATAATAAGATTAAGAAGCTTAAAACCAACGATGCTATACTATTAGTATTAGCGCCTTCCTCAGATACTATCTCTTTAGTAGACTAGCTTTTTAGTCTTAACAACAGCGATCTTATAAGTCTTTTAGCTGAATTGCTGCTTAATTATAATATTATTAGCGCTAGTATATATCTCTTAGTATATCTTTTAAATTCTTTTATAAGCTATTAGGTTTTTATTATAGCTTATTCTAGTAGTATTTAGACTAATTAAGCAGCTATAAAAATAGTAATAAAATATTTTTTATTATATTTTACTTAAAGCAAGATAAGTTCTAGAAGGCTAAGTAGCTATATAAAAAACTTAGTAATACTAACTCTTTATATATTTTATAAAGTTTCAAGCTAGATTAATAAGTTATAAGTAATCTACTTTTAATCTGCTTTATAATTATATAAAGCTAGCTGACTTTACTTATAGAAACGCTATATAGTATTAAAGCTAAGTTTATAAGCGATAAAATTATTATAAAAGTAAAAGGTAGTTATATTAAATTAAGACTTCTGCAATATATAACTAATAAAGGATGTTTATTCGAGTATAAAAAGCTATAGCTCTAGCTGTCTTTATATTAATTGCAACTCCTTACTCTTTAACCTCTTTAAGAACTAATGTGTTTAGATAAAGCCTTGCTATATAATATAGTTCCCTGATCAAATATTGCACTAGTTACACAGAAACTTCGGATCAAGGATTACTAGACTTGAAATATATGTATATTCCTTTTAATAATAGGCATGCAAGGTTCTAGTAGTTCTCTTGACTGTAATAAATTCAGATGCACGGAGCTCGGAGGCATTCCTGCCTTATTATTTCGCAGAAATTGGTACAGATAGAAGGGATAAAGATCGAGTGAGAGGTTGTAGTCGGTTTGAAAAGATCACCAGGATTTCAAGTTCTGTGGAACTGGAAATGAGATAGGATGGCGAAATTGCAAATTCAGGTGAAAAAAGTAACTACACTTCTCCCGACTAGCTAGGCAGCTTGCCCGAACATAATATAACTTTCTGATGTAGGGCTCTATATCGCGAACCTTAATCTCCTTATGCAGCGTTATACATTATGCAGTGTAGCGCCCTCTATTGATTGAGCATCTCTAGCCTTTAACTAAGGCTATATGCAGGAAGTCAGCTCTGCTGCAAGTATTAGAAGAGGTCTTCTTAAGTACATCAAGTGATAGCACTATAATAACCCTGTAAACCAACACTAGCTAGTTGCTTTGATCGGCTGGCATGCGGGCAGTCGGTATATTACTAGCAGTATTTTCTCCTAGATGTAAATCATCTATCTTGTCCGGCTACAGGCTGTACGTTTGCTGTCACAGGTGCGTAAACCGCTTGCGCTCGAGCTCTGCATCTATACTCGTTGCGAAGTGACCTCGCATCGATATACTAAGAATATAGGCGTTGCATTGACTCTTATCATCTTCACATTGCCTCCTGAGCCAGGCTGCGTCACCCAGCTCGGGCCTAGTCGCATAGTATTGGCCTCTGCTTCGCTACCGCCTGCCCGTGCAGCAAATTGAAAGTCTATAGGCTACGTTTTGTATCTACGATTTTCGGTTTTCTTTAGATGAATGAGGAACAGCTTAGGTTCGATCCAATAATCCTATTATACAGAACAGCTCTAGCGAGCGGATTATTATCGATGAAACAATGCTATAATTATATTGCATAGCTAGCCAGGCAACGACTTATTAGAAAGCTTATCTCGAGAAAAATCTAAAAACACAGCTTATTATTAAAAACTTATAGCAATATCCTGAATGCAAGGAAGAAGGCGATCTCTTATATAAAGTAATAGAAAAAGGAGTTATTAATATAGCCCGGTACTATTATTACAAAACAGTCTAAGTTAGCTAAATAGATAATAATATTCGAAATAATATTCGATAAAGCTTAAATATTATAATAGCGATAAACTAGCTTGAATATTCAATACTTTAAAGTAGATGATTAAAATATATGCTGTAGAAAGGCTATCCTAGCAGCAGTATTTCAAGGAAGCACACTTCTAGCTAAAGCAGTTTCTCTATATCTTTAAATAAATAATCCTGCTTTATATTTTTAATAAAGCATCTAAGCCCTCTGCTAAACCGAGTTTATTGCTATATTATTCTCTAAAACTACAGTAAGTCTATTTATATAGCAAGCTATCGATCAGCACTGCTTAGCGCTTTATAGAGCTGCATCGAAGGTTATAAGTCTCTATATAAAGCAGGTATTCTTTATAAAGATATTTCTATTAATAACTTTATAATTAATAAAGAAAGTAGTAATTTATTTTAGCTTTTGTTTTTAATAGATTTTAACCTTGCTATTAAAGAGCAGCGAAAATATATCTCAAGAGCAAAGAGAAAGACTAATATAAGAGCTTTTATAGCTATTAGAGCTTTGCTTAGCAAGCAGTATTTATTTATATACGATTTTAAGTCTTTTTTTTAAGTGCTTTTCTAGATTTGCATTTATTAATTATAGTGCAAATAGTGAAATTATTAAAACTATTAAGTTTTATAAATAAAATTATAATCCTAATAAAAGATTAGTTATATTTAAAAAGGAGTTAATTAATAATTAAGAAAATACTAACTATTAATTTTATAAGTTAACTAAAGGTAATTCTTTGTAAAGTATAAAAGTATAAAGAGCACTTTATTAAATAATTAGAATTAATTTATTATAATTATCTATCTAAATATAATATTTAATCTATTTTATATAAATATAAGTTAATAAGATACCTTTTATTTTAAGTTTAGTAGTATATAAGGGCATAAAGTAGAAGTTTACTATAAAGAGAAAAGAGGGTTGAGAAACTAAATCGATAGAAGCAAAGAAATAATAAACAGAAAATATAAAAAATAAATCAGATAAACTGCTAATTATATACTACTTGCAGCACACTAGGTAGGGGAATAAGTTTTTAAAGTCTTGTTAGTAAATCTATATAGTGTATCTCGATAGTCTATTTATTAAAGCGAAAATCCTGTTATAGAGAAAGTATATAATACCTTTTAAAATCTTGCGCTTAAGTATATTATAAGCTTTATAGCAAGACTAAATATAAGCTATTTAGTTGTTCTAGCTATTAATAATATAGCTATCGCTCTCAGAGTAGGAAAATAGTCTGCTTAATATTGCTTTATACACCTTGTTATAATGTTGTAATAGAGCAGATATATTTTTTTAAGATTTCTAATAAAGAAGATATCGAACTCTGTTAATAACAGCTAGCTCCTTTCAGAGCTTATTTAGTACCTCTTCTTCCTTGCTTTTAAGCTTATCTTTTAATATTAGCTAGAGAGCAAAAGACAAATAAAGCAAGTCTGTATTGATAGCTTAATATATAACTAAGCTTTTAATATATAACTTTATAAAGTCGAGAGTAGTAATATCAGCTAGCTTTAAAAGCAATATAATTATATCTGTAGTCGAAGAAGTACTTGTATAAATAGATTAATATATATAATTCATATATAGCGCTATTAGACTATTAGTTGCTTTTCTATAAGCTTTTAAATTATATATATTTTAAAAGTACTATTATTGCCTTTTAGTAAACAGCAGGTGCATTAAACTTTAAATAATAATAAAGCAATACTATATATTACTTTATTCTATATATTATTATAAATTATTACAAATACATTCTTAATAGTTAATATTGCTTTGCTTTATATATATAAAAGCCTTGCTATTATAGTCTAAAGATAACTAGTATAGTAATGCAAATAAGTCTTTGTTAGTTAAAGCTTTTAAAAAAAGAGTCAGCAAAAGATTCTCTCGAATCTATCTTACTTAATAGCTATATTAAAAAGTTGTACTATTATAAAACAATATATAATTTTATAATACTAGCTTAAGTATATCTTTAATATAAAAAGTTAACTTTAGGTTAGTTTATAAAAGCTAAAGTTGTATATTATTAAGCTAATTTACTGCGCTAATATATAATAAATATAGATAGACTTATTTAAAATATTTAACAACAAGCGTTATATAAGCTTATAGCGCTTTAAAGATATAGTAATTAATAAAGAATATTAGTCTGTTTATTATATTACTTTTCTACTTTATTCTTAAGCGTTTTTTATCTTTAAAGTTTAGCTTTAATAGCAACTTATTAAGTAAGTCTATTAGAATATTAAACGCTTTATTTATAAAAGCCTAGCTAATAATAAGACTAATAGAGCAAAAGAGACTCTTCAGGCTTATTATAATAGAAAAGCTTAAGCTATAAAGAATCTGTATTAGCATTTTATATAGCTTTAATTCTCAAAAATAATTTAATATATATATATCTGCTTAATCTTTTTTAATAATACTAGCCTGCTATTTATTTTAATATATAGTAAAAGTAGCAGTAAATCGCCTCTTTTTTTTAAAATCAAGTATTAAATTAAAAGCTATTTAACTATATTTAAAATCTATAAAATAATTTAAACAAAAGCTATTAATATTACTAAGAAGCAGCATTAGATAAAAAGCAATTTATATAGCAGGCTTATAAAAGATATCTTTAGCTTATTATTAAAAAATCTTTATAAAAAAGATAATATTCTTAGCTATTACTTTTTTTTTAATAAAAATTTACTTATACTTAAGCTTTAAGCTTTTAATATAATTTTTAATTTACTAATATATATATTAGCAGCTGGCTTATTTTATTTAAAAAGTTATTAAATTAATATTACTCTTACTTTAATAATTTTAAAAACAAGCTTAGAATAAACAGCTATATATAAGCCTTTATAAGCTTTTAAAGACTATTAAGACTTATAATTAAGATTATCTTTCCTCTTTTAAGCAAGTATAGTTTAATTAAAGTTAAAGACTAAAGAATACTAATAAGAAAGTAAAGTAGTACTTCTATAAATAGTTTGCATAATCTAGTATTCTTCTAGCCTAAGACTTAACACTTTATATTTATATATCTTCGTATAGACTTTCAAGAACTTTATATAAAGATAGACTGCTTTGTCTTATAAAGGACTTAGTTAGTATAAATCTATCTAAATTTATTCAAGATCTCTATTAAGTATTATCTAGAACCTTTTTTATTTCAGCTAAAGCTTAAAAAATTCTATATATAGTAAATTAAAGCTACTCACTAGTTCTAGACCTTCTGAATTCTAGCTCGAGCCTTAGATATTGCTAGCGCAAAAAGCAGTGAAATCTCATCAGCCAGCTTATCGACAATATCTTAAGCTTTATCAGCATCGATATTAAGGAAAGAGGGATGCATTGCAAGACTATAAAAATAAGACAAAAGAAGGCTTTCGGAAGGCAAAGCTGTGGAAGAGCTTGACCAAGTGAGCAAGATAAAGAAGGGGGCAGTCAGAGCGCCTTGGAAATTTATATAAACATCGCCTTCTGCGTACAGACCTAGCGCTAGCCAAGGGTAAAGAAGACGGTACCTGGGTGTTGAAGATCGTAAAGGGAAAAAAGAAATAGTCCCGGAGAAGATCGAACTCGCGACCTTCTTCGAAGCAGGCTATTACAACCTGTAGTCCAGGCGTAAGCTATATATACAGTTGGAAGGAATATTCGAACAGAGTGTTCGAATATAGCTGATCTTTTGATCTATGTAATACAGTAGCGCCTTCTACTACAGTGTATAACAGGGAGGATCGCTAGGATCGCTAGCAATCCTAACGAGCTATACTGAGAAGCTAGATATATAACTATATATTTATTACTGTTAGATAAAACTAAGTATATAGCTCTTTAATCGTTAATCTAAGTATTTATTTAATATATACTTGAATAGCCTTAAAGGCAGTGAATACTTGCATCAGGACTTATATATTTCTGTATTCAAAGACTTATACTTCGATATCGCTCTTATTAGCATAAACCTAATCAGTACTTAGGAATCTTCGGATAACTGCAGTGCTTATTATAAGTTTACAGCTACTTAAACTAGATAGATAAATAATAAAATAGCGCTTGAATAGCTGAAAAAGATCTTTATCTCTTATAGCCAGCCAGCAGATCCCTCAGAAGCTAGACTGTTGATCCTAAATAGCTACGATAGCTATAAAACTAACGAGTTTATATAATTATGCTTCCAAAACAATATTTTGCTAATTTACTTGCCTCTTCACACCTCTTATATTCTCACCCTGAGACAAAGAAGATGAAGCACCTGCTATAATAATAGATAAAGAGTCAGGCGATCAGCAGACTTGAAGCAACAAGCTAAAAATAAAGGTGAAAATGAAATTAAATAATAGAAGGCAGCACAAGACTTATATAGTAGCTGTAGCACTGTTTATCAATCTGAATTGCTTGCTATATGCAATTCATTAAGGCTGGCAGGGATAACAAAGTAGGTTACCAGCTCATTGCAGACTTAGTTATAATGCCTTAATCTTGTACGCTTAGCAATCTTAAGGGAAAAATAGAAATTTAATATACTTGCAGGGTCTATAGTTAGTACAGAGTAAGGTTAGGCGTATACACCTAGCTCGCAATCAAATAAGGGTGAGTCATATTAGCTCTACTGCTGCACAAGAAAGCACAAGGCTGCTCAGCCCGGAGTTCTAATATGACTCATTATCACACACTATGCGCTGTAATCACAGCTTAGAAAGTGACTATACCCTCCTACAGCGTCAATCTATGCATCACATTATGCATTCGGTAATAGCTCATATATCTGGCCCGGGGTGTTGCTCACCAGATATGATGGCTGGTGGAGCACCTCGAACTTGCCTCTTCTGGCTGGGTCTGTGACTTCGTGAGCCAGCTGTTGTTGCAACCCACCTCGCAATATAGCTATATGATCGGACAACACCCTCCAGGTATTCATGTCATTGAGGATGAAATCCGCATCTATAATCACAAGTCTTTCGGTTGTATGCTGACCCTCCGATCGCATTAGTTAGCGAAAGTGCACTAGCGAGGTTGTTCTCATTGGTATAATCGCATAGGCTCTTGCTCTCATCCCGTACCTTCTCTAAGCGACATGCCTGCTCGCTTTGCGTCTCCTGGAGCGATAATTTTAAAATTTAAGATTTTTTCAAATCTTTCTTAATTAAATTGAAGAAATATATATTCTATAGCGCTTTCAAAAATATATAACTTTAATATGGAAAGTTTTTAAATATCTATCTTAGTTAATTAAATATATAGGTTTGAAAGTACTTACTTTGTTGAATTAGTATAGGAAAAATACGTTCAAAATGGGCCTCTTTTTGGCCGGGCCCCTTTTTTGGCGCCCACTACGAGTCCAGACGAGTAGTGACTTTCAGCAGACAGCCGGTTTTATCAGGGCCAGGCTGCATCACCCAGCGATCCCAATACTAACCCTTGCTTATGTAACTCTGCTGATACCTGGTCCTTGTTGCTCGTGACCTCGTGACCTGTTCCGCGACCTGCATGTTGGATGAGTCATAACAAGGTCCTGCCAACAAGGGACCAGGTTGTAATAAGGGGTGAAGGTGCCACTGTACCTGTGTGTTATGACCCATCCAACATGCAGGTCACAAAACAGGTCACGAGCAACGAGGACCAGGTGTCAAGGACCCAACGTCCTGACAAAGCATTGATCATATAACCCAGAGTTATGGAGGATCGATAGGCTCGATATCGATCCAGTTGAAGGTACACACCAAGGATCGATGGGCTCGATATCGATCCAACCGAGCCACAATAAAGAGCTGGATATATAACCGCAGTTATTACCACCCCTAGATAGATTCAGTAGATAGTTCTTCAGTCGTCAATCTAAGTATCAGATTACCTCTGTAGTCTGATAGCCCCAAAAGCAGTGAACACTTGCATCCCCCCGTCAGTTACAGTTGTTCCGTATTCAAGGACTTACACCTCGACATCGCTCTTGTTAGCATAAACCCTTTGTGTACCTCAGTTACGATTCAGCACTGCAGTGCTCATTACATTTTGACAACTCTTGTTCAAGAACGGTTCAGTGTTACCCCCTTGAGCAATACGGAACACGATGGCTCCTCACACGCCTACTTCGTCCTCCCGCATTCCGACTCAGGAAGAATTGGTCAACCAAGTGTACCAGCTCACTCGACGCATTGAACAGTTGCAAATCCAGCAGCAGCAACAGGATGCTACACTCCAAGGTTACCAACAGGGAAGTACCGCCCCTACATTCCCCACCAACAGCAAGGTCTACAAGATGGACAAACCCGCCATGTATGACGGTAATCAGAAGACCCTCCAGGGCTTTCTCACTCACTGCAAGGCCTACTTCTTGCACAATGCAGCCCAGTTCGCTCAGGAACATGAAAAAGTCATCCTGGCAGGTACCCGCCTTGAGAAGGACGCCCTCATCTGGTATGAACCCTCTCTTCGTAACCATCTAGAACACCAAGATGACCCCGACAACCGCAACCGCCACACCAAGGATATGTTCGACTCCTTCCGACATCGTCCCTCGATGAATGAAGATGTGAGAAGGCGTGTCCACCAGAATGAGCGCAAAAAATCAGATACGAGCAATGATCGGAACATGGAGAATGCTGGACCGAGTGGAGAACCAGGTACAGGGAACGCAATTTCGACGGCAGGATGTCCCGCGAGCTCTATTTAGTATGTTTGTCTACTCGTGTGAGTTGCGAAGCAATGCATGTCGGCCAGTTAGGCCATCCCGTTGGTAGCGCAGACAGCACCGTGGCCGTGAGGTGGTTGTGAGTTAGCAGTAGCGATATAGTAGCCGCCGTTAGATGGTTATGGTGAGAGAAAGGGCATCACATACCGACCTATGTAGCTGCATACACCAAGGAGGGGTACTCGCTAGTAGAATTATAAAATATCCTATCAGCTGCATTAATGTAAACAAAATACTCTCCTTCCTTATACTCTACTTACTAGCACCATGACGCCAGGCGTGGTCGAACGTATCAATTCAGCAAACTAATTGCTATGATACAAGAAGGCCCCACGGTCCACTGTTTATATGCCATCTCTGGGATTTCACGGTATCGGGCACAGTGGGTATGAGGCTTGGCCGGCCTTCGGACAAAGGGAAACTCTACGCCGTGCCGTCTCTTCAACTGGGATGCTCCTAACGTGGCTTTGAAGTGCAAAAAAAAAAGGCCGAGGTGAGCATTCCCGACGCGAGACTTGCAAGGATGCACGGCTAATTTGATGCTTCGTGCATGTCGCGCTTTGTGTACCTGCCCTGCGCGCTGCCTGGGTTCTGCCTTGGCAAGGCTGACAAGGTCTTGCCTTTCTGGTTCCACGCCCCGTTTCAACGGCCGCAAGCCCTGGTATGGCCATTGGCCCTGGCTATTGGTCCTGTTTAAACTGAACGCGTCGCGCCACGTTCCCTGCAGTGGCAGGGGCCCCAAAGACCGGAGAAAGAGGCGCCCTACTCATTCGGGCCAGCTAAACACGCTCGGCTTCAACAAGATGTAAACTGCGCCTTGTTCAATTCATAGCGTAGCAGGCTGGTTACACTTCTGTGGACGCGGACCACTGTCTACGGAAATACTTAACGGCCTCCCTTCGCCCGCTTCCTGTCGGGTGGAAAACATATGTGTCACCATTGGCTTCTCGCTCGACACTCCATCTTTCTCAAGCCGTTGTCCCGATCTTGTTGAACTTTAATCTCTGTCTCTATTGCAAGACACTTGCCACAACTCCTTCAAAATGGGGTGCGGCATGTCCACAGAAGAGAAGAAAACATCCACTCTCCCCGATACAGAGAACGCAACCTTGTTGCCTGCTCAGAAGAAGTCGGTGCCCACGCAAGACGGCCTCGATACGAATGCACAAGTACCAAAGCGATCGTCAAGCAACAGCAACCAACCTTACACACTTCAGGTCTTCGACAAGCCGCCGCCGAAATACGAACCGACCTCGTCGACCCTCCCATTAGGTTTCGATAACTTTCCGGCCGGAGTCATAGTTGTCCTCAATCTCCTCAAGGCAGCGGCCAAGCTGATCTACTGGGGTCACAAGGGTGCCTGGGCTGCTTTAAATGAGCGACATGGACAGATATGGCTTGACTCGGCATACACGCTGCGCCCAATCACCCATACGGCCATTCTTTTCTACGCCGCCGTTCGATTGCTGGTCGGGAATGCGCTGGGTAGCAACATGACCTTCTACTTCACAACCTTTCCCAATCTCGAAACCGAGCAACTCTCCGCCCTAGAGCTCAATACGCTGAACGCTCTGATGAAAGTCTTTAACGCCAAAACCTTCCGGCTGGCCTGCCAGCTTATTCGCGAGAACAGCACTGCACTAACCGACCAAGGCTTGGAAGATTTCATCAATAATGATGCCAACTTTCTCGAGAAGGACACGCTAGATGAGAAACTGGCCAAGCTGTTGGCATTCACCAGAGAGAAGATGAAAAACTTTTGGCACGGATGGGACGGCAGCGATCTCGACTTCAAAAAACTACGATCGCTGTACAAAGACGCGCGAAAAGAATCGAAAAAACAGCGAATGCTACTCAACAACACTTCATTCATCTATCAGATGGCGGTCGACAGCTACAAGCGACAGCTCAAGTCGAACATGATCTTCCCGCTCACGTGCACCTTCATTCTGGGAACTCGGCTGGAACCGGCCGAGGTTGAGGCCATCCAAAAATGCCAACTCAAAGGCCGCGAAGCGTCACGTGAAGAGGTGCATAGGAAGACGAAAGGCTCCTTGTGGAGAAGGCCCACCCAGCCGGAGCCCGACTCTGCGGCGGAGAATGCCGGATCGGTGGTCAAAGAGCTGGAATTGGTGGGTCACCAGTTCTGCATCCAAGCCATCGTCTTCTGCGACCACCTGAACGATCAAGCCAAGGAGGCGTACGATAAGGTCGACAACTTCCTCCAGGGCGAGCCGGACGACATCAACGACGTCACCTACGTCTCCGAGGTGCTGTTCCTGTGCTACTTCCTCAGCGCTATCTGGATCTTCAAGACCACCACCTCGCACGACCCCCGCGTCGACGGCTGGGAGGAATTGCAAGCCAAGCCCCAGTACAATAAACAATGCATCGCGGACGAAAACCATGTCATCTGGCTGCCCGGCTGCAAACTCATCCGCTGGTTTGTGTTTGACATTGTGGACGAAGACGACGACGACGAAGAACAATTCTCCAACGACAAAACCCGTCCCCCCCGGCAAGACGAGATTGATTTCGCAAACAGCGTAAAACTCGGAACCGTGCCCAATGCGAAATCCTAGCCTAGTGGCGACGGGGAAGGGACTGCCTTTGAAATGGCCAAGGTCAGCAAGAATGACTCGTGGGATAATTGTTGAGGCACCTGCGCTTGTCATCCGGAGGAAAACGAATGCTGCTGTACACGTGGGTGGCGATGGGATGGGGAAGGGGATTTGAAAGAGATGGTAGTATTTGGTAGGGGAAGGGCACGCAGCCTCGATATCATCCACATTATCATGTAAAAGCCTTTTCATGGTATCTTTTTTTTTTTGGGTATTTCTCTATCTGTGTTTCTCAGGGTTTTCTCGGTGGTGGTTGGAATTTCTGGATTGATACTGCACTTCTAGGTCTTTCGGCACACATGTTCTTCATCTCTAGACCGAGGGGCCTTGTTTCGCATTGGCCCTTCATAGGCAGCGGCTAGCACATTTTTTCAACACAGTTTTGTTTTTACGCCAGTTTTCAGGTCTTGTCATGGAGGCCGGGGCCAGCTTACAGCACGGCCGCAGCACTTGGCCCTTCCACGAGTCCCACCGGACCGACTTTTTCCACTTTTACAAGCCGTATAGGATAACCGTATTACTTTGCTCACGATGTAAGGGAACAACCATGAAGAGGAACCAGGTGGGTAGACTACTAGAATACGTACCGGGGGTTCAAGTAGTCGATTGCTCACACGACACGGAGCCCTTCTTTCATCGGGGAGGAGTGAGTGTAGCTATTGGAGGAACAAAGCAGCTGGAACGAAGCCCCTATCTCCTCGCCCCAAGAGAAAAATTTTCGATACTTGGGAACAACTTCATAAGCTTTCCAACATACGTTTAGTGTCCAAGAATGTCCTATATTATTGACAATAGAGCGTTGGTGATGAGACCGGATGCTTATGGCGAGTATCACTTTCCGGCAACCGACCTAGAACATGCAGAGCGCTACTTAACAGAGACGGCCATGCTATCGTCTTTTACAGTACAATTTCCAATGAGTTCCCATTCCAAGCAACCAGATAGAAATAACAGACTTTGGCCAGGGTCCCAGACACTCAGAGAGTTGCCGCCAGAGATACGGTAGACGTGAAAACGAATGGGAAAACTATCAGGGAATAATTACTCATCTCTATTGGGAGAAGAATCTTACCTTGCCAAGTGTCCGAGAGCATATGGTCAAAGAGCATAGTTTTGATGCAAAGTAAGTGCACATCAGTCCCAGGCTGATGCTGAAACTCATTTCTGATAAAATTATAGACCAAGAGCTTATAAATCCCATTTCAAGAAATGGGGGTTGAGGAAGAATATCAAGGAATCCGAAGCCTGGGACGTTGCTATTGGAGAAAAGTCTGCAAGAGACATTTGGGGAAATATAAAAGGATCCAATTTAGATCAACGTATTATGGTGTAAGTTAAAGCACCCCCTTCCGACCACCCCGGCCGGCCACACCGCTACTTCAACCATCTTTACCTTCAAACTCTTTTCTGACATATTTCAGCGATAAGCTTCACGCAAATACGGTATTCTGAGAACTACTCTTCATGAACGTCTAGAAGGAACAGAATCGCATAGAGCAGTTCATTCTGACTATCAAAGGCTTTCTATTCAACAGGAAAAGAGACTAGATGAATGGGTTCTTATTCAGGAAAACCCAGAGCCTCCTTCTAGCTATTTAGAACTCAGGCACTTTGCTGGACCATTTCCGTTTTATCATGGAAACCAAGCCAGTCTTTCATCCATTTCTATACGTTTTCAGTGAGGTACGGACCGGACGCTCGAGGAGGAGAATAGTACGGAGCCGTTGCCATACATATCCCATCTTCTCGCCCTCGATATTGTGTCTTTGTATATACCTCAATTAGAGCAGGCATGCAAGCCTCGGGCATATACAATTGACCCAGTAGATTGTGAAAATCATTTTGAGCTCCTAAGGATTGACAACATGCTGCCGGCCAGCTGCTTATACAATGTAACACTATGAAGAAGTAATAATCGAAGTGAATATAGAAAACCTACTTTAAGCAGTCCATGCAGAGACACCTTACACCGCTCAAAAATCGCGCCCTAAAATTAACAGTAATCTCCTCCCTATGACATATATCAATCCTTGCAACAAGCACCTTGCGATGCTTTCTATATATTACCTCACCTCGTATCATTGCATTTGACTTCTTGCAACGATGGTTCACAAATTGAAGGTCATTGCTCTCTTCCCTGGTATAAAGCTGAGCTACAGTAGGCTCTTCTCTAATATCGGGTCTTGTGAAGTCCAGAGCCAGCCTATTATTGTGTGTACCTAGGGCTGAGAAGGTTCTGATATATTCCCTAATGCGTTATCCTTTCTTATATACTACCTCCTCTCTACTAGTAGCAGTAGCCTTAAGACTAAAGCCTTTAAGGCTGTAGTAAGCAATTCGAGGAGTTTTAAGAAAGTATGTTTGAATATAAATATATTTTATAATACTGCAGATCTTATATAAACTGCCTAGCAGAAGGGAGTTAGGACTAGTAGGCTATTCTCTAGGCTAATCTTCTAGTATCTCCTAGGTAAGGACCTTAATAGTACTCTCCTCGATATACCGAACTGCTATAAGCTATGTAAGGTTAGTAGCAGCCTGTCTATTGCTATTTGCAATATAAATCCTCTCTTAGATTATCAGGGGGAATTAATCTCCTGTCAAAATGTATGTCCGGAACTATTCACTAATTTGTGAAAGCTGTATAATATATGATGATGATGATATAATAGAATGAAATCCTGAAATTTCTTCTTCTGTTATTTACAGGAGCGGCTGTATTATTGGCCCTGACCCTTTCTTGTTGATAGGGAAAAATAGTAGAAGGCCGAGATAGCTTCCGAAAACCTTGCGGAGCTGGCGTGGATATCTCAGCTATTCCTGAAATCTTTGCCGGGTGCCTGTCTCGATAGTCTTGCCTTGCTTCCTCAGAGCATTCTCGATCATGTTTGAAGGCACAATTTCATACCCTAGCTGACTAGCCTCCTCGTCTAGTACCTTGGCAACTTCAACTCTTGCGATCTAAGATAAGAGGTAATGAAGATTTGTTAAGGCTTCCATCTTTTCAGCAAGATCGTAATAACCGACTATTCGGGCTTCCTATGTGCCTTAGATATAGAAGTTAGGTGTCTTTTGCTTTTGCTCAATGTTTCTCCACTCCTTGACGTGATTCATGAACTACTCAACAATTTTCCAATCTCTTAGGTAAGCTGCCATATCTGTAGTCCTGTCTTTTGATTCTTTCTGTTCGGCTTGGAGTCTGACAGGAGCGGTTGTTTTCCTGTTCTTGCCCAATTTCTGCGACTTGGGACCAGTCCAGCGTGCTGGCCTCGATGGAGGTAGTTCCACATGTGTAGCATCATTCACATCTGAGAATGAACCTGAAGCGCTGCTTTTCCCTGGATGTCCCGAGATGGCAGGCATAATCTTGTTTGAGCAGTCATCTTCAATTGGAAAATCCGGGGGTTGAGTGGTGGCCATCCTTGACCGGGATCGTTCAGCTGCCGAAGTCTCCGTCCTTGAGCGATTCCCCCTCAAGACAGATTGCATCAAGGGCGGTGCCCTCGAGATGGACTGCGCTGCAGAAGCGAGGTTAGGCTTGTGGGGTTGCGAGTCCGAATTGCCAGTGGCAGACTGATGAACAAGTGGACTATAGTTCTGAAGAGATCCTTTCAGAAGCGAGGCGATACGCTCAATGATTTCTTCTTGTTCCTGGCTCCGTTGCCTGGCAGAGCGGGTGGTAGTAGCATAATTGTCGATCTCTTCGATGACGGAGCTTGCGAGTGCTCTGGCGTCCTTATCTAAGAGTAGAGATTCTCCGGGCAGAGATGGTAGCAATATCGTGAGGTCCTTGTGTGTGTTCTCTCGCAAAACCCTCTGATCCCGATCCTCGCTCTCCAGGGAGCCCTTCTTTGCAAGGATGAGCTTCTGAGAGCTCGAAGCGTCACTAGAGGGACCATAGCTTGACTCTCCTGCTGTGCATCTTGGTGGAGCATCTACACATTGACCATCTTGGTGGGTTGATGCAAGAGTAGTGAATGGATAGTCAGATGCAATGATCTCAGGGGAGAGGTTTCCGGATATCTCTATGGGACCATCCATCTCTTGCAGAGCTCTGTGTTCGGGACGATGCAGAATGTTATTTTGGCGCCAGTCTATCAACGATTGATGAGGGTTCCCGGGCTCTCTGCATGGCTGGTGAGAGTTGCCGAATTCTGATCGGATCGCACAGAGGAAATCTTCCTCCAACAGGGTCTGGGAAGTGTGACCAGATCCGCCAGCAGACAAGCCGAAGTCCGCAGGATCACTGTCCGGGCTCTGAAGTTTGCGGAGAAGGGATCGAAGATTGTATACCATATGGAGGCCACAGCTCCACGCATTCTTTTGCTGATGTGCTCTCACCCATCTGAAATCAGGAAGGTTCTCAGGGAACCGATTCATCTCCCTTAAATGCTTCTCCAACAGCTTCTTGATGAATGGAACGATTTGTTCCTGCTCTTGGAAAAAAGAATCCAACACCTCGATGCAGTTGCGCTGATAATCATAGACCGCAGCAATCTAATGGCTTCTATACAAACATGGAATAGCCACATAATTTGTATCAAGGCTATACTTTGGCTTTGCGTGGAGATTAGGAATATCCCTGTTCTCTAAGTCGAGAGGCCAGTTGGGTACCCAGACCAGTGCTCCGAAATCTATTAATTGCCATCTAATAAGAGCTATAATCTGATTATCAGTAAGCTTCTCTTATCGCAATATAATGCCTTCCACATCATACAGTCCGAGGGCTGTGTACACCTAGTGAACTCCTCGAATAGTGCTTGTGTTAAAGCTTAAATCGCTGCTGTCTCGAACATGCGAATGAAAGGTGATTCCAGGGAAATATTGTTTGAATAAAGCGATCGCAAGATCCAATGGTGTGATGAATGCATCTATATCGAAAAAGAGAGGTCGACTGGCTAGTAGTTCTTGAGGTGTCAGATTTGGGGATGAGGTACTTGTGAGCATTCGCGGGAATCTGGTATTGGTTGCTCCATATCGCAGAACGTTGGGTTTGACAAGTGCGGAGAGCAGGGAGGTCGCAGAGCGTCGCTGAGGTGTCGATGTAGAGTCACCAACAACATTGTGACCATCGTCCAGAGAGAGGGCCCAGAGATCAGCAATGACATCTGACTTGCCACGCACAACCATATCCAAAAGATCCTTGAGATCACTGTGAGGCTCAGTGTCTGGATTGATCCATGCAGTAAACCCATTTCGTGTAGATTGCGTTGCCCGGCACAAGGACTGAGCTAGATGCCTTATGCCTGGGATCTTGAGGCTGGTGCCCACGACAAGAACTGCATCCGGGATTTTCCTCAAGTCAGCCTCCGAGACTTTTCCGATCGCTTCGTCATCAGGGCCGGACTCATTGTAAAGGAGTATTCTCGGCCTCAGCCTCCCGACACCATGGCTCCGCTTCCCATCGCCTCTGCGTATATCGTCTTGCTTTTTGCATTGTTCGCATAACGGGAGCTCTGGTCCTTGGAAGAGACTTGGGTCGAAGTTTGAGATATATCTGCAACGTTCGCAGTACACCTTCTCCAGACCGCCATGGACCTGGATAGTAACTGGCCATGGTTTTTCTGTAGGTAGTGGAATTTTTGTTGCTAGGGATGGCAGAGATGTTTCCAGACAGTCGATGTTTTGAGTGTACAGGCGTAGAAGGCGGCCCTCGCTTGCAATCGTAGCCAGCATGATATGAAAAGCAGTCGGCTGGGCATTTGCTGTGCGATCTCGAAGATCACAGACCATCTTGTGAAATTTCGACGTAGACTCATTGTGATTATATACTGAGACATCGAAGAGACTTGCACTGAATTCCTCGAAAAGTCCCTTGCTGGATCGGAAGTCGGGAACTAGTAATCATGAGATTTAATCATCTATACTCTTTCGAATATATACAGGGAGAAACAGAGCCTTGGGACATACTTCCTGCTGAAACAGAGATACCCGCTCCTGCAATGATGATAATCTTCTTCTTGTTGCTCAGGACGTCCAGCAGGCGGCTCAGCTGATTGAGATCCAGGCGCTCGGTGAGCTGCTCCTCAGCTTTCCTGCGCTTCTTGGCCGGAGTCTGGCCGTCTATGAGCCGCTTGCGTATGCTACTCATAGCTATGGCCTGTGGCTTGAGGGGTGAGGTAATAGTTGCGGGCATTGAAGAGCTCAAAGCGAAAGTGAAACGAGGAAGTAGGCTGAGATAAGATAAGAATGTGGCTAAGCTGCGCACGGACGCAGGATGTTGACGACCCATTGAGCGTCCGTGCACTCTTGTGATGACTTAGCCGCCTATTAAGCAGAGGACAGCAGGATCCAGCCTGCAGCGCCAAAACTAAAAAAAGGCTTATCGCTACGGTGAGTCACTTGCAACCACCGGTTTCGAGTTTGAGATAGCAGCAGACCAGTTCAGGGCAAGATTGAACTGGAATCAATAAGCATGTCAGAATGAGCACTGTTTATGTCAGGCAGAAAAGGTTAACGTCTGTGCTGCAATGCTCACTGCCTTTGAGACTACCAAGTGTTGGTGTACTTTTAGATGAAGAGCTATGTACTGTATCTATCTACTGAAGGAACGTGTGGTTTTTTTCTCCAAGTCGATGGTTGAATGCGCAGCCTTTATAACCCTAACCCTAGGTTATATAATCATGACTCGTAGCCTCTGTGGGCGAGTGTTGAGTTCCCTGCGCCGAGACCTGCATGTTGGATGGGTTATAAACTCCAGGTTAAGACATAACGTAACATGCATTTGCCTACCACCCCTTCCAAAGGAGGCCTCATTAGCTTCTTCAATGACTTACAAGATTACGGCCAAATGACACCCTCCAACTCACATGATGTATGCCTCATTCTGTATTAGTTGACAATATATCATAGCTCTGTAGTGCATCGAACCCGATAGATAGCTTGCTGACTGCGTTGTTGTTCTTCATAGGCTCTTGATTCATAAATCAATCATCCTAGAAGTCGGGCCCTAGAAAATCATTCCCCTGCAAGCTGTGTTCCATTATAAATTGTTCTTTTCTGCTAGCAAATTAGGAGTCTTTTTTAGCTTATGCGTTTGCACCAGTATATCCTAGTTAATTAGTGTTTGTAAGCCTGGAAGAATGGTTTATAGCATTCTAGTTCTAGGACTAAAGTTAATACTTAAGTATAAAAAAAACCCTTCTATGCTTAGTGTGTAGATTATAAGAACAATAGCGCAGCAGTTCAGCTAATTTCTTCTCACCTCTTTACTATTTACAGCAGGCCTGTTAGAGAAACCGATTAAGCTATAATCTATGCTATTTTTATACTTATATTGCTAATGAGGGCAGTGAATACCTTTAATAGCGATGCGCCTTTATACTTCTCTGTTCCTGCAGTGCAGCTAGTAGCTAGGGCTAATATATTAGTCAGGTATTATAGCTATATGCTGACTGTTTCCTATTTTATATTTAATAATAACTGCGTATAGATATAACTACCTATTTTAGGGAAAGTGCCTTGCTTTTCTTAAATTCAATAACACTTTTTATACACTTATAGCCTTTGATTTTCACCCTATTTTGCTATGCTATAGCTCCTAGATCTCAGGCTTGATAGTCTTACAGGGTATATTAAATAGAAGCGCTCGCGTAATATAGTTCGCTCCTTCTTCAAGTATTCTCTTGTATAATAACTCTAATTATATTATAGGCAATACGCAGATTTGTTAATATATACATCTGCTACTATCTCTAATAGAATAGCTGATCTAGCTATTACGTCTTACTATAATAGAATAGTGAGCTGTCTATCTGTATATTTAAATATAAGCGTTAGCACTAAGCTAAGATAATAATTCTATTTTAGAACTGCTTCTGCGTCTTCTTACTAGCTAAACTAGACTACTACTAGTATTGTATAAGTAAACTTAGCAGCGTGAAAGTCAGGAATGAGTTTTAAATAATATATAATTACTCAGATACTTATTACTATGCTTATTATTTTAAGCTTGATAGCTTGAAAATCTAAAATTGCGTTCAGTTTTATGCTTTTTAGTTCAAATACTGTATTGAGAATATTTCGAGTTTTAAAGATTTTAATATATTATAGTAAATTATTACTAACAGCCTACATTTTTAAATAAAGCCTTTATAAAAGCTGCTGTTAAAAAGAATAAATGAAAGTCTTTGCTGAATAATTTATTACTAAATTAGTTAGCTATTATAAGCCTTTTTTATAAATAAGTTATTTAAATATTTACTGCTTTTTTCGCTATAGTATCTTACTCTTTATTAATCTTTTTAAAATTTTATATCTATACTTCTAGAAATTACTATCAATATAAGCTACCTGTTTAATTACTTATTATAAATAGTGAATAATAAGTAGTCTTTGCGCCTGGAATACTACTTGCTTTAGACTTAAATGCTTAAGATATAGGTTTGATAGATCGAAAATATATTGCATATAAGAATTATATAAATAATTTTAAGAATAAAGACTAGAAACTGCTAAATATAACAGACATCTTAAAGAAATAATGCAGAATATAAATAGAAATGAAGAAAATATATTACGCTTCTAAGCAGGCTATTATACTGTTATTCCAGGTTATAGATTCTAATATAATTAACTAAGTTTACTACCTTTTATTAATTATTTCTAATATATAAATGACTAGAAGAGAGTAGCATTAGTTTTAAATACCTAAATTAATATAGTTTCTCAGATAAAGTGACTCACTACTTACAAGATTTTCAAAAACTAATAGCAAACAGACTATATTAATAGAAGAATAGATAAAGGAATAATAAGGCTTTTATAGAAGGAGTACTATATTATAATTGCAATCTTGATGAAACTTAACTGCTTTTGATAGCAGAGTGCCTATAGGCTTTATTAGCTCGACGTCTTTATTCCTTCATCTTCACGTGCGCTGTAGGCTCGGGTGAGAGGCTGGTCATTGTTAAGATATGAAAAATAAGGATATGACAACTGATAAGAAGGATGGCAACTCAAGAAATTGCTTTTGTTTCGTCGCATTTGAATCTTTCCAAAAAGTCGGGCCTAGATGTCCGTCCGCATTTGAACTCTGCAAGCCAGGTTCCTGGTTCATGGATTTTAATTAAGCTAGCACACGGAGCCGATCAACAAATCGGACATAGGGAAAAGCACTATCCGGCTCAGATAGATGCGCCTCCCACCATGCCGGAGGATACAGCCGCTGACAGCCTACGGGGACTGTTGCTTTACGATCATTCAAACTCCTTGTATTGCCGCTGAAGATGCCTTCTCGGATTTATAGGTGATAAGTTACAGTAGAATTCGCTAGAGTAATTATGTGAATTTTATTCGGGCTTATGAATCTGTCGATCTCGATAGAGAAAGTATAATAGAAGAAGTAATTTAATCAAAATCCAGGACTACACTCAACCACGACTTGCTAACATAAACCCTATAGGTACTTGGGAATCTTCGGATCTCGAGGCAGTCCCCAGCACACATTTAGTTCGAATGGAATTGTCATAATAGCTTCAAACACACCCCTCTTCTATAGCCTACAGGCGCAGGGCGAAATCCAGGAGTGCATCGAGCACTTTACCTTCTACCTGCCACACAGCGAGGCCACCTTCCTGCCAGAGGCGCAACTGGGTCCGCTTTTGTGCTGCGCTTCCCGTCGTGACATGCATGTTGGATGAGTCATAACAACCGAACTGCCATGGATTGGATCTCCTAGGATGCTCAGTTTGGAGATGGTCAGCTATTATTACTCATAATATTACGCAGGCCACCAGCCCCAGCGTAGTCTGAAGCATCAACTGTTGTAAGCCGACTATAGCCGGATAATCTGCTCGATGGGCTGATGATAGTGATTCCAGACAGGCCTTTCAATACAGAATAGGCACAGTGTCCTGCCTGAAACTTTTCTGCTCTCCCTCGCTGTTTTCTAGAGACCGAGTGGGTTAGTTAAACTTATCTGGTTTCCGGGCAAGACGCACGATAGATGAGATCGCCGGGCGCAAATCCTCCACAGGAAGTCGTGGTATGGTTCCGAACAGAGCCGGCAGTCTGGGCAGTGTCGTCTCAGGGAAGCAGATGACACATAGGTTCTTCTATAATAACATTGCCAGGGACATTCGACTGCGCTAGTAAGCATCTGCATACATTTTCCAGGGTTCTTATGCTTGACTCACCTGAGGTCATTATGCAGTGATTGGTCTGGCGATGTACTGTATCGTTGGATGGGTGCACAGAAGGCCTGGAGTGTGAGACGGGGATTCCAATGATACAGGGCTTACATGATAAGTACTGGAGGCTGAGCATATAATGTGAGTGGGGCTTGTCTTACGAAAACAGGGGTGACAGCAAGGCTCCAGCTGCCGATGCCTAAGAAGCTAGCAGCCAATCAATGCAGATCAAATACGTACCTCTTACCATACACACTGGTTTAACTTCTGGAAACAAAATATTGGCTAATACTGCCAGGGCCTTTCGCGCAATATCGCATCCCAACCGAGGTGGCTGATGAGGAAGAACCTGAAGACTTCTATAAGTCAGAGGCCGAGGGCGCCTCATCCATGGTGGTCGAAAGCACTGACTGAGCCAGAAACATGCGTGCTGGTAAACAATCCCTTCGTGGCGATCCGGATTTGAATTTAGTCCTCGTGACTAAACATCATTTAGTAGTAGATAATTTATTTACAAAGTGTAATCAGCTACTACACCTGGCTGTGTTAGCATAAATTGGAAAAGTTGCAGAGGTCGTGGGATCGAATTCCGCTACTGGGCTATTTTCCCGCCTAGCTATCGAGAACGCGCTGCTCCGGCATTGGTAACACTCTGGTACTGGGGCCTAAAACCTAGGGAAGCTGATTAACAACCCTCCATCTTTGAAACTAAAGCAGGTCCAGGGTTATACAGAAAATACAGTATCGCTGTTCAGCTTACACATTACGGTAAGCCCTAATACATATACGGATCTGTAAAGACTCTCTTCGTAGTTGTCTCAATGACTCACAAAAACCTTCAAGACACAAGTCCGAATACTTCAGGGCCTTGTTGAACTTGCAGGAAGCCAGGGAATTACTTGGAAAAGAGCAGGGCTCAAGTCAATACCATTCAGGGGAGACTTCAGGGTTCTCCAGCTCGAAATGGGTATCTTTCAAGCTCCCAAGCCTCTCTCCCAGCTCCGTTCAATCAAGAAAGCTATCAATAAAAGCATGCAGACAGCTTATAATTCGAGCTAGGCGCTTGGCGGTATCCTCGTACGCAGAGTGGGAGAACGGATATTGACTTCACCATGGCATCAATAACTAGCGTCAGCGTTGGTGCGGTGGAAAACGCCCCCCTGGGCAAGCCGACAATGTTTTCTATACTCAAGGACACCTACAAGGAGCTTAAGAAGATCGATCGGCAACGTGAATCTTTGAGAGACGAGATCACCAGTCTCTACGACGCGAGCAGCCGAGCGCAATCCACATACTGGTCAACCCAATCCAAAGCCTTCGAGGCCTTTGTCGCAGAGGGTGGCGCGAACAACTTCGAACAGTGGCGTAGCAGATTCGCTAGGAAGGAGTCAGCTGAGGCCAAGAAGGTCGCTGAGAATCAAGCCGAGCTTCGCTCACAGATTGCGCATCACCACAACTCGATAGCACGGCTTGATGGAGAGTACTGGGCCAAGTGGCACGCCTGCATGCATTATATAGCGGAGGGGCCTAGCGAGGAGCCTTCACAGCAGCATCTGAAGCCTACGGAAGTGCCGGATCCTTCGGTGTCTCAGCACCAGCGCTCAACCGTGATCGCTACTGCGCCCTCATCTCTACCAAGATCTGAACCATCTCGCACAGCCACAGCACCTGAAGCTCTGCTGGTACCAGGTCAGTCCCAATTTCATAGCAAGACGGTCAGCGAGACTCAGGAACAGTCAGGTCAGCAACATTCGTATCACGCCTCGAGTGCATTCCCAGACATAATAGATGTGACGCCAGGCCAAGTCTACCAAGCATACTACCATCATCCCTCACCAACTGAAAGGGGCTGGTATATGGCACTTTCTCTACCATTTCAAGGTGATGCCTGGGCGAGGGACATCAATTTGGATTTCGCAATGAACATGATGGATCTCCAAGATGGTTTCCCAGATTGTTATATTCCTCAACTCGAGAAGATCCATCATACGGGTGCAGACGGCAATGTCACGACTACGGAGACCATTTCGAGTCTCAAGGGCTGGGCGCCAGGGTATGAGAACGGGGGGCCGCGTGTGAAGGAGCGGCGATTCCTCTTCCTGTTCTTTGATGACCGGAAGCCTACAAAGCTCAAGATCCCAGTGAAGCCAGGACAGAAGATAGCATTTACAAAAACGGCTTTGTCGAACATGCCCATCGACTGGGTTGCTGCGGGTGACCTGTGCCCGGCAGATGTGAAGGTAGAGGGATCGGTTCGGGGTCGGAAGACAGCGGAGAAGTTCAAGAAAATGACGAACTCCCTTGCAAGCTTGGAGAAGAGCATTGGGGGAGGCATGAGCTATGACTCGTCTAGACTCTCCGCCGAAACATCCATCTTTTACGACGATCTGTCCGGCAGCTTGCCCGGACTGCCAGCGCACAAGGAAGGCCAAACGGAGGAGGAAAAGCCCAACCTGAGGCAAAGTGCCATGGAAGCTGTCAAGATGAGCCACATCGTTCAGGACGATTTAGCCAATTCCACATTTTGAACGATCGAATGAAGCAAGCGACACACGGCACGAGCATGATTTTTTGCGTGCTGGACGTAGTCTCTGTAGCTGATAGCCCTCTACCGTCGCTAGGGTTATTAGATACAGAAGATTCTTTGATCCTTGTCCACAGGGATAGAGAAGCTTCGTCGGATGCGATAGACGCGGGTCTCTTGAGGCTACTTGGGCCACTTTCTTCCCGCCTATCCAACCCGAGATCAAGACTAACTGTACTAGAGGTGATGTTCTTGGGACTGGCCATGGTATCGAAACAAACCTCTTGATGGAGTACTCGGAAGCATTTGCTTATATAAAATTGGGGAGATGGATGGAGACTGCGACCGTCTGGCTTGTGGGGGTAGCTGCATGGTTGGCACTGCAGTCCCCCTGGTCACTGCCGCAGATTCCTCGCCAGCTGTACGGCTGTTATGGGAAGGATGATCGTCGTGGTTGTTGTCTATAATGTTGAAGATGCTGTATAGCTGGAATCTTGATGTTCTTTTGTTGCAAGCACCTGGGATGCGGTATGGATAAACTTGGTGGTCTTCACAGAAGGCAAGAAGGTTGGCCAGGTGCAAAAGGGGCTTTTGAAATGTGAGCCCAGAAGGCCATAAGAGTGTGTTGGCACTGAGTAAACACAGTTTGGTGTTTACAACGACCAATCACCTTATGTGGCCGACCGAGCGAAAGGCGAGTGTCATTAGCTTCTGCAACAACCCACCTTGACTTCCACATCAGAACGTCGATCCTTCAGGTCTTTATAGAAGCGTGTCTTCTCAGCACTTGACCGCACTGCCCTGTTTCCCGTTACCCTGACCTCGTCCCACGAGCCCAGGGCCTTTTGTTTTTCCTTTCAAACCACTCTCCGTCCCCATACGGTATCCTCTAAAGGCCTGACAAAGACCTTCTCAACCTCTAGTTGTTGCGCTGTTTCCTCCCTGCACCAACCTTCACCTGCGTCGTGAGGAGCAACCCCCACTACTGTACGTCTTTCCACTGCAGCCGTGCTCTTGCCCTTCCAGTTCTCATGTCGACCTCAGGTTCATGTTACCACGGTATTACGAGCTGCTTCATCTGTCTTCTGTTGTTTTCCAATATCAACGCGTTGACTCGTCGTCTCTCTTGCCAAACGTAAGTCTCTATCTTTTTACCCTCAGAACTTCTTTTAAGGGTTAGGGTTTTTTCTAAATTCGATTTTCTCGATAAATCTTAAAGAAAATCTATTTTTAAGAAGATAGTATTGAAAAGAAGGTTTTAATTATATCTATATTCAAATTTTAGCTAGATTGGAGTAAAATTGAGCTTTCAAAATAGATTGGAAATTAGTATAGAAAGAGGATATTCTATTCCTACCCCTACTGTATGATCTTTAAAGGGATTTTTGCAGAGTGAGCCCTATAGCGCACTATAGGCCTGCAGGTTGTCTACCATGGTTTGCAGCAGGGCTTCCGTCGATATAATAGGGGCCGAAATGTTGAGCAGCGCTACGTCCTCTGCCGGGTCTTCGGGAATAGAGCCGACAAACCGTGACGAGAACACAGAAGGAGTATGGAATCTCAAATTTCTGCGCCGATAGCCAAGCATTCTGTTGTAAGTCGGCTATAGCCGGATAATCTGTATATAATCAATATACCTGAGCAGCACACCCTACGGCAAATGTCCCCTTGTTGTAACCTGCGTGTTAGATAGGTTATAACATCGTCTCTCTCCTACTGATCGTTGTCCCTAACGATCTTCTGTAAGATTTTTTAATCGAGATATCAAACAGAACCCTGAATTTCCGTGTCGGCAAACCTTCCTCGTCTTCTGTTCTTTCCAAGTAGAGCCTTGCCTGTCTTGAACGCTTTAGTTACGATGATGCCGCGCTCTTTGCACCTGTCTTCTTGTCCGTGACTCCCTTCTAGTTCTGTTGGCTAACCTTCCTTTAGTATCCCCGGTCACCGACGAAGTAGCCCTTATCGATGGTCGCGAGTTTGAGGAGGAGCGGTTACTGGAGCTTCAGGCTCGTATAAACGAGTCACTAGCTTAGTTATCGCACCTGAAGGAATAGCACTGTTCTCTTCAAGAGCAAGTGGTAAAGTTGGTGAATAAGGGCCTGGAGGAGGAAAAGCGTGAGTGGGTAGTAGTAGAGATGCAGGGTGTGGTTTCTAAGGAGGCTGCTATTGCTCTGGAAGATTCTTTATTTAGTGATTTTGACTAGAAGTTCTTTATAAGGTCTCTAGAGCAGGGCAGAGCCCTCAGGCCTGCTTATATGCTTGACAGGTCGGAGCTCTGACTAGTTCTTAAGCCTGACTAGTCTAGTTCTTTCCTAGCTGATCGTCCTTAGTTTTTAGCTTTTAACTTTAATAATATTTAATCCTATAGCAAATTCACTATAATTTCTATTATTATTTATAAGTTAAGATAACAAACTAGCAGACTATAAATATTAAAGAAGAAAAGAAATAGTAAATAATTTAGCTTTAACTACTTGCAAAGTCTTATATAATATATTAATACTTGTAATAATTTTCTCTCTATATATAAGGTATGTTTTTAATAGGTTAATATATTTATTTAAATTGCTTTATAAGACTGCGTAGCTTATTTAAACGAATAGAGACTTAATTAGAGACTGCTTTATTATAATTAGTAATTAAAAAAGATTACTATAATTCTCTCTTTCTTTCTCTATTATCTTAATCTACTATAAGGCAGCTTCGGATAAGCTTTTTAAGATAGAATAAGCATAGTGTCCTACTTAAACTTTTTCTACTCTCTACTTCTATCCTTCCTCTACCGCTGCCTTTATATAATCCTGCTCTTTCTAAAGATACTTTATTTAAGCTTTAATAGCTTTAAATATATAACTAGGTTTAATTAGACTTATACTAAAGCCCTAGAGTAGCAGCAGACTCTTTGCTTTTTAATTACCCTTAAGGAAAATAAAGTCTTCACTAGCTAGCTGAAAGTTATAAGCCTGCTCTAGAGCTGCTTTTAATAGCGAAGATAAGATATTTCTTTAAAGTATAGCATTTAGTGCTTTGCATTAGTTTTCTAGCTTCTTAAGAGCCTTTATAATAATATAGATAGTATTTGCAAATATTGCAATACTGCTGTCGATATCGCTTATATTTTAATAAGCACTCTTTAAATACTAGATATTTAAAAAAGCTTCTTTAATAAAAAGCTAATTATAAAATAAGCTTTTCAGGTTTTATATAGCAAGCACTTTAAATATATAGTCTAGTAATAAATCTAGGATCCGAATACTATTAGAATAAGCTGTAGCAAAAACCTAGTAGCCTGCAGGAGAATCTAGAGGAAATACTTAAAGAGATATAAGAATAATCAATCTAAAATTTACTAACTAATAATATATAAGATCAAGTAAATTCAGAGTATAAAAGTCAATCGCTGTAATAATAAATAGAGTAAGAATAACTAAGAGATATATACTAGCGCTGATAATACTGTAATTAAATAGTAATCCGGCTGTAAGATTTATAAGATTGCTATTGTTAAGACCGAGGAGTCGGTCTACTAAAGAGATAGTATCCGAGAGAGGGTCGACTAAAGAGACAGTATCCAGGAGGGGCGCTAATGCTAATAACATAGCATTGTTGGTTTTGAGCTTCTTAATCTCATTATCCCTCTTCTGTACTTTAGTTTTGTAGAAGGCAACTTAAGTTTTAAGATCTTCTATTTTTTTCTTCTTTCTTTCTCAGCATTCACGAGCAGCTAGGGTGTTCTTTATCTGTTTCAGAGACTTAGCCTTTATAAACAACGAGTTTGTCAAGTTCTAATCGAGTATACTGTTTTAGTTGAATAGTTCCAAGCCCTGGTTGCTTAGTACTAGGTCTGATAGGTTTATAGCTAGTTATAAGTCGGATGATAACTTGGATAGTTCGTATGTTATAACGGATTAAAAGGCAGTAAGCTTATAAATAATAGATTGCTATATACTTCAAATTAAGAAAGAGATAATAGAATCTTCTTAAATTTATAAAGATAAGTTTTATTACTACTGATATTTGCTCTCTGAGATATAAGGAAGAAAAATTAAAAAGAAGATGAAGATAAAGCAGGCTCTTTTAAATAACAAACTGTTTTTTATACTAGCTAACTAAGATCTAGTAGCTAGGTCACTCTATATCTAACAAGGATAGTTATTACATATGCCTAATATAAGCGACACGCTGTAAATTTACTATAATATATATATTAAGACTATCTTTAGTGCTATACTGCTTAAATTCTTTTCTTATTTTAGCTAGAAAGGTATTAAGAAAGGGTTAAAGAGGGTATTATATATAGTAAGAAGCAAGGATCCTAATACGCGCTTTGCAGGATAACTATTACAAGCTTATACAATGTTCTCTTTAATATACTAGGACTTGCACATAGATGTTCCTTCTCCTTTCCTCTACAATAGCTATTCTCGCTTAGGCTTATTCGGATGCAAATCTACAAGCGATTAGCTATAAAATAACTTTTTCTTTCTTCCTAAGATATTCAAGCAGATAGAAGGTAGTTGATAAAGGTCGACTGATTCGAGGATTATTTAGATTTAAGTAATAAAGTCTTGACTATTCTATTCAGAACAGAGCTACAGGAATAAAAGCAGTGAAGGAGATCCAGAGAGGTCAGGCTGCTGTTATAGCTGAGGAAGGTAGTATAGAGGGCGGTAATGTCTAGAGAGGGCAGTCTAAAACAAGAATAGCGCTGATTATACATAGGCTGCAGTCAGGTGATAGAGAGTCTCTTACTAAATTCGTTAGCCCCCCCTCTTCTATAACAGCGCAGCTTGTTTATATTGCTGATGAGGAGCTTATAAGCTGTGCAGTGTATTGCAGAATATATTATAAAAGATACTCTCTTCTAAAGAATAGCAAATAGAATTTAAGCAACTAGTTGAATGCTAATATATTAAAGAATACAATAAAATAATTCTAAGAGATTCTGGAAAGCTTTGCAAGAGTTCTAGTAAGTAGATAATTATGCAGATATATCTCTATCCTATAAAAGCCTTGCTAGCAACAATAGATATATATAAAGTAAAAAGCTGATCAAGGATAAAAATTATATAGCTAGAATACTCTAAAGTACTAGAGATGTACCTTCTTTTTACTAATTAGCTGTAATACTCTTTAGGCTAGTATATAGTAAGACTTACTACCACCCTTATATATAAAGGTAATTCTGCTGCTTTTTAAGATAAAGGGATATTATTATACATACTAACTTTATTTCTGCACTTTTAAAGACACTTTTTCTGCACGCATCTATAAATCACTTGTGCGCTTGATATCTTTTAGCCTAGGCTAACTCTCTATAGAAATACTTCTGTGTCTCGCTTATTCTCGAGCACTTAAAAAGTGCATTCCGTCCACTTCTGCAAATAAAATATTAGCTAATCTGATAGTAAGATGCTACAAGAGCAAGAACTATATGCAGCAGTATGCAACGAACCAGCGTGCAAACCTAGTACGAGTATATAAAACGAATTAAGCTTGTATTCGGCCAATCTCTAGGAGGTATGCAACTATACTAACGGAGCGGTGAGAATGCATATATTTTAACAAGAGAAGCCTGCAGCAGAATTCGGCTCACTAGCCGAGATAGGCTGGTCTGACTATCGTGAGATAGTTATTGGTCGATTGTAGCCCAGCACCACGTGATGAGTCATACCCCCGCCGGGGAGTATTCTAGCAAAATTGAGAGAGAAATTTACCGAATACAGCCAGCTAGTATTAGCTAGAATACTCAGTTTGAAGGTAGTTATTTATTACTCATAATATTATACAGGCCACCAATATAAACTATTGTAAGTCGACTATAGCCCGATAATCTGCTCGATAGGCTGATAGTAGGAGCATAGGTGTCCTAGGCTACATACAGCAAATAATCACAGAATGTGACGAGTTTGCGTAACTATATTAACTGCGTCCTGAACGCATCTGGCGGCTGGGGAGACTCTTCATAGATGATTTGTGACATGATGTACCGATCCGCAGCTTCACCGTCCAGGAAAAGCTTGCTCTTAGCTTTGATAATCAAGCCCTTCATTCCGTAGGCTTTCAAGGTTTGGCGACCTGCTTCTATTCCTGCGGCTCTGTGCTGAATGGAACAGTCAAGACTTCGGTATGTCCCTCCGATTTATATTATTCGAGTCAGCAGGAGATACTGCATTAAGCTGATCTATACTGTGACATATCAACCTTCCTTACATCTCTTAGCACTACTATAGCCGTCAGAAACCCAGTATGCTTGTCGATTCGGCCCTTAGGCTATAGCTTTTTCGATTCCAAAATCTCAAGAAAGAGCATCTATAACACTTGCTATACGAAGCCTATATTGGACTAGTTACAAAACCTATGTAACCTCAATCACTCTGTGTCCGGCGGTGACGTATAATAACAATGTTTGCATTTCCTGTCCCTTGCTCTTCTATACAGCTTGCCCTATATATTACAAGAACATCTAAAACCGGTATCTCTAGCTGTTGTTTAGCATCTAGAGTATTTATCTGAGTACTAGTGCTAGCAGCTTTTGTATTTATATATTTTATAGTTGTATATAATTTTAAATAGTTAGTTAGTTATAATACTAGTTTCTGATTTTACTTTTTCTTGCTATAAGATTAAGATTAGTTTGATAGTGCTAATAGTTATATAAGATAGTAGATATACTTATTATAAGCTTTGTATTACTACTAAAAGGCACTATAATATAGTTTAATAGTGCTGATAAAAACTTTTAAAATATAAGCTTTAGAGGCTTTAATAATAGGTATAAAATATTAAGATATTACCTTGAGTTTATTACTAGTGTTCTGCCTATATATTTATATTTTATTTTAGCGCTATAATAAGCTTTATAATAAAGAAGTAACGTTGCTCCTAATATTGTAATTCTATTAGAATAACTTACTATATAAAATGCCTGCTAGATACTATTAGTAGTGCTTTTACCCTTTAATATAAAAAATAATAATTAAATTTCAAATTTTATAATAAAATAACTTATATACTGCCCTTCTACCTTCTTCTACTTTCTTCTATAATACTATAGCTATTCTATTTAATATATAATTTATAAAGAAGTATATATAATAAACAGATAATACTTACAGCCTAGATAACTATCAAAGGCATTAATATAATACGCTTGATAATACTAAACACTCTATTATAAAAAAGTTATATAATTTTCTTTTAATTAAGCTGTGTTAAATCTAATTATACTTCTACTTCCTTTTACTATAAAGCAATTTATACTTTTATATATAATCAAGCGAAATAGACCTCTGCTATATAAGCCTTACTCTTACTACCTATAATACCCAAGACTTTAAATAGCGCATTTGTATACTGTAAATACAGAATCCTTTCAAGAAGATTAAATCTGCAGTAGCGTAAGGAGTAAGTATAAATTAAGCAACAGCAGTATAGCGGCAAGGCTGAAGCGGTCTAGCGGCTTATTCCCAGGACTTATAGCTCTACCCTAAGCAGGATTGATCACAGAGTCTCAAATTACGACGTCATTTTTAGGCTTATAAGCATCATTCTGGCAGGGCTTGCACTTCTCTTATGTTGCGAGATGAGTACCCTGATGAGGATGGTGTGAGTAAGGGTTTTTTGGAAGGGGCTAAGGGAAAAGACTCATTCATTCTGTACAGAAAAGGAGGGGACAAAGCTCAAAGAGTTTCTTAGAAATAGAAAACTACTATGTTAGAATACCAGTAGCTTATATTTCAGGAAACATTCGAGACTGAATACTATCCTGAGATTTATATTCTATAACATATGCTCGCAAATCTCTCAAGCTTCTACTTTTTTTCAAAGGACAGGCGAACACTTGAATCTGAAGTCGTTGATCATCCAGCAGCATGTATAGTAGAAGTAGACATGTGGAAGATAGCCTTAACACCCCTTGGAACAATGTCGGCAGATAGTGTAAGCGCTTGTGACGTTCGGATGCTTAGGTCACGAATCGATCAACTTATAGATCAATTTTCAATAGAACCCCTATACTCATTATCGATCAACCACTTCCTGAAAGTATATAATCATCTAGAGGCCCTGGGAATGCGCATACTCTCTTTCGTCGCTATATATATCCGGCGGAGTTGGTTCATCTGTAGCGTGCTTCACAAACAAGAGGGACGCTCCTTATTCTAAAGTCTACCCTTTATTGATAGCATGTCCTTGGGCATAACTATGCTCGATATTTACAAAGACTATTAATACTCAGATATTGTTAAGAGATAAGTAGATAATTAGACTTGGTAGGTACAGATACCTTTAACTCCGTAGCTAGCGCTGCCTTGATAATACTAGATAGAAAGCGGACTGAAATGATACTGTTAGCAGTTGCAAGATAGCTTACGCCCGAGCATATACAGACCGCAGTCGTCCCTATTCTCAGTTCATAGCTCCAACATTCTCAGCCCATCTCACACTATTAGTCTACCTCGAGATTCAAAACAATATGGACTGGACTCTCTCACAAGTTGCCCTATTGTCGCCTCCTCGCAAAGTCGTCAAATTCCGTGATTATTTGCCGTACATAGCCTAGGACACCCATGCTCCACCATCAGCCTATCAAGCAGATTATCCGGCTATAGTCGACTTACGATAGTTGATGTTGGTGGCCTGTGTAATATTATGAGTAATAAATATCTGACCACCTCCAAACTGAGCATCCTACTCACAACCTCCTTCCATGCAGATTATTCTTGCATTATACAAGCGCCTGTACTGCTACCCCTTGTAGATTTTCCGAGACAGTAGTTCAGTCATTGCAAGTGACTCATCCGCTACCCACCATTCGAAAAAGCCGTCCAATAACAATTTTCTTCTACGGCCCCCAGTCGAATGGCCGACAAGATCCAGCGATGAGACTCTAGCTCTTATGCAACCAATGCCCCTTTTATCCTTGAGTTCCGCGCTTGCTTCATAGTCGCTGTGCGAAGTCTCGGAAGATCGAGCAGTCCCTGCCAGAAAAGAACCCAGCCCAGACACCTCAGCCCAGACACCTCGACACCAAAGTTCTGGGATAGATAGGAAATCATCAAACACATCATCGTGGATTCGAATTCAGCGCCGGCACCATGTCCAGCGTAACGGCGGTACTTGATAATGCTCGGGCTGTCCTAGCGGTAGCCATACTCACATGCTATCTTATCGCGCCATTGGAGAAGATGAAGGTGAAGACGCCCGACCGTAACGCCAACACATTCTTCAAACTTTTCGTCCTGCTTGTTTTGGCTACACCGGCTGAAATCGCCGTCTCGTTCTGGCTGCCGAACATGGTCGGGGGCGGCATCCCTTTGCCCGCGTCGATCCACGGCTTTGGCATCATTATGCAGCTCGACGGCCTCTGGAAGCCCAAAGAGCAGCCTCCATAGTACGACCTTGTCCTATCGTGGACTATAATAGTCGTGTTCGAGCTTTTTTCATTTGCTATATACAGCGTGATGATAACATCTGCCCTGATCACGCCGGCTATAGTCTGTAGCATGACAATCTCGATCTATAGATCTATTATATTTATCAGGCTGATTTCTTTATTTATATAGACTGGCATGCGAGACAGAGAGGGATATACCGCTTTACACGAAAACGAGCCGGGAGCCGACGACGCCGACGACGCCTAAGATGATAGTGACGATACTGACGGCAGTGACGATAGCACAAATAATAAAGACAAAGCTATGCTGCTCAAGCTTGTCGAAGAAGAGATTGCTAAAGCGGGATCGAAGTAGAAGTGGTTTAAGTAATTCTCTATCTTTTAGCCGTGGATATAGCTACAGGACTAGCGTCTCTTGCAGCTAAGAACGCTAGGCACAGGTGCGTTAGTTATAATTAAAACAGTCATTGCCCTCTTTAAGCTATAGTTAGAGAGCTTGCTAGTCGAGAGCATTATTGAAAGCTCTATATAGCAGAGCTTAGCCCTAGTCTAGCTTCTGCTAATAGCTATATTTATACTTAACTTCCTTACATCTAAAATAGTTGCTAGTATCTTAAAAGACTACCTGTAGTTAGACGTTGAACTCTATTAGAATATAAAGAGAGATAACAATATCTATAGATACTTAATGAAGCTTGACGCAGCCTATTATAATAAGCAGCACTTTACTAATATTATTAAGGCTGTCTAGTTCGGCGAGTATATTATAAGTATACTAGACTTTATTGCATTCTAAGCTATGCTTAAGATTATTATATTTATTAGCGCTGCTATTTAAGTATTTTCTAGCTATAAGCAGCGTGTTACTCTAGTCCTAACTTATATTATATTATTATATATTCTTAACGCGTAATACTCTATTAATATTATTATATCTATAGAGAATAAGAATTATATAGTAAGATAGAAGATAAAATAATATTTTAATAATAGAGTGCGTGTATAGATAATAGTAGCGCAGTATAATTAAGCAGCTAATAAGACGAAGATATTTGCAATAGAGAAAGCAGCGCTGAGACAGAAACGCTGCTTTATAAGCCTTGTTAGCTAAGCTTTCAACTAGTGCTTAGATTTTATTCTTTAATATAGCTATTAAGCTGCTACACTGCTAGTCGTCGTTCAAATCGTCCTTATAGATAATAGTATAGCAAGAAGCCTAGTAGCCTTTTATAGTTATTAGGCTCTTCTAATAGGTCTCTTGCTGTTTATTATCGATATCCTATATATAATAATTAAGGATCTTTACACTACTACCTGCTTGCGCTGCATCCTGGTAATAGAGCTGACTATTATTAAGAGCTCCGGGACACTCAAGCCTTACTAGCACAATATAGCCTTTTATAATATCAAGATCTGCTTCGGCGACAAAACTATCTTTAAAGACCTAAACCTCGAATTCCCTACAGGCAAGACTACTACTATCATTAGACTGTCTAGCATAGGTAAATCGACAATACTCGACTTTATCATACAGATTAGAAATACTGCTGCAGGTACTATCATTATTAATAGCACGGATATCGCAGACCTAACATAGGACTCGTATGTTATACTACACTTGTGATATAATATAGAAGACTGACTTGAAACCAAATACCACTAGGCTTCGGACACATATCGGAATAATGCCTCAAGTCTCGAGCAGTGGCATCTTTAAGGAGTCTATCCTGTTCAACGTCCGATATATAAAGCCCTTGGCTACCAATGAAGAGATTTATAAAGCCTGTCGGAAAGCGAAACTTCATGATGATATCCTAGCCCGTGATGGGCGATACAAATCGGACGCTAGGTGCGTGATTCCGATCGGGGAGACTGGGAGATAGCAGCTAACTTCCAGGGCAGCACCCTTTCCGGCGGTCAGCAGCAGCGCCTCCTATGGGCCCGAATTCTTATCGCAAAGCCCGAAATTGTATTGCTAGACGAGCCAACAGCCTCCCTCGACGGAGAGAACGCGGCTGCGATCAAGGCATCTGCGGACTTGGTCTTTGCGGGCCGTACGGTGATAATGGTCTCGTAAGCTAAACTCCGTCTCTCTGTCTCTGTCTCTGTCTTCCTATGCTTACATCTATAGGCACCTGATGTCGGTTGTCAAGGAGGCTGACAAGATCATTGTGCTCGGGAAAGGGGGCAAAGTTGTCCAAACCGGCACACATGAATCCCTCTTGGAGAAGGAAGATGGCGATTACGCGGGTCTTTGGCGCAAGCATCTTGGTAAGAAGAAAGTTGAGATTACCGTAGAAGAATTGCTCGATGGCTCGGCCGCATGGTAGATAGGTCCGTTGTCCTGTACATGGCTTTACGCATTATATCAATGCGTAGCATATCAATAGCTGTTAGATGTAAGCAGCATTCCACGCAAGGCAAGCGGATTCAAGCTACGGTTTGGCGATGGTCTTCAAGACAAGCAAGCGGCCCAAGCAGAATTGGAACTCGACTATTACAGAGATCTTATTTATCTCTGTAATAGTCGAGTTCCAATCTGCTTAGTTTCTCAGGTTGGATGTAGAGCAGCATAAAATTTGTATAGTTGTGTTCAGCAGTTTTGTGATATTTCTGAGGCTGTACTGGTTGCTATAATTGGAAGCGAACATTACAATCCATTTCAGGTGAAAGTCAGTGGAGAGGGAGGAAGGAACGAGAATGCTCAGTTTTCCCCTGCCCATTCTAGATAGCAGCAGAATAAGTCGCGACGTTGGGATCCAACGCCTGCCAAATAAAGGGCATTCCCTGGCAGAGCCCGTCCGCGTCAAAGGTCCTCGCAGCGACCACATCGCTGAACGCCTGCATGGTGCTCTTGAATGCCTCATCCGCGTCGACCGTGTTCTTGTTCAAGAGCCCCAGCATGCTCGCATGCAGAAGCGAGCGATTTGTGCCGGCGAGTAACGGCCGCGAGAACCCGGCAGAGACTGTAATTTGCGCATCGGACTGGGCAAAAGGAGGTAGGAAGGAAATGGCAGAAGTATTGCCCTTTGTGACTGGGATAGGGGCGTAGATTGCTGCGGGATGGAATGGTAATGTCAGGCTGAAGGACTGCAGCTGATTGGTGTTGACTGAATGATGTGCTGAGGTGACAAGATAAGCCCATCGCCTCTGCTGGGCTATTTGCCTCTTTAGCCCAATTTTGCAGCTCTGTATCAGATGAACTCGACATCTATCCCATCGAGGGACGGATCGATAGGCTCGACATCGATCCCATCGATCCACACGTCAACGAACTGCCTTCCGCACAATATTCGGTGTATTATTAAATGGCGTCTCTTCCTCAATCGTTTCGCCCACAACCTGGAGATCTTCCACCGGCCGGGCAAAACACGTCAATGCTGACGCTTTGTCCCGTCTACCTACAAAGGAGGAAGCGAGGCAACCTTCCGAGCCCCTCGACCAGATGACTGACCCGATCGTGCGCGTCTACGTCACGACACGCCACCAAGCACGACTACTCGCGGAACCGGCGGGGTGCCCAGCAATCAAATAACGGACTCCACAAAATCCGACAATATCACAGCCACGACAGGAAGATCAACCTGCTCAGCCTACGCACGGACAACTATCGACACAAGATACCCCGGCACAAGTTGACGAGCCACAGAATCAACCACATCTGTTTATAGACTAGCAGCTATCGCTAGAATGTCATATTAAAAAGCAGCGTACATGCGAGGCACAAGCTCTTTGAAGATGCAGATACCTGGGTCATGTCGAAAATTTAACAATGTCGACTAAAGCAGTCGGTTTATCCACTTCGATAGATTGTTACAAAATAGTCTTTCAACAAGCTTGGCATATCTTGAACTTTGGACCTCTCTCTATATCTTCAGACCGTGCCCCTGTAGTAATTTATCGGAATTACCTGATAATCGACAATGCCACGCGATATAAGATCGTTGGATTCGGAACCAAGAAGAATGAGGTCCTGGATAGCATCAAGGGACTGTTAGGAACCCAGAGAACAATGAAGTGGATCAAGCTGGATGGAGGAAAGGAATTCGTCCCAGCTGCTTTGAGGAAGTTCTGCAAAGAAGAATAGCTAGGCTAGAACGGTAATCGTCTAAACTATTATCTCAGGTACATGCATATATTGATGGCTTTAAATGGTATATAGCTGACTTGAGGCCATCCGATGGTAGTCGCTGGCAGAATGACTCATCGCAAGTATCTGATGCCTTCCATCTTAAATCGGTCAGGTAAGGCTCACTGGGTTACCCATTTTCAGTGTTGAGCTAGCACGCGGAGCCGATCGACAAATCGGATATAGGGAAAAGCACTATCCGGCTCAGATGGATGCGCCTCCCACCACGCCGGAGGATATGCTTTACGATCATTCAAACTCCTTGTGTTACCGCTGAAGATGACTTTTCAGATTCATAGGTGATGAGTCACAGTAGCATTCGCTGGAGTGGTTATGTGATTTTTGTTCGGGCTTATGAATAGAGAAAGCGAACATAATAGAAGAAATAATTTAATCAAGAGTACGAGTATAGTCTGTTCCTGTTATGCGATAGCTAGTAGGCTGAGTCGGCGGGTGCTTTATATAGCTGACAGCAGTATGTATGATGATGCAGGACGACATGAGAACTTTCGCATCTTCGGATTACTACAGCTCTTATCGAAATCTGGCTATGGAGCGCACTATATGCGGTACCTGTAAGGATTTATGAGTCACCAGAGTCTTGGACACGCAGAATTGATGATTCTCCTCGGTCTGCATGGATATATGCAAAAAAAAGAGTTATGCCCTGCATCCTACCACCATCTGCAGGCAAAATGGCTGCTGTGTCAGTCAAGCTGCATTAAATGTATTGGTTCCAACCGACAGCCTGGAGCCTTTTTATAAGGATTTTAAATCAAGTACTTTGGAGTTAGGCCTCTCCCTATGCCTACAGAGCCAGGATGCCGGAGCCATTGAAAAGGTAAGTTATAGCTTTGTTTTTAGCACCAGCAGTGTTATAATCACAACTAGGAATCGTTAAAGCTGACCAAGGACATGCGAGCAAGGACGAGAGCAGCTATCACAAGTGAGGACAAAACGCATCCATCGATAGCCAACCGCGAGAGCGTACTCAGCCAAGCCTCAAAGAAGGACATGGAGCGTCCAGGCTTTGTTGCCCCTGCTACAGGTCGCCGCAAGACCAGAGCGGCTTCGGGCAAGGTGGTGGATGGGGAGTTCGACCCTGAGAAAATCCTCCGCAAAGGTGGACGAGCAGGAACACAACGAAGTAAAGAAGAACCTCAAGCCCTTTCCCAATTGGTTACAGTTGAGACTGGCCAAGTGGCGAAAACAATTTCGCACACTCGCTCAGGCATTAACAGTGTCGAGGACGCTGCCGAGAACACTATCGAGAACACTATCGAGAACACCATCGAGGCCAGCGTTGGGCAAAGCACATCAGAAGGATCTGACTCCCGATACGAAAATCCCCTGGACATCTTTTACAGACGTGTTGGGTACCTGCCCCACTGAGTGACGCGACACTGGACCTTCTTGAAATTATTCTGCCGGATCCTGGGCTCATTGCGAGAATAGCTTGCTTCTCTGCTTCCAAAAACATCAAAGAGTTCCAGCGAGGACTCGATTATCGCAATGTTGCCTTGTCACCCTCACAGAGTCAGGATGCACGCCTTGATGAGATCAAGTCGCTGCCGCTCGAGAACGATGAGGAAGATCCGGTTGAAAAGGCCTACAACGACAGCCTCTGGGACCTGGACAGGGGAAAATGCACACACCACTCTCAGGAACCTACCTTTCAGCGAATATTGCTGATATCCATGATTGACCGGTACCGGCTGATATACGGAAAGGGAGAACCTAGCATGACAATGCTTGATTTTGCTGTCGAAGGCACCTGGGAATGCCCACCTATGCCTACAATGGCCGCGCGAAAGCTGGAAAATTTCCTCACACAGCCGAAACCAGACCTCGCTGTGGCGTTTCGACGGAAGAGCCTATTCCCTGCAGGCACGAACTGGAAGGTGTTCCCCGACGCAACACAGAGGCTGGTATGCTACGAGGGGATTGACCCGCCCTATAGTGACCGGGCTTTCCACTTTCTGACAGTCGAGGCAAAAAGGAGCAGTATAAGCGTCGTCGACATTGTTAGCGGCGCCCAAAGCCTCAACAATGCGAGTCAGGCTCTGCACAATATGTACGAGTTTTTCAGAGAAGCTGATAATGGAAAGGGGGAAGATTTTGTGAATCTCTTCTTCGACAAAGTCAGATTCTTCTCTGTAGTTGCGACATCGGAAGGCATTAAGATTCGAATTCATCGAGCTTGTCGCATTAGCTCCGATCCAGCCTCCAGTACAGAGAGGAATTATTACGACCAACAAGACCTGGATGATCCTATCCGCGAAGATTACCCCTTGAAATTTACATACGAAGACTACTGGACAGCTTATAGCCCACCCAAGCGGAAAGAAGTTGTGGCTATATTCACGCAAATTCTGTATGGCTACGGAGTTGGAGAGCTTGCCGGTTACCTGCAGGAAGCAATTCGGGAAGTCGACCAGAAGTTCAAGAAGCACGAAAAAGATACGGGTTCTTACTTCCAGAGAGATGAAGCGTATTACTCTCATGGTCAGTTCCCACCAAACTCGCGCCTAGCCAGCCAGCAGCATCGGACTCAATCTCAAGCAACAAGCACCAATGCAAGTTTCAGCCGCTTTAATAACAATTGGTCAGAAACATCCAGCTTTCCTTACCAAGCAGTGTCACAGCAGCAGGAGAGCCAATCGCATGCTCAGCTGCCAGCGACTCAGCAAGCAGATCGTAGCAGAAAGAGGGCACGGAAGGATGGAATTTAGCACATTTGATGCTGGAGCTCCAAATCTGTTTCATAGACAATGATATACAATGATGCAGTTGTTATACTGACTCTAATTCTAAGCCACACTGAGCCCGATTTGTATCGTATTAGTTCTTTTTTAGCCATCCAGCGATTCGAAGTCCCCAAGGATAGCGATACGAGGCTGCTGTGAGCTGAAACTGGGAAAATAAAGAACAATAGGTTCCCCACGAGTGAGAAGAAAGCTCCGGCTGGATTGACTCTAAGGTCTTGCAGGGTTTCTCAACCATAGTCTGAGTAAGGTTGAGCACGAATAAATAAGTAAGATATGAATGAAAGGTTGTTATGACCCATCCAACATGCAGGTCACAGAACAGGCCCCGCCAACAAGGGACCAGGTGTCACGACTCAACATCAGACAAGCAGCAGCAATTACATAACCCAGGGTTAGGGTTGTAAAGGAGGGAGGATCGCTAAACTCGCCAGCGATACAGCGAGCCTCACACTATGGATCGCCAGACTCGCCAGCGATCCAGATGATCCAGGACTGCTATAGCAGAACTCCAGGAACAAGTTCGCAGGCCGCGAGCCCAAGGAAGTACTACACCTGCCCCGGTCGTAACTAACAAACCCTACAAGATAGATAAACCAGCAATATACGATGGCACTCAGAAAACTCTCCAGGGATTCCTCACCCACTGCAAGGCCTACTTCTTGCATAATGCTTCCCAGTTTACTCGAGAGTCTGAGAAGGTTATTCTGGCCGGTACTCGCCTCGAGAAAGACGCTCTCATCTGGTACGAACCCTCTCTCCGGTACGCAATATTTGCCCTGTATTGCAGCCCAGAATATTACATCGCGTTGGCTGATTTTGTTTCGCCACTCCTGATGCCGGCGCCGAAAAACGATGAATTAATTCATCGAAGATCTTGATCGGTAATAGCTGATAAATAAGCAAAACCCTAGTTCTGATAGTCTTATCTTTGGATGTTATCGGCCATTCGATATGTACAACTGGGGCGTGGACGCGATGCAGAATTGCAGCGTCAGCGCGTAGAGGGAAAATCGTTATTGGATGGCCTGCAGGTCAGGGAGCTTTCTTATCGGCCAATGATTCTCTTGTGATTAACGGGTCAGCGCTAGTGCTGACTATGATTGGCTATGTTGGGTGACTCATTGGTTAGTACATTGTATGATATTGCGCGGAAGGCCCTAGCACTATAAGCCAATATTCTATTTCCAGAAATTAGACCAGGTATAGGAGGTACGTATTTGATCAGCGTTGATTGGCTGCTAGCTTCTTAGGCATCAGCAGCTGGAGCCTTGCTGTCACCCCTGTTTTTATAAGGCAAGCCCCACTCACATTATATGCTCAGCCTCCATTGAAGCTCATGGGCGCGACCGAGTGTTACGCAAGTGGACGGAATGCATTTTTTAGGTGCTCGAGAAAGGGCGAGACACGGAAGTGTTTCTATAGAGAGTTAGCCCAGGTCAAAAGATATCAAGTGCACAAGTGATCTATGGATGTGTGCAGAGAAAGTGTCTTCAGAAATGCAGAAATAAAGTTGGTATGCACAACAATATCCCCTTGTCTTGCAGAGCAGCGGAATTGCCCCAACACACAGGGGTGGTAGCAAGTCTCACTATACTCTAGCCTAGAGAGCGTCACAGCTAATCAGCAAAAAGAAGGTACATCTCTAGTACTTCGGAGTATCCTAGCTATGCAATTTTTATCCTTGGTCAGCTTTTTGCTTTACATATACCCGTTGGTCGTTGCTAGCAAGGCCCTTATAGGACAGAGATGCATCTGCATAATCGTCCACTTACTAGAACTCTGTTACAAAGCCTTGCAGAATCTCTCAGAATTATTTCATTGCGTTCTTGATACATTGGCATTCAACCAGTTGCTCAAATTCTGTTTGCTATTCTTTAGAAGAGAGTTATAATATATTCTGCAATACACCGCACAGCCTGTGAGCTCCCTATCAGCGATGCAGGCGAGCTGCGCTGTTGGGGGGGGAGGGCTGACGAATTATGTCGATTACCGTCCGTTATTTCTTAGGTTCACAGATGGCATGACTCACTCACTCTGCTGTTTGTACATGCGTAATCGTAGGAGGAAGGCCCGTGTTATGACTCATTCAACATGCAGGTCACGGAACAGGCCCCGCGAACAAGGGACCAGAAGGTGTCCCGACCCAATGTCGGACAACCAACGGGAATTATATAACCCAGGGTTAGAGTTAACAATCTAAGTGTTCATTTGATACACACCTGAATAGCCTCAAAGGCAGTGAACACTTGCACTCTTATCGGGACTTGTACGTTTCCGTATTCAAGAACTTACACTTTGGCACCGCTCTTGTTAGTAACTGTCACTTACTTACAGAGTCTATTCGCTCCTCAGCATAAATAGAGATATAACTAACGAATCAAACCAGGGTAATTTCATAAGGCAGGTCTATAAAGGCTGCAATTCATTCGCACAACAAAGTCACTATTTAATTATTTCTCTGCGCCCAACTCTTGGTGGCTTTGACTTTCGATATGCGTACGCGTTTACCGGAGCCATCGACATATCAGTTTGTATCAAGATGTCGAGATCTGACATCGGACGCAGCCTATGGATTCCTACTATCTGCTCAAATTATATATTCTTAATACCTTGACCCATATCAACTTGATTATAACCCGTTGCTCCACTGCTTTGCTGAAATCGCTATTGATCTCTTGGAAATCATATTCTGCATCATTGCTATTATATCTGCGGCAGTTCTAGTGCCAGTAGGCTTAATCCTCAGCCTTCCGGCTGTGATTATTATCTGTAAGTACTTCACTGTCTTGTTGTTCTCCACTAACCGAAGCAGGCTACCTTTATAATTGCTCTGACGAGGGTAATTGACGACATTTTCTCGCAATTTTGAAGTCGAATTTATGCTCGGGATATCAGCAACTTGTTGGTAGTTAAAATGTGAGTCATATACGCTGGGAAGGCAAACTAGTCCCTCCAATCGGGAAAGTGAATTAAGGCAATTGGTTATTAGCATGTCTGCTAGTTGTGTTTGCTTATCTTAGAAGAGATCTTCAATCATATCAAAGGGAATATCAAGGAAGAGACAAAGAAGAGGATGTCGATGTGGACATAGGATGAGCACATTGGATAATGAGTTCTACCATGTATAGTAAGTAGCAGAAGCTGTAGCTCTAGATATCCACCTCCAACACCGCTGGGTATTCATTTTCAGTACTCCACTTACGCATCCACTTAACAGCCACCCCCGCCTTCCCCCTGTCTCTTGTAAACTATATAAGGAAGCACCTGAACCTATTTCTTAATGTTCTTTGCATTTCATCCCAGCTTGTTTTCATGAGATATTCTTATAGCGAAACCAAAATAGCGAAAGCCCTAAGACATGGCTTGGTCACCGGTGATAGCTATGCAGGTTACAGATATAATCCTGTCATAAGTAGTTCAGTCATTGCAAGTGACTTATCCGCTACCCACCATTTGAAAGAGGCTGGCTGTATTCGGTAAATTTCTCTCTCAATTTTGCTAGAATGCTCCCCTGTCGGCCTCGCCTTCGTCGGTATCATATTACGATCATAACCTAACAACGTTTTTCTCCGGAATATTGCATTTCTGCTGCGCCTTTTCCTAAAAATCCCGCCGTGATCAATTTCAATTCAGCACTTTTTAGCCCTGAACGGTCTATAGGGTATGCTACAATGGATTAATGTCGCGAGCAGGGACCTCTTATTGGCTAAGGCAGCCCCACTTTGCCTGCTCTTTTGGTATATATATAGACCTTTTCTTTTGTTCTCTTCAACTCTCCTCAACTGAGGGAGTTTAAGGATTCTAGTGTCTTCGGGCATTATGAGCCATGACGGACTGAGACAAATGGGTGTATTCATATCGACACCGGACGGGGAGAACCATGCCGGGTTCAATAGTTCCTCGACAGCTATCGTGGTCTGGATATGCAACGCGACCGCATTGACCACTAGAAAATATATTAGTCAGATCGATCTACCCAATTTCTGCCCTCCCCTCGACAGCCAGAATACATACGTGTTGCTCCCGTTGCGATACTTATAGATCCCGTCTCGACTCTAGACCATAGCAGCAATATATTGTCGATCTGAGCTCGGATGAAATCCAGGAAGCTAATAAAATCGACTACCTCGATCAGCAATCCTTGCTCGGCTTTCTTCACACTTGGCTTTGGTTTCGTTGGGTTTGATGTGCCACGCAGGAGAACAATTAAATCCCTCTCTTTTTCTTCGAAGAACATGTGCCCCTTTGTAGCCCTATCAGGAGCAAACTTTGAAGACCACTCCGTGCGGAGCTTAATGCAACTCTCGAATTTGTCTGCTAGCCGTTTGCGAGCTCTTTTTGGTAGCTTAGGAACTGTAATCTCGGCCAATTCGAAAAGCAGGTTCACAGTCCATTTATTTGTATAGGTCTCCGGACGTCTTCGGAAAAGATCGGAAAAGGCCTCCCTCTCCAATCTCTTATATTGGGTGTACGAATTCTCACCCTGGGACAAGGGAGATGAAGCACCTGCTATAATGATAGATAAAGAGTCAGGCGATCAGCAGACTTGAAGCAGCAAGCAGTAGCTGTAGCACTGTTTATCAATCTGAATTGCTTGCTATATGCAATGCATTAAGGCTGGCAGAGATGACAAAGTGGGTTACCAGCTTACTTGCAGACTTCGACGATTGTGTCATCTCGAATTCGTGTCACTTGTTCCAACAGAGACTTACGAGGATTGGAACAAGAAGACTCAGTTATGCGTAATACATATGCATCTTATTAGTCATAATGCCTTGATCTTATACGCTTAGCAGTCTTGAGGGAAAAATAGAAATTTAATATACTTGCAGGGTCTATAGTTAGTATAGAGTGAGGTTAGGTGTATACACCTAGCTCGCAATCAAATAGGGTGAGTCATATTAGCTCTATTACTGCACAAGAAAGCATAAGGCTGCTCAGCCCGGAGTTCTAATATAACTCATTACCACACACTATGCGCTGTAATCACAGCTTATAAAGTGACTATACCCTCCTACAGCGTTAATCTATGCATTACATCATGCATTCGATAATGGCTCACTCAACTTTTGGCCGAGCGGTGATAATCGAGTCATAGAAAACCCAGATTCGAAATCCCTATACCTCACTACTGCCTAACAAAATAGTAAGGCTAGCTCTTGTTTCAACGCTGGGAATACGTATGCAGGAATAATTGGCTGACGATTTATGTTTACAGGTGTTATGAACCAACGTCGGACCAGGTCACAGGAACAGGCCAGCGGGAACCAACCACGACGACAACGGATATGTTGGATCAACAACATATCCAGCATACCTACACTGCTGAAGAACCAAGTATATGAAGGTTTACATTTCTTACTGTTAGATAGATTTCCTTCAGATAGTTCTTCAGTTGTCAATCTAAGTATCACTCTGAGATCTAGCATCAAAGTAACATTTCATTGTGATAGCCCCAAAGGCGAACGAACTACACATACAGCAGAACCGACGAGTGAGAGATATTGTTCAGGTTTAAGAGTCATTTATAAGATCATTTGAATAGGTATATTATCAAATCTCTATACCTGAGAACCAGACATATTGCCGCATGTTATACAAGGACTTTTTAAAACAGCACTTATATATAGTTGGCCCAGCTCTTGGATATATAAGGACACAATCATTACTATTAGTTAGATCACTGTATATAGCTCTTTAGTTGTTAATTTAAGTATTTATTTGATATTTAATTGAATAGCCTTAAAGGCAGTTAACACTTGCACACTTCTCAGGACTTGTATGTTTCTGTATTCAAAGACTCACACTTTAACATCGCTCTTGTTAGCATAAACTCAATCGGTACTTTAAGATCTTCGGATTACTGCAGTGCTTATTGCATTTCACTAGTTAATTAAGGAATCTTCCAAGAAGTCACTACAAATCTACAAGAGAATGCGCATAGTGCATTACTTATAGCAGGTTTGCTTTGCCTTTAGAGTAAAGGTTGCACTTTATTCATCCTTCTTTATTAAGCTTATAGAATATATAATATAGAACAGACTTAGATCGGAATCTAAGGTGCTAGTAATATATAGTTTGCAAGATAGAAGAGTGAATATATATTCTTTCTAAACTACTTATTCTATATTGCTAAACCTGTTTATTAGTATTTAATAAAATGCCTTAGTAAGCTATTAGATATGCAATAATAAGATAAGCAAGATATAATTTCCTTTACTTATTAAGTTATACTAGCTTTTATAAAATCTTATAATATAGATCGAAAAATAGTTTATTCTGAATATTATATTAAAGCTTGCAAGAAGCTGTTTATAAAGGCTTCTTAGTATAGCAGGATTAATAAAAAGGATAGAATATCGCTTGTCTCTCTATTATAGAGAGTAGAGGTTCTCGAGCTTTTCCTATATTTTCTTAAGCTAATATTAAAGGATTTTGCTTATAAGCTAGACAAGACTTTAATTAAGAGCTATCTAAAAAGCTATTAGAAAAGAAGATATATAATATTAATAGTATATATATAATATATATTCGACTAATATATAATTATATAGCAAATAGTTATATATCTCTGCTAGTCTAAATTATTAATATCTAGCTTATTAGTAAGATAGAGTATATAATATATATATTTATAGAATAATTCTATTAGTTAAATAGCTTAAGATTGCAGGTAGTAAAAGCAGTATTTTTAAAGAGTATAGTTGCTTAATAAAAGCTTAACTAAAAATAAGATTCTTTATATCTTTTGCATACTCGCTTATATATATTTACTATATTATAAATAAAGATGCTATAAGTCTGTAGATTTAATTCTTTATTTACGCTAAGCTATATATTACTATTATAAATATACTATAAAGAATAATATTTATAGCTTCTTTTATTAGTTTAAACTACTTATTCGTCTATTTAATAATAAATTCATTTGCTAGTCTTGCTCTTTGCTTAATCTTATTTAGATATATAGGCCTATTACTTCTTGTAATTGCTTTAATTATAATATCTAGCTCTTTCAGTATATATTTATTATATTTGTGCAGCAGGTTGCAGAGTATGACTAGGAGAAGTTCAATTATAGTGTGTATTGCAGGGTTAGCTTATATAGCAGCTGTGCTGAAGGAAAGCGCTGCCTTAAGAGCGTTCTTACAAAGATTAGAGAGGACCTTGAGAAGAGCTTAAGAGGAGACCTGCACTATAGTAGAGGGAGGTGTAATCTGCAATGCGAGCCTATACTATTAGTTAATAGAGGGAGAGGTTGTATAATTGCAATCTCTTTTAGAATAGCTATTATTACAACTAGAGTTTTCAGGGTTATAAAAGATGATTTTGAGATCTATTAGTTTATTATTATTTATTACTACATAGCTAGATTTTTATTCTAAAGTATATTGTGTTGCTATAAAAATCATTAGTATAAGGCGCTAATATCTAAAGGAGGTATTAAAAACATAGTAGTGTTAATTATAAGTACACTAGTGCGAGGATTCTAAATAATATTATATATAGTATATCTATTCTAATTAGTTAGATCACTTTAGCCTGAACCTACTTGATTGCAGAAATGCGTGTCCTGTATAATTTAGTTTATAATCTATTGTATATATTATAAGACTAACTTTTTCTGTTAGGATAGTAAAAGCCTCCTTGCTGCATTTTAGTGCTACTAACTGAATCTACGTTAGTGATCTGTGCGCGGTATGCAGAGACTACAGAACTAAAAATACAGGCGCAGGAGTTAGAAAACTGTATCAACTGATGCTTGAATTTAGATTGTATATTATATTGAATGCAATATATAATCAATTTTTAATAGATTTCCAATATAAGCACTTTGAAAACAGTAAAAGCAATAGAGATTTGCAATTATATATTGTAGAATATGAATTTTGTAATAGTATTCAGTTGTAATAAGCACTACAGTAATCTGAAGATCCTAAAGTACTGATTAAGTTTATACTAATAAGAGCGATGTCGAAATATAAATCTTTGAATATAGAAACTTATAAGTCCTGATAAAAGTGCAAGTAATCACTACCTCTAGATGTTATAATATATATATATATAGAGAGGTAATATTAGAAAGGCTAGTAGCAGCAGAAATAAAAGTATTATCGATTCAGATCTGCTCAGCTACTTCTAAAGTAACTGTACTAGTATTATAAGATCTCCTTCTCTATTAATATTAATAATATTGCTGCTGAATATATTTTACAAACTCTACTGCTGCAATAATCGATTATTAGCTGTATTTCCGAAGAGACTTTCTCTGCATATATTTATAGATTACTTATGCACTTAATACTTTTTGACCTGAGCTAACTTTCTATACAAATACTTCTGTATCTTACCTTTTCTCGAGCATTTAAAAAATGCATTCCGTCCACTTGTAATTAGCGCTACGACTAGATGTAAATAGTAGCGCTGACCGGTCTTGCAAGAGATAGACTTAGACACTGTCTATACTATATTTGCAAAACTACGACTATCTTTATCGCCCTCCTAGATCTCTGATAATACATTCAAGATCTTCTGCAAAACTAATACCTAGGCAAAGAATAAAGACAATGTGTGCAAATACGTCCTTCCTACTATCGCTAGCCCTCAGGAAGATAATTATCCCTACACTGCAAATATAGCTTTTAGGAATCTAGCATCGCTCACTAACAGAACTATAGGAGCAGCTAAGCCAGATATCACTCTAGAAGCCCTCTCTGAACAACTCAACCCAACTATTCGCAGCAAGGTCTAACACTATATTATCCCTTCTACTTCGACAGATTGATTAATAGCGCCTAACTTCTTTCTAGAGGCGAAGAGCCCGGACAGATCTGCAGCAGTGATAATATGATAAGCTCGCTACGACGGAGCAGTCGGAGCCCGCGCCATGCACAGATAAATTACCGCATGTTCTTGTCAGGATCAACAAGACAGATTACTAGCAGATTGGTTGGATCTAAGAGTCTAGGAAGGGTAACGGTTGGCGCTGTATAACTCACGAAGGTAAGTAAGCAGTAGAACTTCAATGACACTCCCCTCTATCTACTCATTTCAAGCAATTTTTTTTTTTTAGATCCCTTTAAAATACAACTTACGAGGATTACTCAAGAGTAAAGGAACAGTATTCTTGTAAATTACTCAGTTCAGACCCAAATACCAAGATCCCGGATCACCTTCGCATACATCATCTAAACCCTATGCGAGGCGGATGACTAGCAAAATATTACTGTAGGAGTCAATTTAGTATAAGAATAGAATATAAATAGAGTCTTGGAAGTGCTGAAGTCGGTAGTAGTTTAATTGAAAAAATTATAGCAGATACGAAGCAATCATAGCGTGTCAACATCTTCAATCATCTCGAGACTTGCCTGAGATTATTATATTTACTTTGACTGCGACTGTGGCAGCGCTTAGTCTCATGACTATGCAGCGTTATATCAGATCATCTTCAACGATCGGTTGTCACGATATCGTTCAACAGCATCGACTTTTATTCTATTCTTTTTGCATTTGTCGCCCGATCTTCGGAATACTTGTTTTATTGCCTTTGATTCTGGCTTGGACGGAAAAGGCTTGCAAAGATGCTGTTGTGTAGACCTTTTTAGCTACTACTTTCTGTAGTATTGTTTCCGAGGTTAGTTGCTGTTCTCAACCATAAGTGTATGTCTAACAGAAGGCAGCGCGTATTCTACACCTCTTTGGAAATTTCACATTCGTACTGGATCTGTAACACGAGGTCTTTTCACGACTACTCCGCACAATGGCCTTGCCTATACAGAATGTGTATGCGCTGGCTTTTGGACATAGCAGCCTATCTCTGGGAGTACTGGCTGCCTTAGTTCCCACTGGCGGGTTGCATGGTATGTCTTCCTTTGAGTCAAGTCAGTAGCTTGCCAGCTGGACTCAGGACCTTCTTACTATGTACTCCAATACTCATTCACCGTTTCACCCTGAGTATCGAGATACTGCTTGCCTCGGTAGTGTTACCATCGCCACTGCCATACATATATTACCACCGGGAAAGATTGTTCAGACCATCGAGGACAAGCATCACAGCCAGCCGCAATATGTGGTTCCTATAGACGATGCAGGTTTTTGGATTCTTTATTGGTATCATAGGTTTCATCAAACTCTCAAGAACAGAGTCAATTTGGGTATATCTAGCTCCCTATAAGGCTCGCTCGATTATTAACATTCCCAGATTTCTGCTTATACGGGTAATGCTCTTGAAGGAGTGATTTATCTGCGTCAAATTCTGACAGCAGCGTCATCATGGATACATCGTCTGAAATCCAGCGATTGTATTTCTCATAGCAGGGAATTTGCATATATCTCGTCATCGAGTGGCTGGGGCGCAATTAGGACTGAGGAGCATCTGACATTGCCACAGCCTGTGTTTGTAAAAATCACATCCCTATAAAGAATTCTCAATTTATCAATCTCATTACTAAATACCTGGCATCAATGGCCTAGACCGAGATAAAATTATTTGCAAACAGATAATTACTATGCATAAATAAGAGACCCAACTCCCTGTTTAGTCATGTTAGACTAGGCTATTTGGTAGATTGGCCTTGCTTCGCGAGATTCGAGCAGAAAACAATAGCAATACCTTCAGCTTCCGGTTTCCGCTGCGTTCTATGAATATTACTTTGGTTGTGGTATCAAGCACGGTTCATAACATCCCCTTCGAATTGTAAGTACATGCTATCATTCTCATACTTCTCAATCTAACAGGATAGGTCCGGATCACTATGTTTGTACGGGGAGATTATGTGCTGCATCGGCACAGACTGCCCCCTGAATCCAAAGCAGTCTCAAGAGGCCAGCATGTCTCGTGGAGAAGTTGCTGTAACAGCCTGGTTCAGTCATTCCACCTCAAGCCTCGCCGGCAGACAAAAAAAATCAACAGATTAGTGCTCTCCCCTGTCCCCTTGCTGTCTTACATCAAGCTAATATAAGCATGTTCTTCAAGCTAATCAAACTCTAGTGATATTTTACAATTCGATAAAGACTATATCTGATTATTTTAGTGTTGTTTCATTAAGGACTGGTAAGCCGATCCCTTAAGCACTATTATCAATTCGTCTCTCTTACTCCTCTATCCTGATTAAAAGTGTTCCTTTTCCCTCTCACGAACCCTTTTCCCTCCCTTTCGCCTTGTTTTACTCAGATTATATATAATTATGATTTAATATGCTTTATTTCATTCTCTATTAACACATTGATTATAGTAACTCTATAGCTGAGTTTAATATAATAAAGACTAGTCTCGAGCTATTTAGTAATAAGATATAGCTTCCTTAGAGCACTAATATTAGCGATTTTGAAAATTTTATATACTAGATAGCAGAGATAACTATTTTACACTTATTAAATAGGATTATTAAATCCCTCTACTTTTTAGATAATATTAATATTACTCTTCTTAGCTTAATATTAAAGAATATTAGTTTTAACTAGCTTATTATTTTAAGCTTAGAATTAAATAAGTAATTTAAATAATATTATAATATTATCTTTATCTAGCTACTATTAACTATAGATTTTATATTAAATAATAAAAAGCAGAGATTTAATCTATAAGCTTTATATACGCACTATTTTATATATAGGCTATTTATCCTTTATATTGCTTTATAGCTAGCTCTTTAAGTATTGCTTAATCTGCAGACTTTATTATCTAAATTGCTAATACCTCAGCACTCCCTTTATATAATATCACAAGTAATTATAGAGAAGTGTACTATCTGTATCTAGTCAAGCTAGACTTATATCTGCAATATAGTCGAACTCCTCGACAAGCGAAACCCTTACTATTAATATTAATTACACTACTGCTACTCTTTTAATTAAGCAGAGTGTTAAGAAAGTTAGCATAGCTGACGATCAGGCGCAAATTGTAGTTAAATATAGCTATTTCGTATGAGAGCTTAACCTTAGCTATAAAGGCTAGGTGATATATCTTAGTAATAGACATTTTCTTCTTGAGGGAAGGAGGGAGCAAGAACTTCTAAATTATATATAAGATTATTAGACTAGCGAGAAACTTCTTATAAAGCTATAAGCTGGTTGTGTCCTTGCCCTTGCTATACGCTGTTCCTATCATGCTTGGTAATGCTAAGAAACCCACTAAGCTAGCGGATCTTCTGCCAATCTTAGCTTTATAGCGCTTCCAGCCAGTAACGATATTGAAGGGACGTCTTGAAAAAGATATAATCAGTCACCCTATCAAGTACCATCCTAGTGGTGAGTCTCGAAACTTCTGGCGATCAATGTGTTGCCAACCACTTGCATACCCCCTAAAGTTTCGAAGTTAGGTTGATAGGTCACAAGCGACTCACCCTCGACCTAGCCCGCAATTGAACAAGGCTGGCTGAGTTCTACTACATCATAACTCGCTGTGTAATCGTCTGGGGTACCGAATCCGTGCAAGCCCTACCAGAATAATGCTCACAAGCCCAAAATGACGTCGTATTTTGCGACCCCGTGATCAATCCTGCTTAGGGTGGAGCTATGAGTCATGGGAATGAGCCGGATATTCCGCCAAGGGTAAGAATAGCCTCGCTATGCCTTATTACCATTTCAGATGTGCGCTGTGTATTTTCATTGGCATAGATGAAGAGAAGCCTGTAGCGAACATCTGCCTCCTGCAGTTTTATCTTATATGCGGAGGGCTGTTCAGCAAGGGTAAGCCTCAGCTCGTTCCCCACCCGCTCGATGATGTTTTGACTCAGAGCCCACTCAGCTAGCAAATTACCTGGACCAATCTTGACTTTATCACCATCTACTATATGGCGACCTATATGTTCAGTCCAACCATCCCAAGCAGTATGACCTGTGAAGTATTTCGAGCAGCTTTTCTGGGGGCATTTTAGGTCCTGAGGGGGAGAGCTTTGCTTGATTTGATATCCAAGGCAAAGATGCTGAGAAGACATATGGCGCTTCCAGTCCATTAAAGTCCCAAAAGGCTCAGCTATACAATGAGCGAAAGAGAACAAACATATGAATAGCTTTGTATGCGCGATGTCCATATGCGTTCGCAGTTCCGCAGAGTCCTTGAACGAATAACTGCATTGCTCATATGAAGTCCGAGACTGGGGCCTGATATGTGATAAATCTTCCTGTATAGATAGTCAATTACAGTTAATATAATATATTTGATGAATTCGACGAACCTGCTCCGCATCAAAATGCAATATCCCAAACATGTTGAAAGGTAAAAATATTGAGTAGCTGTTAAGTTAATTGAACGAAGAACAAGATTCTCATGACTCTAAAGAAGGCAAATGTTTTGAGTTCTATATAATGCAAGTGAATATCAGATCTATGCGACATCAACTAACGCGGGACGGAAGGTCACAAGCTGTATTAGTTTCGGAGAGCTGCTCGCCACAAGGATTGATGCCTGGAGACTAATGCAGCAGCTGCATTCAAGCCCACTTTCTCCTCCAATCCCTGTCTAAAAAAGCGGTGGGGCGCAGGAGGAGGATATATGAGGGTCTCAGCATTCGGTTCGTCGGAAGGTTGGGGGGGAGAGGGCAGAAAAGAGTAAGCATCCGAACGTCACAAGCGCTTACACTATCTGCCAACACTGTTCCAAGGATATGCTTGTGATTTCAAGGGGTGTTAAGGCCATTCTCCACATGTCCACTCTACTATACATGCTGCTGGATGATCAACGACTCTAGATTCAAGTGTTAGCCTGTCCTTTGAAAAACAGTAGAATCTTGAGAGATTTGCGAGCATATGTTATATAATATAAATCTCGGGATTTTCTATTTCTGAGAAACTCTTTGAGCTTTGTACCCTCCTTTTCTGTATAGAATGAATGAGTCTTTTCCCTTAGCCCCTTCCAAAAAACCTTGCTCACACCATCCTCATCAGGGTACTCATCTCGCAACCCAAAAATGGCGTCGTAATTTTGCGACCCTGTGATCAATCCTGCTTAGGGTGGAGCTGCACTATTCCCTGATCCATGGGGTCCTCAAGACGACCTCTCGCAGCCTGTCACACTCGTTGCGAGGACAACCATCCAGTCTTTGTCCCAGATTACAAATTCAAGAATCTCTGCAGTCTTGTTGCCAGGTATGCTCTCGATATTGTAGGGAGGAGGAAGCTTAAAGTTCTTGGGTACATATCGACAATTTTCTTGGTAACTGTCCAAGTAAGTCTCCACATGTGAAGAGAATCCTAGGTTCCTTGTTTGGGCTAAGCTGTAGACTACAGGCTGCAGCTTGAATTCCCAATTTGTCTTGTCATCGCACCTCAATTAAATGTCCTCAGCACAGCCGGGCTCCAACAATGCTTTTTGTTAATTGCCTCGAAATACAGATAACTTTGTAGGCAGAAGTAGATGTATATTTATAGGAGAGAATTATATTTATTAGGAATCTACCTCTTGCAAGTATTCTGATATTGTGTTAGGCGTTTAGCCTCAACAATGCCCCTGCGTCTCGGTCTCAGGCGATCTAGCCATCTAGACAGGCCAGTAGTGTGAATAGACTGAGAGCCTTCTACCTTGAGCTGTACCCCCTGGCTCCTGCGTAGCGAGGTCCCGGAAATCTCGTCGTCCGCCTTGCAAGAGTCCGCTTCGGTGGAACATTGAGGACGGTCGGGATTTTTTGCCCGCCTCGAGCCTGCTCGTTCTCCCCTGGAAGATTTGCGCACCCTCGATGGCTGCACAGGGCTGTAAGCTCTCCCTGCAGATGTCTCCTTGCCTAAGCGTTGTGCAGATTTTGGATGACAGTTCTGTCGCTGGTGTAGTCTTTGTGTTGGATGATGGTTATTTGCTGCTTCGGTTGGCTCAGCTGCTGGACCGGTGGGTTCTGCATGCTCCTCCTGAACAGTGCGGGGGATCTCCAGGGGGCCGTGATCACCAGCAGGGTAGCTGGGGTCGGGCTCGCCTACGGGGGCGATGCCGAACAGAGCTGCCGCCATGTGCCGCTCGCTGTCCGTCCAGCCTTCCTGCCCAGCCTCCTCCTCGTCCTCGCCCCGGCCCCGCGGGATGTCATCCCCATTCGCAGCAGCTTGTCGGCGAGGGTCTGCTCCGCCTTGCAGCAGAGGGCCTCCTGAGGGCGCCTTCCAGCCCCAGGGATCCAGCTCGCTGCTCTCTTGGCTGTCGGGGGCCCCAGGCAAGCTGCATGTTATGGGCATTTCGAAGGATTGTGGCGGCCCGCTCACATTGGTCGCCAGCTGCCGCTCTGCTATTGCAAGAGAAGACCCGCCACCGAGCGGATGGAGCGGATCCAGCCAGCAGTCCTGGTAGATGTCTGCCTGGGATCCGGGCGACGACTGCGCTCGCTCGGTGTATCTGCTGCCGCTGGATCTCGAGGTTATCTTGCGGCCAGCGGCGACAGATGATTGCCTCGCGGAGGACGGCGGCGGACCGTTCGACCTGTTGTATCTCGGATTTCCGGCAGCAATGAACTCGAGATTGTTATCTGGGCCCTCTTCCTCCTCCGGCAAAGAAGGGCTGGGCCAGCTGAGACAACCGGGCACCCTGATAGCAGCCAGAGAGAGGGGATTTTCCTAGAAAGCCAGTTAGATCAGCAGCTTGAGAGGCGGGCGGCGGGGTGGGTGCTTGTATAGCTACCTCATATAGCAGGGCATGCAGAATCTCCTGCCCCTCCGCTCCCAGCCCTGCAGAGTCGAGAGGAGCTGCTGTAGCCCCGAAGCCTGCTGCATGCGAAGCCGGCGTCGGGGTGGCAGAGCAGCTCGGGGCCGACAACGCGAGGAGCCGCGAGGCCTCCTGCCAGCAGTCTGAGGCTGAAGATCACGCCCCTGCATCGATGACCAGCATGCGCTGCAAGATATCAATCAGGCCCTCTAGCTCCCAGCTATTGGCTTCACAGACAATCTTTTGGCACCACCGCATCCCGACTCCATGGCCCGGCTCGGGAAGAGCGTAGGCAAGCTGCAGGAGAACTACGCCGAGAGACCAGATGTCCACGGCCTTTGTATATCTGCGCGGCCTGCCGCCGCCGCCGTGCTGGATTTCGGGGGGGCAGTACGTCTCCGAGTGGCAGCCTGTCTTGAGGCTGCTGCCGGCCTTGGCGAGGCCAAAGTCAGACAGCTTGATATGCAGGGCGTGCGGGCTGCGGCCGGGATCGCGGTGCTGCACGAGGATGTTGGCCGGCTTGATGTCGCGGTGGGCAACCGGCGCAGGCAGCCCGTGGAGGTACATGACGGCCGATGCGCTCTGGTGGAGGATCACCACGCACTCCTTATATGAAAAGGGGGCAGCCTGGTGCTGGTCCTCGAGGTTCCCGAGCGGCATGTACTCCAGGAACAGGCGGGGCAGCGGCGTGGTGTCGAAGAAGCAGAGCCGGACGATGTGGCTCTGTGGTTGTGTGAGATGTGTCAGCGCGCGGCCTCTCTCGGGGGAGAGGAGGGGGGGGGACCCTCATCCTTCTCTAGCTTACGTTCGAGATCCTCCGCATGATGTCGATCTCGTTCCGCCAGTCCTCCTTCTTGTATCTCCTTGCTATGGGCTGCTTGCAGGCATACTCCTCCCCCGTGCTGACATTCCACCGCCGGCTCACTACCCCGAATCCGCCGCAGCCAATCAGCCCCGTGTGGAGGAGGATAGGATGCTTGACAGGAGTCTGTGCCCCGCTGTTGCGCTCTGTCTCGGGGCCGCTCTGGAGGCCGAGTCCGTGAAGGAGGTCCTGGGGGCTCGCCGCACCCCGGCAGAACCGCTCAACTCTGTCGGCATAAGCAGCTGACGTTATGTCGTGGCGGGCCACAACGATGCGGAATCTGAGGCAGTCATCCAGCTGCAATACAACCGCCTTGGTCTCATTGGTGGTATGGAACCCGTCGAGGATCCAGTCGAACCTGCTACGCACCTCGTCTCCTTGGTCGTCATATATCACTTTGGTTCCCCGTGTAGAGCCGAGATCCCGCACAATCAGGCGCGAGTACTTGTCAGGGAAGCTATTCTTATATGTTAGCGCGAAGTGCCGCCTACTAATACCACTTATACCGGGCAAGACAATATCGCAGGTATTGTCATCTGTCCCGAATACAAGGCCCAAAGACGTCCGCGGGACGTCGCTGAACCGCACTTCAAGGTAGGGGAAGGCGTCGAGGCTGTCGCTGACTTCTAGGGGCTCTGTCGACTCTCGGCTGCTGCGGCGGCGCGGCCGGGCTATATGCTGCTGCTTTGGGAGTCTCGCAGGTACATGTCGCGAGCTAGACTCGATTGCATTCTGCGCATAATAAAGCCTTTCGTCTTGGTGAGGATAGATATAGGCAATCAAGTCGGTGTCCGCCATGGCTGTAAGACTTCTCTTAGGAAAGGATGGAGGAGGGAGGGGACGATGGCTAGCAGCAGCAGAGTCGCAGCAGCAATAAGGCAGACATACATCCTGCGTATTATAGCTGTTTCTGCGCCGCAGAGAGGGGGGGGGCCTGGACCTGCAGCAGGCTGCTGACTCAGTGGGCCGCTCGGCCGCTCCCCCAGGGCCCAGCAGCAACCCGTCCCCCCCCAAACGCCCTAAATTATGCCTGCCCCGCGCCTCCTCCCTCCTACGCAAGTCAGCCTCAGACATCCTTCCCTTCTGTCTTCCGTTCTCCTCGCTCTCTTTTCCCTGGCTTTACAGACCAACACCATGACCACCTCTGACCCTACATCACAGAAGCTTTTTGCCCGCGAAATCGCTGCTTACAGTGATGCCGAGCTTGATCGGTACCTGGAAGAACAGCTCCTCTCCAGCGGCGTGAGGCTCGTCGATGTCGAGGACCACGAGAACCTGCCGGAGAGCTTCATCCAGCGGCTGAGGTAACGACCCGCTCTACTGCGCCCTCCCTCTCTCTCTCCCCCTCTCTCTTTCCCCCTCTCTCTCCCTCTACAGCACCCCTCCCTACCTCCCCTCTGCTGTCCGCTGACACACCAGGCCAGAGATCGGGCACAGCACACCAGCGACGCGGCACAGTCCTGCTCAGTCGACCCCGCCCAGCTCACAGCGCGGCTGCTCAACATCTCTGACAACGCCACATCGCCGCGTCCCCGCCGCCCGCCGCCCGACCCCGAGAGCCCTAACCGCACCCTGACGCCCACCCCCCCAGATGAGCGCGAGAGGCAGAACTACATAGACCTCGTCCGGGAGGGCGGCCGTCCTCTCTACCCTATTGACCTGATCGACAAGGTTGCCGAAGACCCGTCTTCGTACGGGGATCTATTACAGCCCTGGCGAGATAACATGTCATCGGACACCTTTAATGACTGGTCTACTTTTCGCCAACAGCTGGAAAACTGGCGGAGGTTCCGCTGCTGGCAATACCTCAGCAGGGGCTACTGCGCTGGCTCGACCCCCTTGTGGGAGAACTACTGGCAAGGTGTGCTGCAGTATTCTGACTACTTCGACCGGAAGTTCCGACGCCCGTCCCAGACCTACACGGAGGCAATACGAGAGCTCCTCGCCAGGTATAGCTTCGCCCGGCCGTTCGAGTTCCACGACGACCCCACACAGCAGGACAGGCTGATGACCTGGATCGAGTACCTCGGCTACCATTGCTGGCTGCACTACGTACGCGCCGTCCGTGTCAAGCGGCTGCGGCCAGGATACGACGCGGCATGGGCGACGCTCTCGTGCTCGGGCATGCTGAGGCCGTTTGAGACCGAGGATTACATATGCGAATTCAAGTCTGCGTTTCAGCGCCAGCACGAGGAAGACCAGGCTGCGCAGGCTGTCAGGTCGGCCAGGTCGGCTGCTGAAGACCTCCCGAGGTGGGCGCGCGGGGACAGCAGCAGCAGCTCGAAGGGCCCTCGCCACATCTCGGCAGCGCATATGCAGAGGATAGAGGAGGCTAGGTCGAGGCTCGAAGCAGCGGAAGAGGCACTGGCATTGATCAAGAAGCGGAACGACCTCGTCGGGGAGTTCAAGAGAGCGACAGGGGATTACCGTATGACAGAGAGAGAGATGGGGCACAATCGTATCCGGATGCAATGGGTCCTGGACCAAGTCCCGCTCGTCGAGGCTGAGCTGAACGGCGCCAGGCCTGCGGGCGGGACCGGTCCAGCTGCTGCTGCTGCTGCTGCTCCTGCTGCTCGCGGCATAAAGAGGCGACTCGGACACCACGACGACGACGACGACGGCGACGACGAGGCTGCGCATGACCAAAGGACCAAGAGACAGAGACAGGAAAGGACCAAAAGGCAGAAACAAGATGCTAGCGAGCCGGCCCCGACGCCAGGAGCAAGACCAAAGCACAGCCAAGAGGATGCTACCGATAACAGACCGCCCCTGAAGCGGCTGAAACGCTGCGGCGGCGACAGCGACGGCCTGGGCTCGCATAGAAAGATGGCCGGCGATGCTAGCACAGGTGCAGCTGAAGGCCCTCAGAGGCCGAAGGCTATTGAAGTCAGCCACGAACACACTGCAGGAGCAATAGAAAAGCCAGCCCCAAAGAGGAGCAAGCACTCCAGCAGCTATCCGCAGCAGGCAGAGAGCGCAAGACACGCCTCTCGGTCTTGGACGACCTACCAGCTGCTCCGCCGCAGTGCTCGGATTGCCGCCCGCCGGGAGGCGCTGCAGGCTGCTCCAGCTCCATCCAGCGCCTGCCGAGGCTCACCCCGAGGCCCACCCCGAGGCTCGCGCCGGAGGCTGGCACAGGCACCACCAGCGCCTACAGCAGCCGCAGAGGGCCGCCAAGGCCACTATGCAAGGCTTCCGTCAACCAAGACCAGGAGGCAGGGCGCAAGAGAGGGCAGCAGGCATGCCGCAGCAGAGGTCGGGTGAACAAATGAAAACCAATAAAATATGGAAGAAAAGGAGAGAGAAATATAGTAAACCAGAACTCGGAGGTAAAGGCTGACGTGGGGCCAGGAGCATACAGGTTTATGACTGATGGCGAAGGTTGAGCTGAACTCTCGAGGGTTAAGGGCGAGTTGCTGGAGTCGTGGCCGTACCTGCTGGGTAGTACACAATCAGCAAGGCTGGCTAAATGCTCCTAAAGCCGAGTAACCAGTCAGCCTGTGAGAACCTGGCACTGATAATCTCTGATGAGGATTTGAACCGCCCCAGGTCTACTAGCTGTGAGGGCCCTGACAACTTAAATGACTCATACGACAGCGCCAATTGGCACTAATGAGTACCCTTCAACGAATCACCAGCTACATAGTATGACTGTAGGAGCATTGGTAGGTAGGAACAATACTGGGAGTGCGAGTTTGAAGTGTTGGAAGCCTACAGGCAGGAATACGAAGTATGTATGCATCATTGGACCTTGCTAGATTGCCTTCTAACACTCCCAAGATTCAGCAACAACTTTCCCATGTGTCACCGAAGCTAGTAGCATTGGTACAGTCGGCCAGAGTGCTCCGGCCTCGCAAGGATGCGTTGCATAAAAGCCTATCTTGGAGCAAAGAGCGAACTGGCAAAGTCGTAAAGACACAACCTCCTGTCCAAACAGGCGCGAATAATGATAAAGCGTTCAGAGGGAGAGGGAGGGGGGTAGAATGGAACGCCGCGGATGAGGGCTGTTGAGGTGTATATATAGGTGACTATCGAAGCGGCATATATTTCACAAGATCTCGAACTTATACAAAGTACTTAAATTCGAGTAGGATTCCGGATTCCCAATAGCGCGCGGGGGAAGCTTGATAGCGGGCGTTAAAAGCTTTATAAAGGGCGCTAGAACTTTTTTTTCTCAGACAGATATTGACAATATACACATCCTTTTGCTGACCCTATGCCACATTGGCCTCTGTTTGTTGTTGCATCTCTGCACAGGCATGTCTCGGTCAACAGCGCCCTTGCCTACTGCTTAGATGTCTTATTTTTGATGCAACAGCGCCCGAGTTCTGGTTCACTATATCTCTGTCCCCCTCTCTTCCATATTTCATTGGTTTTCTCTTGTTCACCTGACCTCTGCTGCGGCACGCCTGCCACCCCCTCTTGCGCGCTGCCTCCTGGTCTTGGTCGACGGAAGCCTCGCACAGTGGTCTTGAGGGCCCCCTGCGGCTGCTGTAGACGCTGGTGGTGCCTGTGCTAGCCTCCGGCGCGAGCCTGGGGTGGGCCTCGGGAGGCAATCCGAGCACTGCGGCGGAGCAGTTGGTTGGTCGGCCGAGGAGTACCTAGTTGACACCGCCATTGTTGCTTACATAATTTCCGCTACCCAGCCTGTATAATAGATATGATTGGCCATGCCCTGGTCTTGTCCACCTAATTTACTAGACAAGAGACATTCTAGAAGGATCCACAGCATTATCTTCAAGGTACAAAGGCTCAGGCCGGCCAGCCAGCCAGCTGCCCTCAAGCAATGAAGCCATCACCAAACAAAGCCCTCAACAGCTCTTTTCTCTATCACGTTGGATTCAACTATAAGTATGCTGCCAGCAGGCACTCCAGCACGCCCTCACCGCTATGTATATGCTCGTTTTCTTCCTGAATTCAAATACTTTGGTCCTGAAAGCACCCCGGTGCCTGAATGGGCTGAGCAGGTCTGCCGTATCCTTTTCCCTCGTCAGAAACAACGGAAAAGGCGCGAACTTTCTCATGATGAGAAGTTCGAGGCCCGAGTCCTCTATCACCGTGCTAGATGGACTCAAAAGAAGATTGCTGAGGCCCTGCCCGGCCCCCGCTTGTAACTTCTGTTGTTATGAATTACTTCGATCAGGGTGAGCCACACCACTGGAAGGTGCATCGATCCGTCTCTCTCCGATGATTTCGAGGTCAGAGTCTTCGGATCCAGACATGGAGGAATTCCATTGGCAATCTTCCACAAGAGGGCGAATTTGCGAGAAACACCGGGATTCTTTTGAGGAGGTGTTCAGGTGTTCGAGGATTTTGGACTTAAGCTCTGTATTTTTGCGATGCAAGTTATCGATATGGACTTGCAAGTCCGTGACCTGGTCTTGCGAGTCCATGTTTTTGAATGTAGCTTTCTTAGCAGATTTCCTCCAATATTCTGCTCTTGATAAAGCTGTCTTGGCGATTTTGTTCGAAAAAGCTGCTTCCGATCTGGCCTCTTGACTAGCTGATATCTATACTGCGAGCTTCTCTTGGAACCCTTTCCAGGCCAGCTCGTGCTTCTCTTTCAACTGCTTGGTCTGCTCATGCTCTTGCCCACTGCATTCGGTTCTGGGACATAGCGAAGGAGGCTCCTGGCCAATGAGAAATACATTCGTGAGGGAAGACGTTTGCCAGCGTTGCCGAGCCTCGATTAGGAGAAAGGACTCAATGCAGCCGTCAGTACCTGTGAAGTGTCACTGCTCCATAGATCCAAAAAGAGCAGCTGATCCTAGAACGAGGCGAAGCAGCACCCGCAAGCATACGTAGCACATTCGCATTGGCATTTCTAAGGCTGAGCGATGATAACGATCGTCTCCCCTATATAATACGTAGCTTACAGCCTCTGAAGGCTTGATTTCTTCGTATCTAACTAAAGGATTTGAAAGTAGGTAGACCTGCGGAGCTGCGACGCCGCGCTCCCTAGATGAAATTCGGCTTAGTCAGGACGTGGTACTCGACGTAGTCTTCGCCATCAATGCTGATAATGGTACCCTGGGAGACAAGCTTGCCGGCCAAGGGGCCCTTGTGCTTGCGCTCGTACTTTCTGCCTTTGTGTATCTTGGCCCCCTCATTGTCTGTACGGATGCAGTGTACCTCCTGGGCAGACGAGACACTATTAAGGCGACCGATACTCTCGCGGAATCCATTGCCGCCAAAGCTGCCGGGGGGGCTATCACCAGCATTGGGCTTGGAGGCCCTGTTTAGGCCTGTAGCGCAGCGGTGCTTTGCTGCTGTAATAGCCTGTTGGCACTTCTCATCGACCTCGTCTGGGTGCTCGCCGTGGTCGATCTGCCACTGGCGGACACGGCAGTACTCCTTGATCTCCTGGCGACTGAGGTCGGCAAGATAGTCCTCGCATCTCAACTGGTCAAATTTGATCCACATAGCACCGGTGCCCTTAGGGAAGTTGCTCTGTAAGAGGCACCCATCACGCGTCTCTCTACCTATTTTCATGTGGAACTTGTCGTCGTTGGATAGTACCCCAAAGACTGCATGCTTGTCATTGAACTCCTCAGCTGAGTTCTTCCAGTACCCGAGAAGGATTGCGGTGGGCCGATGGCCAGACAGGTCGTCAGGCAGGTTATCAGAAACCAGGGTAGTGCCAGCTGAGATAGACATGGAGGACTTGTTAATGCTATTATTTTTAACAAATACCCTTCCCAGCTTCTCATCAGCGAGAGTACCATGAAAAGAGACCCGCTTGCGCTTGGGGCGTTGCTCGAGCTGTTCGGGCTGCTCCCTCTCGTAGCTCTCATAGGGTTGTCCAGGCGGGGAAATGTTATCGTCCAGTATGTTTCCGAGCTGGGCCGGTATTAGGAAAGAAGACGGACGGTTCTGGTGCCGTGTAGTCCGTTCGATTTCGCAGCCTGTCGAAATGCTCCAGTTCTCGTTGTCCTTTTGGTTAGCTGATGGCGGACTTCGGGTACCTTGAAGCTTAGCCTTAAGGCTACGATTCTCGGCTTCCAGTCTTGTTGCAATATTTTGAGCTTGGGTCAATTCATTTTCCTTCCTTTGTCGGTATTGACGAACTGCTAATGCATTAGCAGTTCGTCTTCTCTCAAGATCGTTCATGGCCGGAATTCTTGTCCAATAATGCTGGAGACTTATGGAAATGCGATGTTTGTGCTAATCAAAAAATTTAAGCATAGATCCCCTGGAAGCTTTAAAGGATGTTAGATGCTGAGGGTACTAATCCAGTGATGAGTCATACTATATAGCTCGAATAACTTATATTACCTTTTCTTCATTGGTGATAATGTGGCTCATTAATCCTTGTAAACCCAGTCAGCTATAGCTCTCGCTAGCAGGCCTATAACTTTCAGCTAGATTGTTACAGCGTTCCACACAAGTCAAGCGGCTTAAGCTGAGCATTACTTATTGTAGAGCAAGCTGTATAGTTTGGTGCCCAGGCCCAATTTCTCGATCTCCCGGAGACAAGAATGAGCATAACGTCAACTGTATCGTTAATCTGAAAGATAACAAACAGTTCGAGAAATAGAAACAAATCCAGATCCATTACTACAAGAAGTATGACACATCACCCCCACTTATTATTATATCTAATTTGTTTATATTGGCTACCTTGCTCTTCGACGTGCCAGGATTATTGTGCGTTCACTTCGCAGACATGTTTCTGAATGCCGACATGGATTGATAAGTTCAATATGTTGCTTTGTACTTAGTACTTTCTTTGCTTTTTTTTTTTTTTTTTTTTTTTTTTTTTGAAAATCGTGTTGGGCGACTCAAATTTGATGATCGACGATGAATGAAAAGTGAAAAAGCGACTAGAAAGCAAGGTCCTGACGGCTGAAATGTGGTGGTTGGAAGAAAAGGCTGAGGGTAGCAGGGGTCTATAGGTTCCCTTTTCAGTTAAGGTGGCTATAATATCACCTTTGAAAGCTATACAATCCAATCCTCCGGAAGGGGAAAGCAACTAGGAAAGTCCGGTTTGTCTAATAGCGTATTCCCTAAGCAAAGCGAATTAAGCTGCTTTACAAGCTTGTTCCACTCAACTGAGTGACTAAGATCCGATATCAGCCCTGACGAAAGAGAGTGCAGCAAAGAGATCAAAGTGTTAATCAAGATTAACTATCTATTCACGAAAGGCAAATTCCAAGGATCCGAACAGCTGAAGTGGATTATATCTAGTGCTGTAGTGAATTTTATAAGCTGCGTCTCTTATAGTTGCTTCCTTTGATGATTTTGAAAATCAAGAAGTGCATTATTAATAAGGCAAGCACTTATTAAGGTCTGAGGCTAGAGAAATTCAAAAGGAGTAGAAATAAGATAAGACTTACTTAAAGCTTTATATTAATAGTAATAATACTGCTATTTTTAGATTTCTCTAGTTAAGCTATAAATAAAAATTTAATAATAGCTTTAAAAATGCTTAAAAGATCTTAGCTTTTATATATTAGGATAAGTAAAATAATAAGTAAAAATAATAAGAATATATTCTAGAGTAAAATATATCTTTTATTAATTAAAATTATAGATCTTATTTATAGCTTTTAAAATAATCTAGTTATATAATTTATAATCTTTTTAAAATTTAGTATAAAAAATTGCTTTAGATAGATAAAAGAACTATATTATAATATTT
>JALRMH010000085.1:0-82893 GCA_026119935.1 Endothia cerciana | reverse complement strand
CCCCCCCCCCCCCCCCCCCCCCCCCCCCCCCCCCCCCCCCCCCGCCCCCCCCCCGGGGGCCCCCCCCCCGGCCCCCCCCCCCCGGGCGGGCCCCCCCCCCCCCCCCCCCCCCCCCTTTCGATATGGTAGCGCCTGTCACATCACCCTGCAGGCCTGTCCATCACCCTGTAGGCCTGTAGGCCTGTCACCAAGATTCAAAAGATTCAAAAGATGCCCCCCCCTCACCGAGGCCTGCACTCCAGGAGCATTCGAGACGACGGGCATTTCATGATGCTTCTCTCCGTCTAGGGGGCAGGCAGGCAGGCAGGCAGGTGCCCGGGTGCGCATACTATTTATTACATGTAGGTTACACCTCAGGGGAGGATGGGCGCGAGGGGATACCGCGTGAGGTACATGTTGGTTAAGCTGTCCCCGTCCTCTTTTTCCCTTCTTTTTCTTCTTCCTTCTTTTGTTCCCCTACAGCCTTTTTGTCCGTCAACGTCCTCGCCTGCCCGCCGCCGCCGCCATCCCACCACAGCCCCGCCCAGGTGCGTCAGGGGAACTCGAGCTGACATAGCAGTGCTCGCTGGAGGAGATGGCCCCCCTCCGGCCCAGGATGAGGATGGCCTCCCTCCCTCCCAAGATGGCCCGGCCCCGCCCCAGCGCGTACGGCCCCGCGCCCAGCACTGCGCGTCCCGTCGAGGCCCGAGAGACAAGAGTCAGGCTCTTCCGCGGCCTCCTCCGCGAGGCCTCCTACCTGCCCCCGGTATGCCGGCCCTTCGCCGCAGACTACATCCGCATGCGCTTCAGGGCGCACGCGCACGACAGCCACCAGTCACCCCTCACGCACATGCGCACCGGCCGCGCCCGCCGCGCCCTCCGCTTCATGCGCGCCGCCAACATGGGCCACATGGACAGCATGTTCCGCATCCTGATGCTGGCCTTCGGCCGCATAGGCAAGAGGCGGCGCGCCCTCCTGGCCGGGCTCCTGGCCGGGGGGCCGCCCGCCGACTCGGGCGAGCTCGAGAGGCAGATCCGCGAGGACGCCGGGGCGAGGGGCCCCAGGCGCCTGCCGCGCGACTGGCTGGACGGGTGGGACCTGCCCAGGTTCCACGCCCTGGCCGCCAGCCAGTCCAGGAGGAGCTTCTGGAGCCCCAAGCCCGCCGTCAAGGGGAACAGGCTGGACCCGCGCGCGGCCATCCCCGAGGTCGACACCTGGGGCCGCCCGCTGGCCGCGAGGCTGCGCAGGAGCAAGATGCGGAAGTGGTACAAGGCCCAGGTCAACCGCCTCATGCCGCCGGTCGGGAGGGCCGAGTGGGAGATGCTGCGGGACCTGGCCACGGGCACGGCCGACAGGAGCCTCTGGGAGATGCCCCGGAGGCGGCCCCAGGCGCTGTCGGTGCGCCCAGGGGAACCGGAGGGCCACGGGCGGCCGTGGGACTGGAGGAACTCCGTCGCCCACCCTGCCAGGCACATCGAGAGGGGCGCCTCGAGGTCCATGAAGGCCCGGACCGGCGGGCAGGGCGACGGGCCGTACGGGCTTGGGCCACCGATAGGCCTACACGGCTATAAACACGCCAGATTCTGGGCGAGGCTGTACTCCAAGGTCTGGGAGATGACGCCCACCATGAGGGAGGTGGAGGACCAGCCGGGCAGGTGGCATATCGAGTGGGGGCGGGTCGGACGACAGATCCCCGCCGCGAGGGCCGACCAGGCGGCCTTCTTTGAGGGCGCCGTCGCGGTGGGGCCCACGAAGGGCAGGAGGAAGAACTGAACGGATAGTGAGGCAAGAAGAGACAGAAAGAAAGGACGAAAGCCAGAAGGGGGTTTAACCGCCTCCCCCCCCCCCCCCCCAAATTAAAATAAGAAAATACATTCAGGCCGTACTTCCGCGCGCGGTCGTCCTGCCCGGGCCCTGTCCGTGGCACCTCCAGGTCTCTCTATATCGTGCTGAAGCCGCCACCGCCAATCGATCTCCCGTGGGTTGCCACCTCCCCTCCCCTCCCCTACCCAAACCAGACACACACAGCTCTCAGTCCAGCATCCTGCTCAGCCTGACGAGCGCCTCCCGGTCCACCCGCATCCCAACCCACCCCTCCATCCTCGTCGCCCCGATGACATCCTCGTAGAACCGGATGCTCGGCTCGTTCCACTTCAGCACGCTCCAGTCCAGCCGCCCGCCGCCCATGGCCACCACCTCCCCCGCCAGCCTCACGAGCAGCCTCTTGCCGTAGCCCTTGTTCCGCTCCGGGGGCGTCACGTACAGGTCCTCCAGGTAGATGCCCGCCATGGCCCGCCAGGTGCTGTAGTTGTAGAAGTACAGCGCCATCCCCACCGCCTCGCCGGTCTCGGGGCTGAAGAGGAGGAGACAGCGTGCGGGCCTGGTCGGGGTGATGGCCTCGGCCACGGCGGGGGGGGCCCGCCCGTCCGGGGTCGACGCCGAGGCGCCCTGGCCCGGGTCGGACGGCGCGAAGGCGATGGTGGACAGGAGCTTGGCCTCGGTGGCCTCGACGGACGAGAGCTCATGCTCGTAGTCGGCCAGCTCCCTGACCAAGCCGAGGATGGCGGGGGCGTCTGGGGGGTGGGTGTCAGTCAGGTGCGGGACAGCCCGGGCGAGGGGCGAGGAGAAGGGGGGAGGGGGGAGGGGGGCAATATAGGCTGCTCACCTTCACGCCGAGCATGGCGGATGAGAGGCGTCGGGGTTGCCATGGTCGATGACGACACGGTCCACGGGGGCGCTACGCTTGGGTTTGACGAACACGAGGTGGGGTGATCGCTTCCCTCAGGGTATGCTGACCTGACCTGGGAGGCAGGATTTTTGGTGTCTCAAATAGATAGCCCCGCGTGCCCCCAAGACATCTACTGTACAGCCCTGCCCTACCATGTATGTACATATGTATGCTACCTGCCCCTCGGCTGCCCTTCTCCCCTGTCAGGGACTTATTACGTACGGGGAACTGCTTGGCCGTTCGTGCTCACCTGCGCAGCTCCTGCACCTTGCATACGAGCAGGTGTCAAAACGTACTGCTCGGTGGAGCAGATGGGAGACCGCGGTAGGCGCTCAGGAAGGCTTCTCGTGCCCGGGCACAGGAGAAGAGGCCTGCCTACGAGGGTGAGGACTGGCTATGGGCGGTGTCGTGGGGGAGGGGGACGGCGTGCCCCTCTTTCTTTTTTTTTTTTTTTTTCTTTTTGCCCCTTCATCCATAGCGTTTTTTTTGGGGGGGGGGGGCTTTTTCAGGCGAGCGCTGTTGCACCTTGGGCGTAGTATGTACACCACCATAGTATTTAGCGGGCTCGTCTCGGGGGTTGGGGGGTCCTTCAGGGCAGATACCTCGCGCGTCAGTGAGTCAGCTACAGACGGCGGCCTGCCGATTGGTGAGATGGGTTGCAGTGGATGGTGGGGGGGGGGGGGGCGCCCCGTAGCTGTATGTATCGTACCGCACATGGTGTGCTGTAGTAGCCAGCCATCCTAGGACTTACACGGACAGGTGGACAAGGAGGGGGAGGGGTGTGGTGTAGGGAGGGCCCTCACAAACTCAAGTGCAAACTCAACCTCTCATCTTCAGGGTGACAAGTCCACCGTAGTGCTGAAGATACACCGTTACCGTCGTCGCCGTCGGAAACCTCCTCTCCTCATCCGACCTTCTACCCGGCACGAGCAGATGCTCCGCGGCCTGTAGGCCACCGCAGGACGAGGAACAACAGCACGCAGCGGTCTTGCCAAGCTCAGGTGGGCTCACGCTCTCACAACCTTGCCACACCGCCGCGCGCATGAGTGAGCTGGCTGGTTCTCGGTCCACGGCAGTAGAAGTGCGTGGGCCCAAAGGACATCCCACCGCAGAGCTGCTATAAACCTACAAAACGTCCCGGGTGGCCCCAGAGCAGGCCAGGTTCACAACTCAACAGAGGAGGCCTCTCAACACGTAGCATCTCGCCGACCGCTGTTGCTCGGCCGTGTGGAGTTCAAGGCAACCCGCTGCGTCTCCTCAGGCACACGGCCACCGTCGGCCGTTATCCGATCCCCAGACTCACACCACAAGGCCTCTAGCTGCCCTACCCGTCCTTCCTCCACCGTCAGGGCAGCCTCTCTCTCTCCCGTTCCCGCATGGCTCCCGACGGCACCACCAGGCCAACGGCCGAGGAGGTCATCACTTACGGCAGCCGCTCCACAGCTCCTCCTGACCTCAGGCTCCTTCACTACAACGATGTCTACCACCTCGACTCGTCCTCCGCGGAGCCTGTCGGTGGGATTGCCAGGTTCGTAACGGTGACCAAGGAATATCAGGAGGGCGAGCGCTTCAAGGACCAGCCGCGCTGCCTGACCCTCTTCTCCGGCGACGCCTTCAACCCCAGCCTCGAGAGCTCCATCACCAAGGGCTCCCACATGGTCCCCATACTCAATGCCGTCAACACCGACGCCGCCGCGCTGGGGAACCACGACCTCGACTTCGGCGTGACCCAGTTCAGGCAGCTGGCCGGGAAATGTAACTTCCCGTGGCTGGTTGCAAATATACTCGACCCGGCACTGGGCGAGAACGTCCCCATCGGGAACGCCGGGCGCACCCATATGATCACGGCCAGCAACGGCATCAAGGTAGGTGTCATAGGCCTCGGGGAGCGCGAGTGGCTGGAGACGATCAACTCCCTGCCGCCGAACCTCATCTACAGGTCGGCCAGCGAGGTGGCCAGGGAGCTGATCCCCCAGCTGCGCGCCGAGGGGGCGGACGTGATCGTGGCCCTCACGCACATGCGCGAGCCGAACGACAACAAGTTGGCCGAGAATCTGGGCGACCAGATTGATCTCATCCTGGGGGGCCACGACCACTTCTACTCGCATAGCCTCATCAGCGGCTGTCACGTGCTGCGGTCCGGGACGGATTTCAAGCAGCTCAGCTATATCGAGGCGCGGCGGACCGCGGAAGGAAGCCCTCGGAAGTGGGACTTCGTCATCTACCGCCGGGACGTCGTTTCCTCGATCGCGGAGCACAGGCCGACCCTCGAGCTGGCGGAGAGGCTGACCGCCAAGCTGAAGAAGTCCCTCGAGAAACCAGTAGGCTGGACTGCCGCCCCGCTCGACGCGCGCTTCACTACCGTCCGCCTCCGGGAGTCGAATATCGGCAACTTCGTCTGCGATATCATGCGGCACCACTACCACGCCGACTGCGCCCTCATGGCGGCTGGCACCATCCGTGGGGACCAGATCTACCCGCCCGGCCCTATCCGCGTCAAGGACATCACAGACTGTTTCCCGTTCGAGGACCCTATCGTGGTCCTCAAGGTGACGGGCAAGGCCATCCGTGAGGCGCTGGAGAACAGTGTGAGTCTGTACCCGGCGCTGGAGGGGCGGTTCCCGCAGGTGTCCAACATCAGGTTCACCTTCGACCCGAAGCGGCCGTCGGGCGACAGGGTGACGGGGGTGGACATCGCCGGGGACGGGTATCTGCCTGAGAAGCCGTACGTGCTCTCAACGCGTGGGTACATGGGAAGGGGCCGCGGTACGTTCTCCTGCACCTGGCGGGCTGTCTTCTCTCCATCCCTGACATATCCTGGCTGACCGGCTCGTACAGATGGCTACAAATCCCTGCTCATCGAGGAGGAAGGCGGGCAGGCCGTCGAAATCGTCTCGGAGGAGAACGGCATCCTCATCTCCATGCTCCTGCGCCAGTACTTCATGCAGCTCAAGGTCCTCGACAGATGGACTCACCTGGGCCCGCACATGAGCCAGCACTGGGACAAGGTGGTCTCCAACGTAGCCAGGTCACACCCCGTCTTCCCTCCCAAGAAGCCCACCCCAAACCCTAGCCCGGTGGCGCAGGTAAACCGCCACAGGCGCGGGACGTCGAGCTGGGACCAATGGACGCCAGCCAGGATGCGGGCGCGGCGCTCGAGCGTTGGTCCGCTCACCGAGAGCGATACGGAGGTCGATCGGGACGGCGACGTGCCCGCGGCCCCGCCCGCGCCTTCTGAGCGCTCACTGTCGGGCATCACGGAGGAGGAGGAGGAAAAGGAGTTGAGGGTCATGAGGACAGTGTTCAGGCGGTGGTGCAGGAAGGCAGGGGTTCATGCACTAGCTGATGACGAGCTCGAGGAGGATGAGGTTGATTGTGACTGGACGCAGGCTATCGCGCCCAAGGTGGAGGGTAGGATTGTCATGATCGGGGATGGACCCTGAAGGGGAGGGGTGGTAACCTTCAGAGGCGGGCGGGATGAGGGGGGTATAGATACCTGTGTTGGAATACAGCATAGGACAGGAAGCATGTGTAGAGAACAATGGTATTAGACCTTGAGAGGACATGTTGACATCGCATGAAATAAGCCAGGAGTGTCGTGCCGTAGTCAAGAGAGGCTCACGTTTGGGGTGAGTACGTTTCGGTCTCGACGGCAGCTACAGTACACAGCCCTCAGCCTCGGGCAAGAAAGCCATCACCAAGCAAGGAACCGAGGCTGGTCGGCAGTCTGCGAAGATCAGGCAGACAGACCCAAGTCCGGCAACTTTTCGAGCCTGGCTGAAACGGAGACTCATTATGATCTCGTGTCGGTGCCTTCATCGCCGGACTTCGTAAGAATTTCGTCGAAACGCTGCCCATTAAGCATGAGTTCACTAGTTAATTAGAGGATCCAGCCAAGCGTTGCTCGAAAGCCAGGCCAGAGCCGAGAAGTGTCAATTGTGAGGCGATTTTCAAGGCTACCTGGGTAATCACACATACAGCACGAGGAATAACACCCTATAGATCTGCAAAGAAGTCCAGGATCCGGCTTGCAACCTCTTCTGGTGCCTCCAGGGGCGAAAGGTGGCCCGACGTAGGCACCACCACCAGTTGGCAGCCCTCGATGTTAGCACAGGCTTCTTCCTTCACCCGCTGCAGAGGTTCGACGACGTCCTTGGCCGCAGCAACGACCTGTACTGGCACTTTGATATTCCCTGCCAGCGGCTTGATGTCCTCCGCCATGGCATATGCGGGCCACGCGGTTCTTGCCTTGTCATTTCCCCTGAGCATGTCCCCAATAACCTGTTTCAGCAGCTCACCGTCTAACTCCTGAGGCGAAGAGAGCAGTACGTTCCGCGCCACAAGAGGAATAACCCTGGACCAGGTGCGCGTTGACCCTCCCCAGTAATGAAGGAACACGATCGTCGGCGTGTCACGGTGAGGTCCGCCTTCTTCGAGGACATCCACGTGAAGCTTAAAGTCGGGTTGGGGCTCTGTAAAGCTACTGCGAGCGTTCGTTGACGACATAGCTTGGTATTTCGCAACAAGATACTGCGCAGGCTTGCTCTGTCGGGTTAACGGTCAGCCTGTTGATATGGGACGCGGAATGAAAGACAGCCGGGCATTCGAGCCGGGGAGTCTCTGAGATGATAACCGAAAACAAGGGATTGGGATAACAGCCCAGTGAGCTGGAGTCCTGCGATCTCGAGTTTTATAATCCGGATTGTTTCATGGTAGCTAGCCAATAATTCGGTGCTTATATAGGTGGGCATGAAGGGAACTGACTGAACAGGGCATACTGCGTTCTGCGTAGGAACTCCGGACCAATGACTAGGAAACACAACCTTAAAGTCCGAGTTGTCTCGGAAGATACGTCCAACGGGATTCGCAGCGACGTTACATATCCCAATTATCAATACAACGCGAGGCTTGACTACTAGTGGAGGGCTATAATACAGCCCTGTTGATTCTGCAACCATTTGGGCGTACCAAATAAATGAAATTAGCCACAGACCTGGAGTGCCCTTGTGCCCTCAGGCCTTTGCTGTGATATTACGATTAGCCAACATCCCAGACGCGATCTCAAAGTGCCGGAAAGCACCAAACAACTTGATAATTTTCTTGTCTGGTTCAGTGTACCGAGACACAATAGAATTCATCTACCTACTAGTGTCTAACAAGCTCAATGAAAGACAACGAGACATCAACGGACACAAGCTCCGGCACTGGTATAATTATGAAGATGCGGAAGACGACTAGGTGAATTGGACGCACTTGGCAGGTGGGATCTTGCATCTAATCTTTCATTTGATTTTTCGAGTAAAGAATTTCAGCCTTTACCTCGGTTGACCACCGTACCGCATCAGCCTCTATAGGTCGCCGAGGCATAATCTCCCACGCAGTCACGCATTTCTCTATATATCGGCACTGTGCCTGACCGCTTCCAGCTGACCGGAATCACTTTCCTACTGCTACTTCACCAATTAACCGTGGCGTCCGGAGCGGACATCTATAGATCGTGGTGAGGACGGCCAGGTTGACTGTATAACATTGCTTGTGCATATAGAATGTTCTATTTATTTATATTAAAGGAATTATAATGAACGGGGAGAAAGGGACCCCGTGAGCGGAGCCAGGTACTGTCGATTCCGCAGGCTTCATAAGTCCGGACTCCCTCAGGGAGCCTCCTTCGGCTCATGTGCGATATGGACATGTCGGCTAACAACGATGCTCTGGTTTCCCATGGGATCCTTCTTGTCCACCAACGTCTGCTCCATGCTGTCTGTCTCGCTCGGTGTGGTCGGAGGGTCCATGGAGCCTTTGTATGCCCTACTCGTCGTGCCGATGTCGCCCATCTCATAGTCGCCGTGCTTTGAGAATTGATCATATGTCCGACGGGAGTTGTTTGGGAATCGCAGCCTGGAAGGACCCGTCCCTGACTTGCCCCTGCTGCTCCCAAGAGACCCCAAGCGGAAGAGGTTCCTGAACAAGGGTCGAAGTGTGGCGAGACAGCCAACAAACACGCCTACTGCCACCTCCAAGTAACCCCAGATCACGATGTTGGAGATTGAAACTGTACCTTCGATCAGCTCGGGGGCCACCCGTGTCACGAACGACGGTGTAGGACGTACAGAGATAGTTGCTGGATGAGGTGAGGTTGATCGTATAGTTCAGCCTGATGCAGGCTGCGAGACTCGCGCTATCATCTTGTCAGTAAAGCTGGACCAGGAGAGGCGCGTCTCTGACCTATGGCGCAAGAAGGAACCTACAAAATGCCTAGACCGAGGATACCAGCCACGGAAAGCTTCTCGCCGCGTTCGAGCCTCACATGCCACAAGAGAGGGATTGGTCTGCGTCGGTATGCCGAGTCAGCAATCTGCACACGTTGGATGCCACAATTAATCGCAGTATACCGCCGAAGATAAGACATACAGAAGCGCAGTCGTCCAGTCCGTGGCGATGTTGACGGCAGTACACATGTAGTATACATCAGCAAGCCACGAGGCCGGCAGGCAGGAGCCCTCTTGATTGGTATCCCAGGCATAACTGTGTAGAGATTAGCAAAAGTCATTCCGAGAGACCACGTGCTGAAAAGCTTAGAGGGCGCGGATCCTTACGAGACAGGGGCGCATTGAAAGATGATGTACAACAAGGACCCTGCGTCTGCGAGGAAGAACAGCAACATCATCCCCCATGAGGCCCAAACATAATATTTCCGATTTTGCGCAATGCGGATGAGCATCAATGAGATGGAAAACTTGACTGGTATGATGGACGCGCAGTAGAAGACCTCGAAGAGGAAGAAGTACTTCATCCCTAGCGTCTCATAGTCTGCGTCTGTCGCTGCTGCGATGTGTTCGTCGGTGACTCCGATGCCGTTCACGCTCCCGAGGATGCAGGATATCGATAGCACAAGGAAGGGCAACTGGTAAGGACATCGTTAGTCGTCGGTCTCCTATATGAGCGTCTCCACCTCGTCGTGCTCACCAAAGCGACGGCCATGACCGAGTCCTCCGTTCCCCACGTCTTCTGGCCCTGTCGAACGTAGACTCGTAGACCGAAGCTCACGAGGCTCAGGATCATAAGAGAGGCCACTGCCCCAACGATGTGGGGTGCGTCGTCTTCATATATAGTCATGTTGTCGAATCGTGATGGAAAGGCAGAGTTTATTCCGACGGGGACGAGTTAGACGGCGTGTTCGAGGCTGGTATGGGCTAATATCTGAAGGCGAGGCTGCACCGATAGACTTGGCAACGCAAGCCGACGCCCATTTGAAAGTCGGCTTGCCTGGACATCTCGAGAGGGCGGGTCGCAACAGCTTTTCTTTCTTTCGCTACTATAGGACAAGAACCTGTTGAACGATAATGGCTAAGGAGTGCCCCTGCAAGGGGCACACGTCTCGCCCACAGCGATCGACCCTACTCAACGGAGTGAGTATCCACATCCCTAATATTAGCGGCTTCAGGGCCGATTCCGCGGACTGTATGGAGTACAGTGAACCACGACTGCAACACTGGTGTCTTTGAAAGTCAGCCGTTTCAGGAAACCGGGCCTGGAACGTGGAAGTACATCGGCGAGCAGACTGCAGCAACAGAAGTGCGGATACCCCGTACCAGACTTTCCGGTATTATGCCACGCCAGCTTCATCACAAGGCAGGCTATCCATAGCAGACTAATAGCTTGGTCTCGGGTAGATTCCGCTGGGTCCGGGAACAAGGCATCACCAAGAGTCCACGAACAGACTACACTTTGGCACTCGTATGAACATCAGTTCGGCATCCTTCGAGATATCTACACAGTACAGACTATGGTATCCCTTGCCAGATACTATACCGCCTGTCGGTAGTTCTAGTGTGTGTAGGACTTCAGCTGTCCGATGACATGGGCATGACTGCCAAGAGAGCTAGCTATCCCACTGAAGTCATGCACATGTGCAAAGCAGGCAAAGATTATTTGATCTCGTTGTCCCTTACAGGTAAGGAAAGAAAGAAACCGATTATCTTGGACCACAGATTCATATAGAGACACCCGAGCTCCATTCACAAGGTTGGAGGCTAAGCCCTTCGATCCACAACGGAAGATTTGGAAGCTTGACCGCCTCCATACCGAAGTACTGTGTAGGGCTGAAACGCGTACACGCACGGCACTGTGCAAATCTAGTGGTATCTTCTCGTGCTGCAAGCGTGATGATCGCAATGCTCTCAAAGTAGCATTCGGCCGCTACCCAGGATATAGAAAGGCCGAGTGGTTAAACCCGGAACTCATTACATACTGCGATGCTGTTAATGCGAGCTCGAGGCTCCACAGCCCCCAAGGAGTTTTTCTGGGCCCGGCTACGCCATGATCAACAAACAAGTCCTCACTGGTGGCATTGACGAACCGCCACACCGGACAAGAGGAGAGGCAATTGTATCATAATAGGTGCTCTGGAGTGGACGATATCCGTCTAGTCTTGTAGGTACAAGCCAACACAGGACACGTGAGCGATGTTTGCAGACAACCTTGGAATGACTCGATGTCGGCCTGGCCCGCAGGTACAGTAGGATCGATAAGCAGCCTTCCAGAAGACGATCTGCTGTGGCTAACGCAAGCAGTGTTCCGGCAGCCTCGGCCCCACCGACCGAGATTTTACTGTTGCAAGCATCATGTTGCGAGGCAGCCTCGGCTCTAACCACGGTAAGACGTGAGTGGAGTACTGTATGCAACGCAAGGACTTTCCACTCTTGTTACGCAAGACCCAGACTATCTATTCTGGCCCCTACCTGATAGGATGCCGCAAATCACAGGTGTTACATTGGACTCAGCAGACTAGTGCATCATCTCCTGACTCTGAATTGCGCGCGGGCTAGTCTGCTGTTCAGATAAACACATACGCGATCGCCTCCTATAGGATGATCTGCTATGGGACGCTGCTCCTTGGGATCTACTGCAGGTCCCCATCGCATTAACCTAAAAACGAGCCAAGTACCCATTTTCGACAAATCGAGATGGTTTTGGGTGTGATATCTCTTGCCCCTTAAGGGACCATGTCCATTCCAAGTTTTGGGTAGAAGTCCTGCCCGTTCACCTCCGCGACTCCATGGAACAAGTCATCAGAGAATGGAGTACCCATAAAACAAGCCACAGCTCCATTTACCGCCGGGTCGATCAATACTACTATGGTACAAAAATCCGATAGCATGGAGCCGAATCGTACTCGAGACGCGAGAGGCCGTTTCAAAGGTATTGTTTTTGGCGTATGTAATACAACTCCCAGGAATGGATTCTCACACTTGCTACTAGTATACTGTGTATGTACGACGCTACCGCACCTGACGTTCAAATGGTCTTCATCGCCGACACATCGAGGACCCTGGGTCCATAGGTTCTGATGTTTATAGACCGGAGACCTGCCGAATTCGCGGAGATCGTCGTACAGCTTTGTGGCGAAGAATATGCTGATCTTTGAGGTTTATAGCTGCCTGGGATGCATCGGTACAAATCACTCAGTTCACCCTTCCGCAGGTACGTAGTAAGTAAGTAAGTATAGAAAATATCTACCTTAGCTATAAGAGACCTCTGTAATTATTTGGTGCGGAGTTGAGATTATCTCCTCGAAGAAGCTCGTAGTGAAGACGAGAGACACATGCCCTTTCCTATTTCTTTCCCCCCTCCCTTTTTTCTATTTTTTTTAAAAAAAAAAAGGGAATTTACTTCTTCCCAATAGTCCTGTTTCTCTCTCTGTGTATGTGGTCGCTTCCCCCTGAGGCTTTTTTTCACCGCTTGCTTTCCCTTTGATTGTTTGTCCCGCCTCCATCCTGGCAGACCCAGAAATATGCTTCTTACGCCTCGGACTTTCTTACAAAAAAGAAACGCAAATTGTGGAACTATGACACCAAAGAGGTGTTCTTGATCCTTCAGTATTGATCAACTCTCAGTGATTTAAAGAGGCCCCGACACGTTAGTTGCCACCACGTAGCGCTTTACATCAAGTCAATGTCTGATCTTTCCCGACTGACCTACATGTTAAGTGTCAACAGGAGACACGTATATCCTGAAAGTGGCTATCTTTTGGTTCTCACAGGGCGTTATCAACTCAGCTGCTGCCACGGCGTGGGTTGTTTACAACGTTATTGGACACCTCTATGCAAGCAAGTTTTCCATTATAGCCCTCCTTCTCGAAACAAGAAACCCCTCTTCATGATGACGGAGTCTACCATTTTTCCTGTATTGATGATGATGATTCGCAAACATCGCATCTTAGGATCTCGTCCTGATGAACAACAAGTACGTCATCTCACGGGAGCATTTCATCAATTTTTGGAAAGTCTTGGCTGACTTGAGTAGCGTTCACCAGTAGGTTTCGAAATTCCAATGTCTTCAACGACGCTTTCCTAACAGACCTAAAACTATCAGTCGTATCGTATTCGGTCAATAATGTTGGTTAAGAATGGAACGTATCCGGGTGTAGTAATACCTAAGGGCAAGGCGAGACGGAAGTGGCCAGCGAAGTGGGGGTGCTGATAAATCGTCGGCGTCTTTAGACCACATTGATTACCAACAACTGTGATACTTTTTATTTGAAACCTTGATGACCATGGTCTCCTTGCTAGGTCTATTCATGACTTTAGACAAATTGCTTTATATAAAGGGTTCACGGCTTCAATGTTGGGAATGCTCGATCCCTGGGTGGACTGACTGTTGCTTTTCTTTCTCTGAACAGAGACCTCGTCCCCCAGCTGGTCCACACATACCCATCCTACAAAGATCGAAATGTTTCAATCCATCGTCTTGGCTGGTGCGACTGGCCGCATCGGTGCTCCTTTACTTCGCAACTTGCTTGAATCTACAGCACCTGTTTTCAATGTTACGCTTTTGGTACGCAGAGGTCATTCGGCCTCCGCCATCGAGAACACGAAGACCATATATCAGCAGGGCCTTAGAGGCTATACGGTGATACCGGTTGACTACGACAACAACGACTCTTTGGTCCAGGCGTTGAAAGGTGCTGATGTGGTGGTCTCTACCCTCGCGACCGCGGTGGCTCATAAGCTCGATTTACTGCTTCTGCGGGCAGCGCAAGAAGCCGGCGTGCGACGAATCTTCCCAAGCGAATTCACACTTGATGTTCTGCATCCTCTTGCTGTCGCTGCATTTGGGAAGGATGCCCCTTCGATACGGAACGCGAATCAGTTCATGGATCTTGCTGGAAGTGACTCAACGACAAGCTTCACCACGATTGTACCGGGTGCGTTCGTCGATTCGGCTTTGCGTGGTCTGCTTGATATATGGGACTTGGAACATCACAAGGCAGTGATTATCGATGGTGGGGAGAAGGTGTTCACGGGAAGCTCGACAGAATTCATCGCCGCTTGTGTTGTTGCTGCGCTGAAGATGGACGAGGAGAAGACCAAGAACAAGCGAATACACATTGCTGAAGTGCAAACAACGATGAAAGAAGTGACTGGTCTCCTAGAGGAGGTTTCCGGGCATACGTTTACCGTTGTCAACGTTAGCTCGGAAGAGCTGCAAAGGAATAAGGAGGAGGCGATTCAAGCTCAAGACTGGAGGGCGACCTACGTAAATACTGTTTTGCAGCTCAACTTTGGCGGTAGCGGCGCCGGGGATCTCCCAGATGGCTTGGATTTCGGTGGACGTGGAGATTCACTCATCAGGCGGAAGAGCCTGAGAAGACTGGTCCGTGAGGCGTTCGAGAGCGGTCTCGACATGCCGGCCTAATACATTTGAGTTCTGAATTCGCCTCATGTCCAGGGATAGGGGCCGAAAATAGCTATTAATTAATCAATAGCGGTGCTCTTTAACCATGGGAAACATTAACGGATCGCACTGTTTTCTCTAGAATGTGAAGCAATTACTTAACAAGCGATCATTCGACCGGCGATTTCCTCAATGGACGTTGCAAGAGACACGGCTGCATTTGACCTCTGTGAAGACGCGTTCTATCTGATATGCCCTGAACACTCCTCCGGATAGAGGAGCCAACGAAACTCAGATGACCTGACCATCCCTCAATCCCTGGATTGCCACCATGGCTCCCCAAGCCCCAGGGTCGGGTGGCAATAGTCCTGAGCCCCCATTCTGCCGTCCTGCAGCAACATAAGTAGCCCTGCCCAGCCTGGGGGTCATCTTCCTCGTCGCGTCGGCGCCTTTGGTCGCGGCGAGGACACCTTCATCGAAGCTGCCGGCCTGCTGAATCGCTTCGGCGAAAGGAATGAGGGTGTCCATGACCGTTCGATCGCCGACCTTGGCGGGCGTATACTTTGACAACTGCTCCAGCGCGGCAGAAAGCGATCGACCCCAGATTTCAGCGGCATTCTTTATCTGCCCGGCGCTCACGTTGTGCTCGATAGCATGGCGGAGTGATACGAAGAAAATGCCCAAGATCCCGCCCAGGGTACCGCCCATCTTCGTCTCGACGATGTCCTCCACCTCCTGAAAGATAGTGAGGACTGAGCCCTTTGCGGCAATTTTCTTGCTGTCCAGAGCCTCGATCAGGCTGGTCGCGCCGGTCTTCAATGTTTCTCCACAATCGCCATCGCCCATGACCGTGTCCCACCTGGTGAGGTCGGGTTCGGCTCGAACGAGTGCACCACACGCACCTCTCAACATCTGATCGAGAATGACCGGGTCAACCTTGAGGTCTTTGGCATCTTCCACTACCTTCTTGGGCTCCATGGGGGGCTTTACGAGCTGGTGTTGTCGCTTGCGTCGAGCTCCTTGAACGCCTGCAACAGACTCCCAGAACGTGGTGGTCTTGACATCGGCAAATGCCTTGATCTGCTCGACCGAGTAGGAACAGTCCCTAGCTGCAGCTGTGACATTGACAACGGAGACTGAGAAGGCCGGCGCGTTGAGAGACGTCTCCAGAGGTCCGACGTACACACGCTCGGGTTCTATATCCCAGTCCCTCGCCAGCTGCTCTAGGATCTCGTCTGTCAAGGCTCCCATTTCCAGTTGAGACATGCCGCCGAAATTACTGATCAGCAGGAATGTTTCGTCGCCGGGGCTGAACTTAACGTAGGCCCTCTCCGGATCCTTTTCCTCCAGGCAGTATTCCAGAATCTGCGCGACGAGCTCCTCGGCTGAAGGTGCCGGGGAGAGTTTCCGATACCCAGGCTCGTTGTGCGGGCCCGTGCCGATCTCGACTTCATCATGGCCAAGCATGGCATGCTCAGCCCGGCCAGGAACATGGCAGTGGTCCAGTGTAGCGGCAATGGACACGATCTGTTGGGAAAATGCCACGCCTAGGTTGTAGACATCGTCCAAAGAGTCTCCCTGGCCCGCCGCGCCGCCCATAATCTTCAGCACCCCAATTTGTCCAGCAAGACCTCGGCGACCAACCAGACTTCCCTTTCTACCAACAGAGACGTCATCACCACATATTATCATTCTGCATCGGTGACCCTTGGCCACGGCCTTCTCGTTGGCGAGACCGAAGTGCAGGCAGTCGCCCGTATAGTTTGTGACGACGAGGATAGACCCCTCGTTGCTCGGGACGGCGTCGATGGCGGCCAGAATCTGCTTGGTGGATGGACTGGCGAAAATATCGCCGCCCACAGAGGCAGCAAGCATGTTCCCGCCAACGTATCCGCTCCACGCGGGCTCGTGGCCCGAGCCGCCACCCGAGATAATGCTGACCTTTGAAGGGTCATGTTTCGTGTCGAATACCACACGGTTTGTCTCGTCCAGAGAGAGTGAGGGGTTGTAGGAGATGAGGCCCCTAAGAGATTTGGCCACTAGACCATCGGGAGAGTGAAACAGGTGAGCTTTGGACATTTCCTGTGTAGTATAGATTATACAATAGATGTGCTTCGATGTAAGCGGTAACGAGAATCACCTTTATGCCACACAATCATTTGACGTGAGAGGGTGGAGAACTAGGGAACGACGTGATCGAGAAGGGGCTTGGGCCCGTTCATAAAACAGGTTTACGAAGGTGATCCCGCACTCTGGTTAGGCTTCCCTTCTACTGCGCCGAATGGACCGCAGGTGTGCACAGCTATTAACAGACCGGCCCATCGCTGCAGACAGGGCATCACAAGAGTCTAGCCTACGGCTCTAGCTGTGAGTTTCTCGGGCCAGAGAGGGTCGAATGGCTTGGCAAACACCGAGAAGGAATTTTGTGAGAATCTCCTAAGCAACTGGGTGGGTCGTCTGCTGTCGGGTTCCCAGAATTGTATCAGCGGCTTTTTTGCCCCCATGCCCGGCAGGACGAGGGACAGAATCCCGATGTTCCCTAGCAATGGCCTACCCCAGACCATCCCCGGCTGCGTCTCCACCGCGCGATCCTCTACCTGCATCTGGATTGCATAGCATGCGGAGGGCAGCGGGGTAACCTCGCGGGGGAGGAGATATGAGATCCTTCGTGGAGGTCTCGAACCTGGGTAGAGATCTCCGGGTGGGTTAACCGGACGTCGAGGAATATAGGGCGGGCTACCGCAATAGGCAAGCCGATGGGCCTCCTCAGCGTTCTCCAACTACGCCCACGACATGGTAGGCTATGCCTGGACGCACAATGGGGTAGACTGCTCCCACACGAGATGAGTCTGGTGAGGGACGAGGTCCATCGAGCTTGAGGGGAAGGATCCAAAGAATCTGTCGGTCCATGTGACTGAACTGCCGGCTCGCTGAGGAACGTCCATGTTGGCTCACGGGAAAATTACTCGGCACAATGCGGTATAAGCTCAATCCTGACTTCTACAGAGATGATCGCCTTGCTGCATGGGCGGTGTAATCAGTCACTGTGCACACTACTTGATCCTCCGCTAGCTGGATGGACTTGGCAGGTTCTATGCCATACGGCTCTCACTCCTCACCCCGGGCTCTCCAAACCGCAGACCTGCTCCCGGTGTACGTACGTCTTGATTGTCCTGTCCAACGGATATCTCCCCATTCGACAAGCCACCACCTTGTCCTGAGACATCAAAAACACATCGTTTAAGGACATTCTTTGCTACGTCATACCAATCGTAAGCCACCACCAGAAAACAGCATGGGATCGAATGGCAACGAAACAACTCCGAGGTGGAGAATAGCTATGGGCTGTGATGTGAGTGCGCCTGGATTTGCCTCAACCCACACTGGGCCATCTGTCTCACGATGCGAACACGTAGGACGCCGGCGTGACATACAAAGACACAATCAAGTCCGACCTAGAAAAGGACCCGCGCGTCCAGCATGTCGAAGATGTTGGCTCATTCGCCACAGACGACAAGACGGCATATCCGCACCGCGCTGCAGCAGCAGCACGCCTGGTCGCCGATGGTAAGGTCGATAGGGCCTTGCTCATATGCGGCACTGGCCTGGGTGTTGCTATCGCCGCCAACAAGGTCAAGGGCGTGCGCGCCGTCACTGCTCATGACTCTTTCTCGGTAGAGAGGGCTGTGCTGAGCAACAACGCTCAGGTTCTGTGCATGGGCGAGAGGGTGGTGGGGCTTGAGCTCGCGAGAAGGCTGGCGAAGGAGTGGCTTGGCTATGTGTTCGATGAGAAGAGTGCGAGTGCGAGGAAGGTCGAGGCTATCAAGGACCTGGAGAAGGACATCTAGGCAATATCAAGGAGATGGGCTAAGTCTAGAGGTGTTGCATGAGATGGGAGCCCAACTTCTCGTCTTTCCGCGTGAGGCCTAGGTAGTGTATGAAATTCTCCGTGCTGCGGGATGACTTCCTTAGTATGACCAAGTTGCGCAAGTTGCGGTTTATGTAGAGATCTTCCAAAGTACAACCTCGAGCAAACAGCCTTCTGTGGAATATAGGCCGGTGGTATAATTTGCTATTCAGATGCTTGAGAGATAATGCAGTATCTCCTTGAGATGTGCCTTTCGCTGGCTCAGTGCTTACGTGATGAAATATGCCGGAAACAGATGTATGAACAAACTTAGAAAAGCACCGAGTAACGCAGAAAACAAAAGAAAAATTAGAAGATCAGGATGATTGTTGGATCTCTGTGAGGGGGTTCTGGATGGTGTGCTATGCCCCTGACACCTCGCGAATTGTCTTGACGAAAGCCGATGGGTCGTGGGCGAACCTGCCCAGGAACAAGCCGTCCGCTGAATCCTTCAGCTTCACGAAGAGTCCAGGACCAGCGCTGCCCCCATATATGATCCGCACCCCCCCCTTGCGCTCCTTCACGCACGGAAGATTCCTGATGGATGAGATAACACCAACGACGTGCTCAGGAGAGGCAGGCTCCGCTGCGCCAATGGCCCAGACCGGCTCATAAGCCAGGACCACCTCAGCATCCTCCGGAACTGCCTTCATGACCGCCTCAACTTGGGTAGCACACTCTCCCACGGCCTTGCTCACGACACCCCTCGACCGCTCGCCAATGCAAACCAGAGGGATCAGACCATTCCTGGAGGCAGCAATGGCCTTCTTGGCAGTGTCCGCATCCGTCTCACCAAAGATCCGCCGCCGCTCGGCGTGTCCCAGCTCCACGATCCGACAGCCAAGCTCGGCGAGTACTAAAGGCGAGATCTCGCCGGTGTATGCGCCTGTGTCTTCCCAGGATGCGTCCTGGGCACCGACCATGATCGGTGTCCTGCTGGTCTCTAGCTGCGAGACAACGGAGGCCATCGTGAGGTGATCCGGGATGATGAAGACATCGACATCCGTGAGGATGTCCGGAGACGTGGAGAGCTGCGCCACGACATCGGAAACATACTGTTTTGTTCGTGCTGCCGAGAAGTACATCTTGGTGGAGACTCCTACCAAGCGCCGGCGTGAGGGTGATGTGGCCATCCTGCAGTATGGGGCGATAACGGCGGGGTGGGAGCAATTGATTTGGAACTATAGGGTGAGGCCGCTGAGGAGAAGTGAACCGGATTGAGTAGCCCAAGTGCTTGAAGATGTCGTGATGAGGGAAAGGGAGGAAAGGGAGTGAAATCTGGCGGGTTGCCATCAGAGACATTGACTGCCAAAGGGGTGCTCTATCAGTACAGACCCCATTTGGTGCCATAGAAGTGGTTGAGATGACGAGATCCGGCATCACGGAGTATGGCCCCCGACCCCTGGCTGGGTTTCACTGCGTCTCGGCAGTCTGCTCTACTCAACAAATGGGCTCTGAACACACCGCCGGCGCCAACAGCCAAGGGGCTGGTAGTCTTGATGTGACATATCGAAGCCTACGAACAAGTTGGAGAAGTACATCCTCTGGCGAGCAGTTTCTCTGATCAGAAGATGTCACTCTACACTCTTGCACCGCGCATGTAGAGACATCACCCCCACTCATGGTGTTCCGGAGCCCATTTATATATATATATATATATATATATATATATATATATATGTATGTATGTATATATATACTCATAAACTGCATACTTCCGAATTGTAATCAACACTGCTTCTTAATCTGGTTGTTCTGAGTTAGGCCTTGCCGGCGCTGCTCAGTTGGTCCATGTAAATCTCGATAGCCTCCTGCATCCTCTTCGTCCCTGCCTCAATCACGCTGGTCAGAGGCTTTCCATCCATCTCCTTCTGTACTGCTGCATAGTGCTTGTTCATCCCCTTGTTGATCTGTTAAAAAGTTGGAGTTAGCAACGTTTCGAAGAGCAAGAGGGAGACCTTTTCCCTACGCCCCGTAACAATGCGTGCCGGAATTCCATTCCGCAGAACACTTGTTGTCAAGGCTTGAAAGGAGGGAGTGAGCACACGTACGTTGACCTTTGTGACGCCATTATCGATGCACTTCCTGAAGATCTCCTCGGTGAAAGGGTCGGCTCCGTGGAGCACCAACTGCACTCGGTCGCCGACCTTCTTATAGATGCTGGCCAGGCGATCATACTCCAGCCGGATGCCCCGAGGACCATATTCGCCGTGCACGTTGCCAAAAGCAGGAGCCAACATCTCGATGCCCGTGGCCACGAACTCCTCGGCCTCTTCGGGCGTGGTGAGCAGTCCTTCTAGATCCGCCGTAGCCGCCACACCATCTTCGCCGCCCTCAATCCTCCCAGGCTCCGCCTCGGCGGCGATACCCCGCTCGTGACAGTACGCCACGAGCTCCCTAGTGAGCTCGAGGTTCTCCTCCTTGTCGTAATGCGACATGTCACACATGATGGAATCGAAGCCATCCTCGATGTCAGCCGCACGTCTGACCAGTTCGGGAGTCTGACAGTGGTCTAGGTGAAGGGATATGGGCACCTTGGCGTTGTGACATGCATCCGCTGCCGCCCTGACCAGAGACGTTCCGGCGTACTGGATGGCCCACGGGAAGAGCAGGACCATCGCGGGGGACTTGCGTGCCTCGGCCGCCCTGACGGTCGCCATGATAGCCTCGATGTTATAGCAGCACATCCCCGGCACGGCGTATTTGCCTTGCCGGGCTGCTTTGAGGATGGCCAGGGACCGGTTCTCAGACAGTGGAGGGCGTGGCATGATCGATATTGGACTTGGACGCTGTAGGTAGAAGCTGGGGAGATTGGGTCAAGCCTATTTGCATTTGTTCGCAGGCTTCGACGGGATATTTTTCGACGGTGAGGAATGGCCTTGGTCAACCAGCACCAAAGAGTCTCGGGCTCGCAGCATATCAGCCGAGAGGTGATGGCGCGACGTCCGGTCGGCGAGGTTGGCTGTCCTCGATTCATGCAGGCCCATAGGCCACCGGATAAATCTAATGTGCCACTGTGGGGCACAGGTTGCAGATTTCCCACTCCTCGATGACGCCCTTCGCGAGGGGAACTGGAACCTCCCGCTGTGTGGGGAGAAGCGCGCTACCAAGGCCCAATGGCTCTTCTAACCCGCCGCCGCGAACGGGGATGGATTCACGGCAGCTGACACAGGCAGTGAGCGAATGGTGTTTGGCTGTTGGGGGCCCGGCTCAAGTTACCAACTACACCCGAGAGGTGGGAAAGACAACCGATCTCGGTGACCCGTCACGACATCCTATATTCGCGGGTCCTCACACCCTCCACAGGAGCTCATCTTGTGTATCGAAAAGACTTGCTACATTTGGCATAACACACCACGTCCGTTCAGCCCACCGCCCTCGGCCATTCAGATCTGCATCTCGTGCATGGCCATTCGGAACGACAGTCATGGCAGCCACCAAGCCAGCAGTCGCTTTCCTCGGCCTAGGGGCCATGGGCTTTGGGATGGCCACTCATCTGGTGGGAGAGGGCTATCCCGTCACCGGCTTTGATGTCTGGGCCCCAACGCTCGAGCGGTTCAAGCAGGCCGGAGGCAGCGCGGCAGCTACGCCCGCAGAGGCCGTCCGGGATAAGGCATTCTGCGTGTGCATGGTCGCCACGGCCATGCAGGCCCAGGCTGTGCTGTTCGAAGGAGAGCATCCGGCGGTTCCCGCCTTGCCACAGGGTGCGACACTGGTGCTCTGTTCGACTGTACCGTGTGCCTATGTGCAAGGGTTGGCCAAGCAGCTGGTCAATGTTGGCCGTGGTGACGTCTACCTAGTCGACAGCCCCGTGTCCGGAGGGACGATACGTGCAGCCGAGGGTACGCTGTCCATCATGGCGGGTGGGTCGGACGAGGCTATCGACAAAGGGAGGACACTGCTACAGGCCATGTCCGATCCACAGAAGCTCTACTTCGTCAAGGGCGGCGTCGGCGCTGGTAGTAACATGAAAATGTGTCACCAGGTGTTAGCAGCGAACCAGATCCTCTCCGCGGGCGAGGCGCTGGGCTTTGCGAGCCATCTTGGCCTGGACCCGAGGAAGGCGTCCGATGCGGTCTTGAAGTCAGCAGGACGAAGCTGGATGTTTGAGAATAGGCTGCCCCGGCTACTGGCTCCAGACTTCAAACCCGTCGCGAGCGCGGTTACTATTATCCTCAAGGACGCGGGGATCATCACATCCGAGGCCAGGAGATATAAGTTTCCGACGCCGATGACAAGTGTGGCCGAGCAAGTGTACCTCACAGCTCTGGGTCGGGGCTGGGGTGCGGACGACGACGCTTGTTTGCTGAGGCTGTATAGCGAGGGAGTTGGAAAGGTTGGCCCAGTTGTTGGACTAGTGAGCGACGAGACTCAGAAGTTGGACCTTGTCGTGGAACTGCTCAAGGGCATTCACCTCTGCTCGACGGCCGAAACCATCGCATTCGCCAACCACGTCGGACTTGATCTAGACCAGGTCTTCGAACTGTGCATTAATGCCGCCGGCGGCAGCCATATGCTCGATGCATTCGGGCCTGAGATGGTCAAGGCGTTCAAGACTGGCAGGCATAACTCAGGGGGGGGCTGGACGATCCAGAGTAACGGGGTCATTGGGGGGCTGGAACAGGCTGCAGAGAAGCTGCAGGCGGCAGTCGACGAGGCTCAACGGCTCAAGATGCCACTGTTCCTTGGGAATCAGGCATTGAACATGGTGCGGATCGCGCTGCAGGACAGTGGGACGAGCTCGGGTGCAACCACGCAACTTGCGTTGGCAGCCGTGGTGAAAGCCTGGCTAGGGTGAAGTTGAGCATCTACATCCGTACGTGGGGCCAATGGCCCTCCAATGTAAGGAAGGGAAAATGATAACTCACTTCGTGTTCGATGGCGCCGGACGGCTAAAGATAGCTTCTGACACCTCCATCATGCTCACAGTCAGTAGCCTCGTTCACCATAGCGCCAGTAAAATAAACTAAACTGCGACAGCGCTATTCTCTGCAGGAGGTTCCAACGGAGACTTTCCCTGTAAGCCCTATGGACTGCCTCACCTGCTGTGGCTGGCTCCTCCATGAAGCTATGCCCAAGAATTCCAGTGTTGTATTGCATAGATCTCAACGTGCGACTCTGATCACACCTTTTAAATATCAAGGCTAGCAGGGTCGGAACTATAATCAAGCACAGGCGACTGATGCTCGATCGCTTGCACAGTCTGAGCGGTTCAAGGAGAAAATTGTTGATTGTATCCCCACAGAGATATAATATATACATGGCAGGCCTTTATGATGTACACAGAACAGAAAGACTAGATGGCGTAGGCATACGCTCATGGGATTTAAATTAAGAAAAAAAACTGGGCGCCGAGCTCAAGAGGTTCCCGACTCCCTGGGGCCTTACAACGTAAATCCCATCCCCGTGACTCCTCAAAGCGTAGCTTAGCAAGAAATGCCATCCGGCTCGTTGCTGCAGTCGTTGTCAGCGCCAGTGACATCCACGTCGGTCCACGTCCAGTCAGAGCAGGCGCCGGAGCCGCAATCAATGTAAATGGCAGCATCCGCGTCGTCATCGACCGATCCGGTGACTCCATCGAGGACGAGGCCTGTGATAGGAATGCCGGTCGTTGCCTCATCGCCGTCGTAGGCCTGAGTGATCACGATACCGTAGTCGGAGATGGAAGAGAGTGTAATATCCTCGTAGGTGACATCCTCAACGGAGCCAGTTTCGCCAGACTTGGTCTTCACCCTCACACCGTTCTGGGAGTTCGTGATAGTGGAAGACTTGAATGTGACAGTCTTGACGGTATTATCATCGCGACCACCAATGCTACCGATGGATAGACCGTGGCCGCCGGAGCAGTATCCTCCGCTGAACACGATGTTTGTTCCCGAGTTGACCGCAACACAGTCATCTTGGTTGTAGCAAGTGGCATCGGTGATGGTGACCGAGTCGGAGTCACCAATATCGAAGCAGTCCGTATTCGCACCGAGGTCGTCGGCATCGCCGTCCGAGCCATCGATCGTGACGCCGCTGACCGTAAGTGTTTGACAGCCGTTGATGCTAAAGACCTGGTGGGGAGGGTTCAGGATGTTGATGTTCTCGATGGTTGAATCGGTCAGATCGTGGGCCTGGAAGAACTTGGGCTTCGAGATACCATCGTCACCCTCGCCATCCCACCACAGAGCACCCTGACCGTCGAGTTCGTGGCCATCAGCCCCCGAGACCGTGATCGAGGTTCCGCTCACGGCGAAGAGAGGACCGTCCCACTCTTCGTACTCCCAGGTGGTGGTACCCTCGAAGATGACCGAGGTGCCGTCTGAGAGGTCAGTAAGGTCAAGGGTCGTGCCCGAGGGCACAGTCAGGGCAGACAGGGTAATGGTGGCGCAGTCAGCCTTGGATGCGGACGCCGAGGCCGCACCATCACTGCCGCTGAAGACACAAGAGTCCCGCTTCGCCAAGGTGGCGGCGGGAGTCACGGCCGGGGCCGGGGTGGCAAGCACGGCAGAGACGCCGGCGAGGATGGTAGCAACTGTGCGATGCATGGTTTTATATATAGATCAATGAACGGATATCAAAAGATGGACAAGTGACCAGCTATGCCAAGAGAAAGTGGCGCAGAAGATTTGCAGAGAAGCGAATGAACGACGCTATGGGCCAGAGAGAATGACAAAGATGATGGCTCCTAAGGCGGTTTAGACGACGCAGTCGGTATGTCTTGGAGGATACCGATCAGGACCAAGATCTATGAGCGGTGTAGATCCCGAGCCTTTTTTATATACACAGCTAAGCGGCTCTGGAGCCTCGCCTACATAGTACATTTTGTAGTCCTCCCGAGCCCCTCCACTTTCCGAATGGCATCGAGGCGTGCATACCCCGTGGAAGTCGAGTCCAGATCCTTCTCCGAGAGCCTTGAATCTCGTTTCTCCGCGTGCCAGATAGAAACAACTCCGCCGTGAGGCAAGGGTCCGGGGTTTCACCGCTGTAGGGAAATTTCAGGAGCGAGAGCCGCGTCAATCCTAGGGCAGAGGCGTCCAGGCTGGGGACGGACGGTGGAGCGTGGGGTCGTCCTCGCGAATAGCATCGCACTCAGGAGAATGCCAAGCCTTATGTGGGGTGAGGATCGACGAAACACAGACACCCATGAACAGGAAAGAAGACTGCATGCACTCCTGGACATACTATTCTTTTATTCCATCGTTTCACTTGGCATGATGGATTTATCCGTCGACATCCCTCCGCAGCGCTCGCTCCGCGCCCAAGGAAGAGTATCAGGCGACCAGAAGAGTATGATCACAATAGAGCAAAGGCCGTGAAAACTAAGCAGATCTTCAGGGGCATAATGAGGTTGAGGAATCAAAAGAATCGTCTTTGTCATTCGTAGACCAGGACCCTATTCATACATTACTATTGGAGATTACTTCATGGCATCGTGCGGCAGACCTCAACGTATTGATGCCTTTGCCTTTAGATTGCAACCAGATTGGAGCTGCTGCTGTACCTCCATCCTCTAAGTGTGAGACAGGCCTGATCCGGAAGCCGGGCCAGTGACAGCATTTGGCACCATAGAAGCAAGTATCATGTTTGTAATTATGGTTTTTGCTCGTTCGATGCGGCCTCTGTACGGTCGATTTCTCCATCCAGATAGGGCATCAGGATTGATCATGATTACAGCGGCAAGAACCTCGGGCTTTCCGTATCTTGCGCAAGAACTCAGACCCACAGTTTCACTTTGAGTACACAATGTTGCACAGGTATCGTGCTCCAGTCGCTGAGAATATTCCTCGGATCGATTCGCATTGCAAAGTCTCGGCCTTGGAGCCAATCAAGAACACATATTATTGTGTTGGGCCAGCTGGACTGGCGAAGTGTCTGCTGTAGCCGTGTAGATTCTCTGCTATAGGCTTGACTTCCATTCGTGGAATCAAACCATTCCAACACTCGTTGGGCGCTTCTTAGAGACTGGTGCCAGTGTTTTTTCTCACATGAAGGGACAGCGGGCATTGTACCTGTCAAGTCACCTTTGCGGCTATGTAGTAACAAGTACTTCTTTCGTTGCTCCATACATACTTCTCCGTAACAATACGAAGTCATCCGTATGATGCTCTCTGCCAATGCAACTGTTTCCAAATGTACACGGCTACGAGTTCGAGTCGGCTAGGTTCTGCCGGTCGAGGGCAGCCTTAATTTTAGCTCCCGAGGTGAATGATTTGGCTGCGGACAGGTCGAAAGTGCATCACGGTGCTGCAATATGGGACCATGGGTCCAGTTAGAAACCTTATGTACGAGCAGAGTACGAGAGACCCAAGACATGGGAGACTCTGGAGAGACGCCAGCTTGATTGAACTATACTGTCCATCTTCGTGAGTGCTTTTGATATCTGCTATAGCAGGGAGGGCCAAGTCAAAGAAAATGAACGAGCCCACACTACATCATAGGGACAAGCCTTCATCCAACAATTGCCTGAACTGATCAATCAAACTTTCCGTCGTGACAGATCATGTGATTAATCACCATGGCAACCCTCTGGCTTAGGTGTAACGTCAAAGATTGCACCGAACCTTAAAAGGTTTTCAACTTGGAACTTGGAACGAAATAGTAGACAAAATTGTTTCCAATCAAGACCGTATGTACTGGCTGACCACGTGTTGCACCCTGCGCCTATTGCATTGGGTGGCCAATCTAGTCGGTAACACCAGTTGGCGTCTCACACAAGATGCCTTGCTCAAGCTGTGGATTTCGTCAGTCCATGCTCAACTTGCGGCACTAAACAAAGGTAGCTGGTGACTTACAAGGGGCAGAACACAGCATCGAGCCTGTTGGCCACTGTTTCATTCTGGGTCAGTACTTTAGAACAACCGGATCGAATGGAGGGCTGGGCTACAACGCCCCCCCCGCCCCCCTTTTAAGGCTCGCTAGGCACAAGCCCATAGAGAGTCCCAGACGTGATGGTAAGGCTACTAACATGGCTGAACAGTCGGATTGGAAGACTTCCGCAGAGGTTGGTGTCTCAGGCGGATCGACGCAGTCAAGGTCTGCCACGCCGAGAACATCAACCGAACAGCATTGTGCCGTGTCGTATCTGACGTGTGGTAAAAGCCAAGGGTCAGTACCGGGTATTTCTTATATGACTAGGCAGGGATGTTACTCACAGTCCAGAACAAGGAGTATATGTCTGGCGCTTGTCAGCGACGGGAGAGGCAACGATGGCGCTCAAAAAGAGAACGGTCATGATAGCGAAGCTCTTCATCTTATCTTCTGTGTGCGTGCGTGAGTGTGTGTGTGTGTGTGTGTGTGTGTGTGTGTGGAGGGGCTTCGAGACCGGTCAAGTGTTGTGTGCGATGTGATAATGAGAAACCAGAGGGTGCTTGTTTCGATGAGATGGATTAAGATATCCTCGCTGGACAAGGAAAGAGGACTGCTATTTGTATTCGGAGCTGTTCAGGCTGCTCAAGGGGTTGTTGTACTGTAAGAGACCAGACTGTCGTCATCCAATGCTGTCGACTGGAAGACTTGTCGTCAACCAGCCTGACTGTAGACCAACACCGAATACACCTTGGATCGTCATCGACTAGGAGTCGAGCGGGCTACCAAACACTACCACAAGCACCGCCACGCAAGGCTAGCACACCAAAGGCAAAGAAATACCTACCATTGTCCAATGAACGTCGGGCTCTGGAGATGGGAGTCTTGAATTCGGCTCGCTCGTTGACGATCACCCGACGACAAAACAACGGTTACCAGGTACCGGGGGGGGGGGGGCAATGCTCCAGACCAAATAGCCAGTTTGCAATTTGTCAAGCTAGTTCATAGAGATGTATGGATTGACGCTCGAGGCGTGGTGTCGTCGGGCCCTGACAAGGACGTGGCCGACGATCCAGAGGCTACCAAGCCTGTTTGGAAGGGCTGCAGCTGGATGGCGGCGCAGGCACCGTGACACCTTGCTCCATTGGGCGTTTGCCCCTGGAATAGCTCAATTAGAAAAGCTTTGGCAAGACGTCGCTATACTAAGGCATGTCAGAAGACGGTAGGGATGCGCGCACACAATCAGGCATTCTTTCCGGAGCTAGGGTCCCAGGGACCCTATAGTACATACATGCTGTGTAGGTACTTATGCATAATAATCTTACATAGCTTCCGACTGGCACGGCCGATGGTGAGGCCTCAGATGTCAGCTGTGTCCGGGTGTGATGCCCGAGCAAATTTAAGCATCTCTCTAAGGCTTGACGGATTGGGGGTTGGGGTGACAGAACGACCCTTGTCGTCTGACCTTGTCGTACTAACAATACAAAGCCTTCTCAGAAGGCCCTGTGAAAGATAATAAGGTACCTAGATTAACACCACTCCGTATCCTGGTGGACGGTGAGTATGCTGGTCGTGTCACACGAGAGGATCACTTCCTTCCAAGAGGCCTTGCCTAAAGACATTGTATGGAGCGTCTTTGCCAAGGGCTGAACTTGTCCGCATCAAGAGATGAAGGGATAATGTTCGGGCATAGCGTGTTTGTTGCCCCTGATGATCAACGCCTCCCGGCCTCCCGGCCTGCTCAGCGCGGTGCTATTCCTTGGTTCCTACCGTCATGGGCGGAAATGATGTCCCTATGCCTTGGTGTAGGGGCTCTGGACAGTGACGATGATGAGCCCACCCAGTGCTACCCTGCGTGTGCAGGTGTGGCCGAAAGTGGCAAACCCGAGCTGTCAGGGCTCAACAGCCAATTCTACTCTTTTCCCTCTTGGTCCCCCGATGCGCACTCTAATAGGCCAACCTCAGGGCCGTCTTCGTCAAGAGGGCCACTAAGGAGCCCAAAGACGCTACTATGGTATCAATTGTGGGATTCTCATGGTGGCACTCTGGCATCAGTCCATCGACCAAGCGGACTTTGGCCGTGGAAGAAGAAGAAAAGCAGAATCGCGCCACAAGAAGGGGCTGTAACAGAGCGCATATCATGAGGCTAACCATGATCTGCATGGGGCTGAATCCTGTCTTGCCTCTCGAGGCTGCCAGACGATTTTGACCATCTGAGCTATGAACATCATCCCCTGTCCTGTTATAACCCTGATCTTGTGGAAAACGAGAAAGCGGTCATCAGCGGTATCTTCCACCGTCATTTGCCGCCCAACGCTCTAGCCTGGGATCATCCCCTCGTATCATGCTTTCTGTGATGTGGACATGACGAAGATCGCCCCGTCGCCCTGGAATTAGACTCGCCCACATGTTAATGTGGGCCCCTGTCCGCTGCCGGTGGAATGAGGATCCATTCCGCAGCCGTATTCCCCAAGTCCACAATCCGGCGGAGCACTTTCAAGACCCAGCACGCAGCACGCAGCACGCTCGGGAAACTATACGCGCGCGCCGGTCGAAAGCACACGTCTAGGAACAGTAGCCTATCCTCCAGTGGGGTAATCTCCTGACGACATAACCTCCGGTGGGATAATCTCCCTCGATATGTTTTCGTGAGGCATGCGTCTTCGAGTACTTTTTGATTGTCCCTTCTGGGGCCGGCCGCGATGCCTGCTGCACGGCATCCCGTGAGGAGTGTGTGGACAAGGTCTCAAGGTGTACGTCGCTGGACCTGCGTCGCGCGTCCTCCCATCGGAACAAATCGGTGCCATGGTACAACACCACCTGCGCTGGCGGGCTTGTCAGGTCGCGGTCAACCTGTTTCTCCCCGATCGGGCCGTCCTACCGGCAGCCGGTCACATCGGTGAGCCAAGCCAGCTTCGCCCATCTAGACCGCATCTTCAGTCGTCACCCAAGATCCCGGCGACATGGTGAGATGCAACGGCGTCAGTGCTCAGGAGGAGGCTCTGCCCCAATCAAAGCACTGATGCGCCAGCCACACTTGGCGCTGCACCGGCTTGCTTCCCTATGGCGGTCGCAGTCCTGGCCCTCTAGTCGCGGTGGGGGCGTTAGGAACTACTAAAACTATGTAGGCCCTGTCGGATGTCGTGCAGATCCCATCCCTCCCCACTACGGCGCCTTGTCATCACCCCGGATTGGACAGGACAGAGCCCTTTTCTCTCTTCAGGTTCCCCATACGGATGGAAACCCTTGTGACGACATGGTCGACGCCGTTTATCATTTCCCATTTCTTGCGGGCCTGGTTCCAAGGTGCCGGGCCTGTCACCACCATCACAGCAGCACCACCACCACCACCACCACCGACCAGCCAACGGTGTGTGACGCAGCCAGTCAACCAGGGAGTGGAACGTGGCCTTGCTGCATTCATTGCTGGGCGATCCTGATTGCTACTGCGATACCACCCTCCCTCGCGCTGACCAAAGGGTCCTGATTCCCGGGCGCGGCATGTCGATGAGAGCCTGGTAGACTACCATGGTACTGGCGTTGGGACCTGCTAAGCCAGGCAATGGCCAGGCGACAACACTCGCCGGCGCACCATCATGTACCGGGGCCGATGAGCCAAGTGCCGAGGACGCAGCCCAAGCCCCAGCCCAAGCCCCAGCCCCACAAGCTCCAGCCTACAGACATCGTGAAACGCGCGAACGAAAAGAGTGACAACATCGAACGGGCACTCAACCCGGGTTAGAGCAAGAGGTGAAAGATATTCAAGGGTCGACGGGCTTCGCCGTCAGCAGCCAAGGCCGGGATGCAAAGTTCGTCATTGGTCAGGCAAGGTCAGTGGGATGTTCATGTTGTAATCGTACAGATGCTGTCCCAAACCCATCTATGTTCATGCGGATTTCTATATGCCGCCTTTTGGCATCCCTTAGCACCAAAGACCTGAGCCCACCAGCCGACCGTGAACCCCTCGCGAGAAGCCAGAAGCTTCGTAATCACTGCGTGGTTGATTACGCGTAAAAGTTGACCGTCTGTGGCAATGTTGTCAGCAAAGAGCGCCATGCGGCAGCCTCCCGTGGCCCGAGGGATACGGGCCGGGATGTAGAATCTACTCACCTCCTTCTTCTTGGACTGCACCTCGGCGATGGCATCGACGTAATGCTCGTGGCTTATCTTGTTCTTGCCCATCCGCAACGCGATCATGCCTGCCTCAACACACACTGCCTTGAGCATGGCCCCTCCGAACTCATCCGTGCTGCGTGCCAGCTCGCTCCAGTTGGTGTTGGGGTCGACCTTCATCTTGCGGCTGTGAATCTTGAGGATCTGGGCGCGCGCCTCCTCATTGGGCAGGGGGAACTCGATCTTGCGGTCGAGACGGCCTGACCGAAGCAGGGCAGGGTCGAGCACATCGACACGGTTGGTCGCTGCCAGGACCTTGATGCGATCGTCGGATGCGAAGCCGTCCAGCTGGTTGAGGAGCTCCAGCATGGTGCGCTGGACCTCCCGGTCGCCAGACTTCTCGGAGTCGAAACGCTTGGTGCCCACGGCGTCGAGCTCATCGATGAAGATGATGGAGGGCGCCTTCTCCTTTGCCAGGGCGAAACAGTCCCGCACCAGTTTCGCACCATCACCAATAAACATCTGGACGAGCTGAGGGCCGGCAAGCTTGAGGAAGGTGGCGTCGGTCTGGGCAGCGCATGCTCTGGCCAACAGCGTCTTGCCGGTCCCGGGAGGGCCATACATCAACGCGCCTGGGTACATCGTTAGCCACGAGCCACAGACCGTAGTGAGAGAGGTGCTTCATCCCCAGCAACGTACCTTTGGGTGCCTTGATGCCGATCTTCTTGAAGCGCTCGGCCTCCTTCATGGGCCATACGATGGCCTCGACCAGCTCCTCTATCTGTTTGTCCAGCCCGCCCACATCGCTGTACTTCTCCGTAGGCTTCTCGTCGACCTCCATCGCCTTTACGCGGGAGTCGTACTCGGCAGGTAGGGTGTCAAGGATCAGATAGGAGTCCTTGTTGACACCAATGAGGTCACCGGGCTTCAGGTTCTCGGGGTCGACCAGACCGATGAGCGGCAAGAAGATGGTCTGCCTTGTGGAGGTCTTGATGACGGCGGACTTGCCCACGCGTGTTGCATCCAGATCGATGTTGGCGCCCTCCTCTGATGACTCGGCGGTGGGGTCGAGGTCCAACAACTCGACGACGTTGCCGACGAGGTAAGGTAGTTGCCTGTAGGGAGGCGCGTGGTGTCAGCAAGCAACTTCCAGCGGCTAAGAGGGGGCTGGACCGGCGGGAGACGGACCGGTTGTTCTGGATCTTCTCGCGGTTCTCCTTGATCTTCTCGTTCATGGTCGCCTTCTCGTGCAGCAGGCGTTGGAACTCCGACTTCATGATCCTCGCATCGTTGTCGAGTAGCCGCCTGCGATTCAGTATGTCCTGGGTGCTGAGCTGTAGGATCTCCTCGTCGACCACGTCGTTCTCCTCCTCTGCGGCATCCTTCATCTCAGCATCGCTATCGCCTGGTGCCTTGCCGCCGCCCCTGCCGGCGTCGTCCCTGTCGTCCTTTTTGTCCTTGTCGTCGCGGCCTTGGCGGTCGATGTCATCGAGCTCCTCAAGGGTCGACATGGTGGAGGCAACGTCTCACGGCTGCGAAGAAATAAGGTGTGCGTAATCCAGGCCAAGAAAGGCACAAGGGCTAACAGTGAGGGGGGTGAAGAGGAACGGTGTTTCGGGAGTGGTAACGACAAGAGTTTTGCCAACGGAGGATGCTTGTGGTTGAGAGAGTGTGTCTGGAGGTGAGGGTTGCCGTTGGAACAGCAGCTTCGCGGAATACACAAGTCGCCATAACTAAGCTGAGGTCGGCGGGGGTTTAGCGCGCTTGCAGCCCCGAGGGCCCGGCATACTGAGCAAAAGCCCAGGCAGGCAAGTAGACGTCGTAATCCCTGGCGCCTTGTCAGGACCGACCCACAACTACGATAAGAGATAAGGGGACCCTTTGAAGGCGTCGAGACAGCCCCGGTCCAGCACGCTACACACTGCACACCACTATGGCACATGACCAACGCCCGCAGTAGAGGATGAGAGACTTGTTGATGGCACAGGATCTTGCAGGGAGATGGCCGATCCTATGGTCATCCAAGGGGACAAGGTTCACAGTGAGGTTCCTGACAACGGCTTCAGCAGCATTGGCTCGGTGACGACCTCTCCTCAATGCTAGAGACGCTTTCATTTGACCATCAGACCATCATCAGGAGTTTAGAAGTCCGCTTCATCAAGGCCGCGCTTGGACGCCCAAAGCATAAGAACAATTTAAAACCAATATGGTATCATGAAGGAAGAAGAAGACATCCCGATGATTAAAGCACCTGTCCCGGTCTTGACCCCCACCAAGGAGCGACTCATATAGCATCCTGACATTCATCCCCACAACGTTCCCATTACGATATCCACGCCCACCTCTGCTACTCGTCGTCCAGAAATCTGCTCGCGATCTGACCGAAGAACGGCACCTCAAACCTGTCCAGCATGTCGGCATCGCGATACGCCCTCGTGGTCAGGAAGGCAATCAGGCCGAGGTCGCAGAGGAAGAAGAGCCAGCCAAAGAACGTCGACCACGAGAAGATAAGATGCACGATGAAGATCACCGTGAAGAGGAGCGACGATTGCCACGCATGGAATCTGCCACCATGTCAGCCTGGAACCCCGGATCCCCCGGCCCGGGAGGCCGCCTGCTTGCTCACCTCACGTAGTCGCTCTTCCGCTCTAGGATCAGAAGTATGATGGCGCCCAGCGGCGGCAGCGCCAGATAGGCCAGACATGCCTCGTAGTCCAGACGGATGCCCAGGCTCGTGTCGAACTCGTTGATCCCCTCCCTGTCTGCCGCGAACCCGCTGCTTATGTTCCCAAAGTAGCCATCCCCACCCCCGCCCGGCCCCCCAGCTGGTCTTGAGCCCGCCGGGACGGGACTCTGGTAGTTTGGGCTCGGGACGATGTTATACCCGGTGGCCTGCCAGCTGCGCTGCGGTTGTGGGTGCTGGAGGGGTGGAGGGCTCGCCTGGTTCGACCGTTTCTGGTAGTTGGCGGGCGAGTAGGGTCGACGCTCGAGGGAGGTGCGTGGGGAGGCGATGTCTGGAGAGCGGGCAGCCTCCGGTGGATCGGCTTGGTAGGGCGCGAACATCTGGCGAGGGTCTTCGGACCAGCTAATGAGGGGTGGTTGGTTTATCGAGAAGCACACATGGCCGAGGATCCGGCCAATCCTCTAGGTCGTCCGTCGCAGGCACACTCTGGCTCGTCAGGCCCACTATAAACGGAAGATCTTGGCGGTCACATCAACGAGCAAACAAGCGGCGGAAAGATCGGGACTCTCGAGATTACCCCTGGAGACGGAGGGGTTGTGTTGTAGGATGGGACGTGAGGTGAGGGAGGCTCACACACCCCTCGAGACGCGGAACAGCATCCGGAGCTCAATGCCTGCCGCGCGGCTCCACGCGCCGGCAGGTGGAGACTCCCGGGGAAGCATCGGTCCCACGCTCACCTTGGTTGGACATCTCCCCTCATCTTCTCCATGGCCTCTCTTTCGATCAGGACATCAATCTTTCTTTTTCTTCCTCGGTTATTTTTTTTATTTTTTATTTTTTTTTCATTTCTCTCTTCTTGTTTGATTGTATGTAGACAGTAGCGGAAGGGTCCGGGACGTATCGAGTCCTGAGGTGTTACGCTTGGGGTACCGGCATGTCTTGATTTTGATTTGACGTCTCCCACCCTCTGTGTGCTCTAGAATCGTACAATGCCGATCAGCAAGATGGATATACAAATGCTTTCTAGCCTTCCGTACTCTCTGGCAGGCCATGCACTTTTGACCAGATCGGCCTCTTGCCGGGCCTAGGATGTGTACACCTTACTCCTTCTTCTCGGCTCCCTCCTCCGCATCCTCCAGCATTGTCTTCCGCCCCTCTATGGTCATCCACAAGCTCTTAGATGCGCCCTCCAGCACGGAGGTGAGGCCCAACCCCGCGCCCTGCAGCATTGCCACCAGTTGTCCCCGCAGTCCCTCCAGGCCTCCCTCGATGCCGCCGACCCATCTCACCCCGTCCACGTCAAACACCTTGCTCTCGATCCTGCCCCCCACGAGCAACAGCTTCTGTAGACCGCTCTGTGTGGTGAGGTCGTGGTACCCGGGGTTCTTCTTCCTCGACGGCGCCGGGAAGGCAGGGGGGCTCGGGGCCATGACGGACAGCACGGCGGCCAGGTGCTGAGGCGACACGGCCGGGAACGTGATAACGGCCAGCGGCCCGATCAGCAGGGGCGAGAGGTGGGCGTATGCGGAGTCCCCGGGGATGTTCTCCTCGACCGCCTTGACAGCCTCGTACGCGGCCATGGACAGGTCGTGTGTGTATGCCTTCTCGGCGCCGGTCTTCCCTGCTGATGTCTGGACGGCGGCGGGATCCCAGAACTCGACGATCTTGAGCGCCTGGTTGAACATGCTCGTGCGCAGCACCTGCAGCAGGACGTCGGACGAGATGTCGACCGGGGGCTTGCCATCCGGGGAGGCGGGCGGCCGGGGCACGGCAGCGAGGGCGGTCTTCAGTTCCCGTCGGATGGCTGCCCACTCGACGGCCGTGAGGTTGTTGTGCTGGAACATGAGGATGAGGGGAGTGGAGCGGAGGAGGGAGGTGTAGGATCGCAGGAGCTGTGATTTGCGAGCCTCCGCTGCCCTCGCGCTTGGTGGTTTTGTGGGCGGTACGTAGTCGTCAGGAAGCCTGAAGGCGGATGCTATAGACGAAGCGACAGCATAGTGCCTCGCCGGCACGGAGGTTGACAGCGGCAAAGATGTCGTGTCGGCGCATCGTGCTGCTAGTAGTAGTGGTGGTGGTGGTGGTGGTGGTGGTGTTGATATCCGGCCTCGTCTGGTGACAATCTGAAGCCTCCCTGAGGCCTGGCACGGTAACCTGGGCGGCATACTGGATCAGCTCCGATCTAGCACGCTATAGGCGACTCTGTGCAGATACCGTGAGCTTAGTTGGGCTGTGTCGACGTCGGGATTCAGCATCCATGCTCAACCTCAAATCTCAGGGTGCAGCTCTCGGATCGCCAACCGCGACGTCGAAAATCTGGGGCGCTGTACCATAGTGAGCTGATAAGATAAGAGCTTCTGCAGCGTACGTACTAACCATGGTACGTACCTCGACTTTCGACAGCGCGCTCAACATCCGAATCATGGAGCACTTACGCTCTCTCATCATCGGTGGGCCTCAAGGAGAACCGATTTATGTATATATGTATAATAATAGCACCTGTCTCTTGAGGCAACTGAGGTACCTTTGAGACAACAATTCTTGTATATCGTTTTGAGCGATGAGGTACTTCCGTCCCAAATGTTCCCGTACCTGGTTAGCAGCATGAGCACGAATCCCTGATCTCCCAGAGGGGCCCTGGATGAGCATTGGTGACACACCGACCAGAACTATATTGCGCCCAGAAAGAAAGAAAGAAAGAAAGAAAGAAAGAAACAGCACGCGGCGTCTCCCTCCCTCCGCCCCCCCCCCCCTCACAGAACGCCCAGTGTATTACGCCTCTTGTCACAAAACGGCTTGACTCGTCCTGCCACGGGCAGAGAGCCTCTTTCACCTGAGGAGGAGGCCCAAAAACTGGGCATGGCACCTCACTACCCCTCCTCCACCACAGCCGTGGGGCACGGCCAGCCGCAGCCGCAGCCGCAGCCGCAGCCCTCAGGAGCAGCAGCGCTCGCCTCAGACTCCCAGCCAGACCTGATCGAGACGACTGCCGGCCCTCCTGAGGCTCCGCCCGTCGTCGACATCAAGGACCTCCTCCGCCGGCTCTGGCCCCAGCAGCCCGACGTCACCCCAGACGAGATCTCCGACGCCATTGCCCACTTCTTCACCGACCGCATCGACGATGTCCAGACCGGCGCCCTGTTGATGTGCCTGCACTTCACGGGCCTGGACAGGGATCCCGCCGTCCTGTCACAATGCGCCCGGAAGATGCTCAAGGCTGCTGCCCGCGTCGACTCCAGACTGCTCAGCCATGTCGTCCAGACCAGAGGGCGGAAAGAGGGCACCTACCAGGGCGGTTTCGTATGTCGGGCCTCTTGTGCTCCTCCTCCTCCTCCTCCTCCTCCTCCTTCCTCCTCTTTCGTCTTGATGACCGTCCGTTGGCTGACACATACGTCTCTCCCAATCCAATAGTGCGACATCGTGGGCACCGGCGGCGACTCCCACAACACCTTCAACATCTCCACGACCGCCTCCATCCTCGCCTCGTCCCTCCTCCTCGTTTCCAAGCACGGCAACCGCGCCTCCACCTCCAAGTCCGGCTCCGCCGACCTCATCGCCAACATGGCCTTCCCGCGCCCACCCGACATGGCCGCCGTCGAGCCCGAGCGCATCGGCCAGATCTACAGCCGGACCAACTACGCCTTCCTCTTCGCCCCCTCCTTCCACCCGGGCATGCGCTTCGTGAGCCCCGTCCGCCGGAAGCTGCCCTGGCGCACCATTTTCAACCTGCTCGGCCCCCTCGCCAACCCCATGGACGTCCACGACAGCCCCATGATCGAGGCCCGCGTCATCGGCGTCGCGAGGCGGGACCTGGGCCCCGTCTTTGCCGAGGCCCTGAGGCAGAACGGCGTCACGAAGGCCATGGTCGTCTGTGGCGAGGAGGACCTGGACGAGGTCAGCTGTGCTGGGCCCACCCTGTGCTGGAGGCTTGCCGAGAGCCCCGCGGGGGGGGTAGAGGTGCGCCACTTCAGGCTGGCGCCTGAGGACTTTGGCCTCTCGAGGCACCCCCTGACCACGGTGTCCCCGGGGAAGGAGCCGGCTGAGAACGCCAAGATCCTCAAGAGGATATTGAACGACGAGTTGGCCGACGACGATCCCATCCTAGAGTTTGTGCTCATCAACACGGCTGCCCTGTTTGTGATCTCAGGAGTATGCGATGCGGACTCCAGCGACATGGGCCACGGCGATGACGGCAAGGTCGTTTCAGAGACCGGCCCTGGAGGTGGGAGGTGGAAGGAGGGAGTCAGGCGGGCAAGGTGGGCCATCAAGAGCCGCGAGGCCTGGAGGCAGTGGGATGCATTTGTCGAGGTTACCAACAGCTTCAGCGAATAAGTATGTGTGGGAGGGCGCGAGATTAGACTCATGAAGGGCAAGTGGGTACATCATGGCTATTTCCTCGGCGATTGCTCCCGTGACTGCCTACAGAGTCCTCCTGTATATAACAAATACTCACGCAATCAAAAGTCTACCATGCTTGTCGGACACGCCATCATTTCGCCATGATCATGAACTGGGCCCGTGGGTACTGTAAGTATGCTAGATACAGTGGCCTACCCCTTCCTCCGAACTATGGCGAGATCGAGTCTCCGGACTGCATCACTGGCCGGCCTTCGTCAGGTGTAGTGGCCGTGGTGGGCCGCCCTATTTCGACAGCACGGGCTTCACCACACCTTTGACGATCGGCCGACCCTCGAATCCGACATCCGAAATCCTCGAGGCGTCGCCCGGCCCCTCCGCAAGCCAACGCCCCAGCAAGTCGTTGCTTTCCTTCGGCTTGACACTGTCATCTCGAGTACCAACGGTGATGTGGGCCACCTTATTGACGCACTGCCACTTGCCCTCGGGGTCGTTGAGCCTGACCACGATCGTCATTATGCGGCCATCGAACACCACACGCTCCAGCACGACCTCACACTCTCCCAGAGGTCCATCGCCAACTCCGGTACTGGCCTCCGCCTCCGCCTGCAGCCTCGCGTATCGATCCCACAGCTCGGGGTGCTCCTTGGAGGCCGCGCGATGCATCAGGGTGACGTGGAACTTGGGCTGGACGCGGCGGGTGCCGTGCAGCTGCTTGTAGAAATGGGCCTGTTCAGCACCAGTAGCATTGAAGGTCGTCTCGAGGAGCCTGCTGATCTCCTTGGCAGGCACGTCCACGGACATGTACTCGAGAGGCTTCTTCTTCTTGGGCTTCTGAGCCTGGGCCTGCTGCGCGTTCTCCTTGCCCTTGCCGCGCCCACCTCGATCGGCGATCGTGTGTCGCAAGTCCGGTCTGTACCCGTCCATGGCTTCCTGAATAGCACGGTCCATGTCCTCCGCGGCAGGGACGGCCTCGATGAGTCTGGGGTACAGTCCCTTCAGCTCATTAACGACAATCTCGAGGTTCTGACGGCTCCCTGCGGACGGGTCAAGATTGATGACAGCATCAAACCCATCGTCAGGGCCTCTTGATGCATCGATAGGTTCGAAACGATGCAGGAAACCCTCCATGATGCCCTTGACCTTGTCCGGGTCTGTAGCAGCCTGTATCGTCTGGTGGTTATCACCACGGGCAAAAACGCGGTCCTGAGTAACCTGTCGAACCTTGGCAATGTTGTCATGCACGAAGTTCAGGGCGACCAGGCGAGCCTCGCCGTGCTGCATCTTGACGTCGGTGATGATCTGTTTCCTCTCGTGTTTCTGTGCATTGTTGCGATCTGCGACGACGGCCTTGTGGTCTTCGAGCTGCTCGAGAACCGCCTTGGTGAATCGCGGAGGGCGTTTGGTCCCTGTGATGTTGTCGTTCTGCACATGGCCGAAGTTGAAAAGCCTCGAGAGGGCGACAGCAATGGTGGTCTTGCCGCAACCGATGGTCGCGATGGGGACGAGGATCACGTCCCTCTCAACCTCAGTCGCCGCGCCGCCCCCGTACATTTCTTCAAATTTGGCCGCATCGCTCCCGTCAATGTGCTTGAACTCGAGAAAGTCGTTGCGGAGGGCAATGATGCCGTGGTTCTGATTGTAGAGCTTGCCCAGTTTCGGGTCGGCGGCAAGCCTCTTCTTGGCGAAGACCAGGTATTCCTGGGTGATGGCGTGATGCTTCCTGATCTTGGGGGTCTTGCCTGCAATCAATGCCTTCGTGCACTCCCTCCACTGGCGGTACAGCAGGTAAGGCTCCTCGAACTTGTACTTGAAGAACCAGTCGTATGGGGCCACGCTGGAGGGGTCATGCGAACGCTTGCACCTGATGACAAAGCCCTCGACGTCTCTTCCCTCGTGCGCGCCTGTCTCTGCGCACTGCTCCAGGAACGTCCTGACCTCGCCTATGGACAGCATGTAGATGAGCCCGACCTTGCGGAAGCCCCACTCGTCTGCAAACTGATGTACCAGGGGGCTGGGATATGTCATGAACTCAGGCACGTTGATGTTGATCCCGTGAAGGTAGAGGCCGGCCTTCTCGGGGCCATAGGCCAGAATGTGCTCCTCAAACTCATCGTCGCACAGCTCGGCAACAGCAGTGGCATTGCGGGCCCTCAGCTCACGGGCCAGGTCTTCCTTCGTCTTGCCGAATGCACGCAGCTGCTTCTCGATATGCCTCTCCCCGGCCGCGGCATGGCTCAACTCGACGTTGTCACGGCCACCGGTGGAGTGTTTGCTGCAGACCAGAAGGGTGCCATCGTCCAGGCCGCTCACAAAGATGATGCATCCATTCTCCTTGAGGGTGAGCTCGTATGGACCCTGGGTGTAGTTCTCGATGTCCTCCCACCTGGTCTCATGCACCTCGCCGACGTTAAAAAACTTGTCGTAGCCGCGGATAGCGATCTCAGGAACGTTGTTGCGGGATCTCGTGGTGAAAAGGCCACGGGCATAGGTGGGCAGGTCCCGCCTCTTGTATTCATAGTCGGAGACCTTCCACGAGTCCACCGTCAGGCCGTCCCGCGAGCCGGCCACGGAGAATTTCGTCTTCTTGACGGCGCTGCCGCCCTTCTTCCTGGACCTTGCAAAGTCCTCGAGGGAGCGGCACAGCTGAGCGACAACCTCGGGACTCTGGTCGGCGTAAGGGGCGGTCATCTTGTTGGAAGCCGTGTCTGCACCGGCAGCCCTCTCCTGCACCAGCTGCTCCATGTCCCGCTTTCTGTCGGGGTCCGACTTATGGCGACCTTCTAGCATACAGTGCCAGGGTGATGTCGAGGTTGTTCTTGTCCGTGCGCCTGAGTGCCTCAAGGGCGTGGGTCGTCGCCCAGATCCCACAAGCTGGAAGGTCCTGCAGGGCCTTGCCTGGAACAGGAACTTTTGCAAGCGGGGGGGATGTGCACTGCTGAACGGACGAGAAAGGAGATGTCTCTGGGGTTGAATGAGGTGATATACGCGAGAGTATACAGCAGGAGAAGGGGCCTCCGGCATCTGCCAGACAAGTCAGGCGCGGTATAAGTGTGCAGACGGCCAGGCAGGCAGGCAGGCAGGCACAGCTGGAAGCTCAGGCTTTGGTTCACCGTGGCTCTCTCTCGTGTGAAGGAAGGAGCCAACCGGCAGACAACGGCAAGAATCCTTAGGTCTGAGCACTGGCCCTATACGGTCTGTGCTTAAGAAAGAAATGGGGAGATTAAATTATAATGACAATCTGGCAGGAGAAGTGCCCTGATCCTTTTTTTTTTTTCTTTTTTCTTTACACATGGCGCCTCTAAAATGTACACTCCAAAAAGAAAGAGAAAACCCCTCCCCCCACCCTAAAGAAAAATCCCTGCCCTTGAGCCTAAGGCTGATCTTTTGTGAAGGTGTCGCATCCGGCATGACAGAAACCTGAGGGTTAGGGTTTGCTGACTATCCGCCCCTTTCCTTTTTAAAAAAAATAAATTAAATTAAATAATAACAAAAAGACAAAAGTACAGTATAAATCCTTTTATCATGCCAACGAATAGATTATATTCCCTGTTCACAAGGAATTCACCTTGGTAGCGCTCTAGACCTCGAAACATACGATCAGTACTCCATGCAACCGACTTCTAACAAACAACCTCCATACGCAATCTGCTGCAACATCATCCTACACACTATCCTAGTAGTCTCTCCTAACCATCAACCGTGCGAACTGCCTGCGAACTACGGACGTACATAGTCTGGATGCCCTGCTGTTGGAAGGGTTAGGGCTGCCTGGAGTTATCAGGCTTCAGGCCATTTTGGGGATGGCTGTTTGTGGGGAAGCGGCCCAAGCTCCTCCACATGGGCAGGGGTTATGAGATGACATCACCGGAGCGTTCTGACCGGTCGGCCTCTTTGGGGGGGGGCAAGACGTCGGGGGCGCGGGCGAATAAATCTCGATGGGCTGGCATGTTCACGCTTCGAGCTCCAGTATGACGAGACGATACTGTTGAAGGTCAGTCCAGACAACAGAGATACCCCCCCCACCCCCTTCCGAGCCCGTGGCGGCTTTCTTGTCCCTCGCAGATATGTACAGTACAGTACGATGTACCTCGCCGCCCCAGGACCGTTGGACGACTACGTCATGGCGTAGGGATGGTACTGTACAGGACTGAAAGCTCCGTCGCAGGAGGAGCGAGGAGGCGCGTCTCAGGGCAGACTGGCATGACATAATTTCTCTTTGTTGTGCTGCCGTATACTATGTACCCTCGGGGGGGTTTGGGGGGCCGTGCTCTCTCCCTCCGCCTCCAGCCTGCAGTCAGAGGTGGGTTCCTCGCTGGGTACCACAGGTGGCGCTCAGCGATGTGAACTACAGGTGGCGCAGGTGGAAACAGGTGTAGCCGTGTGTGTGTGTGTGTGTGTGTGTGTCTCGCCCGTATCTGCTTCCTCTCTGCATATGACATGTACCCTGTCGCCGGTTAGTCCGCTTGCGATGCTGGCAACGTCAAACGCGCGGGTTCCAGAGAAGTCTAGCCACACTAGACTATGGTGGACCACACTGGACTCACCACCCGCAGACCAAGGTGCAAGGCGAGGCCGAGACCACTGCCAATTAGATCCCACACGCCTGCCGCTGCCAGGCATCAGAGCAAGCCACCTTCCACAAGGCACCAGTGACGTGATCGATTGACCTCACCAGCTCTGACAGCTCCTCCCGCCTGGGGGCTGCCCTTCTCCTACCTCTACTCCCAGCCTCTGCCCAGACACCTCTCCCTCCCCAACATCATCACCAGACAGCCACCTAAGCTACTCCCTCCAGAACAGACCCGTTCCGTTTATCGTCGTCCTCCCCATCTGCCTCCCCCCACCCCTAAACGCCATCCTTCGCCTCCGGCCTCAGCCTACTGACTGCTATCCACCCCGTAACACTACCTCTGGATCGCCCAGACATACGCCGTCATGAGGCTGTTCAAGGCCCTCGTCTCCGTCGCCCTTGTGGCCGATGCTGCGCTTGCCAGCACCTGGTTCTCCAAGGCTGCTTACAACAAGTGGCATGAGACCGAGCTCGAGCGGTGGCTTTCCGACCACGACATCCCTTACCCCACTCCTGCCGACCGCAAGGACCTCGAGAAGCTCATCCAGAAGAACTGGGACGACTACGTCGCCGCACCCTACAAGAGCTGGGACACCGCACAGCTGACAGGCTACCTCCAGCAGAAGGGCGTCGACGTCCAGGACTCTGCCAAGGCGAACAAGGACTCGCTCGTCAGCCAGGTCCAGGGGCTCTGGTACGAGACTGACGACAAGGCATCCGATGCCTATGGCAGCGTCAAGGACTGGATCCTCGATACCTGGACCGAGAGCCAGCTCAAGGCCTTCTGCGACCACAACGGAATCCCTGGTCAGTCTACCGCGGGTCTGGGTGGCCCCTAACGGCTCGTGTGCTGACTTCCATCCTACAGTCCCTCAACCCCGCGAGCGTGATACCATCCTTTCCAAGGCCCGAGGCAGCTACGACACCGTCGCTCAGAAGCTTGGCGAGGCTACCAGCTATCCCGGCAACTGGCTGTATGAGACTTGGACCGAATCCGACCTCAAGGAGTGGCTCGACACAAATGGGATCCCTGCCCCCCAACCCAGCACTGTAAGTTGGAGCCGCTCTTCATCACTCGACGAGACCCGTACTGACCCAGATGTTCAGCGCGACAAGCTTATTGCTTCGGTCCGCCGGAACTCCCGCCTGGCTTACCTCAAGTCCCAGGAGCAGCTCAACAGCGCCACCGCCAGCGCACAGTCCGCCTACTCGACACTCACTGATATGGTAATTGATGCATGGAGCGAGACGCAGCTGAAGGAGTTCTGTGACAAGAACAGCATTCCAGGTATGGCAACCACGGGACGCGTCCGGGGATTGCATTGCTGACCTGTGCTGCTACAGTTCCTCAGGGCACCAAGCTTGATGAGCTCCGTGCGCTCGTCCGCAAGCACAGGGCTGACTTCCTCGGCGATACCGTCTCTGGCACCGCCGTTTCTGCCTTCGGAGCTGCCACCTCCAAGGCCGGCAACCAGTATGCAAAGGCCACTCACGACGCTTCACTGGCCGCCCAGGATGCCTTCAACAAGGCCGTGGACACTTGGTCCGAGAGCCGTCTCAAGTCATATCTGGATGCCCGTGGCGTTCCTGTGCCCCAGGCGTCCAAGACTGACGAGCTCCGCGCTCTGGTTCGCAAGAACTCTCACAAGGCTGCAAATGGATGGAACACTTGGTCATTTGACGACTACTCCATCGAGAACCTGAAGGACTATCTCCAGAAGAATGGAGATGCTGCAGCCAAGAAGACCGCCGAGAAGACTGGTGCCACCCGTGATGAGCTTGTCAGCGCCGCGCAATCTGCCTACGCATCTGCCTCATCCGCCGGCGGCACCCACTACGCCTCCGCTACTAGCTACCTTAGCAAGGCGACCGACTCGGTCAAGTCCAGCGCCTTCAGCACGTGGAGCGAGAGCGACCTCAAGAGTTACCTCGACAGCTATGGAGTGGTGAGTCCCGCGCCGTCCCGTTTGCCGTCTACCTCGGGCATCACCCAATGTCGTCAGGACACTGTATAGGAGGGGCTGCTAATGTTGCGTGTACAGTCTGTTCCCCAAGGATCAACCGTTGATCAGCTGCGAGCCTACGCACGCAAGCAGTCCACCTACTGGCGTTACGGCACCAACTCTCCGTCTGAGACTCTCTTCGCAAAGATCAGCGAGACCGTGCGAGATACGTGGCAGTGGGTCATCGATCAGCTCAATGCCGGTGCTGGTGCCGCGCAGAAGACTGCCGGCGATGCCAAGGAGAAAGTCAAGGAGGAGCTGTGAGGAGCTGATTCCCTGGTTCTGCAAGCTCAATTGGAAGGCCCCGGTTGACCTTCCTCGCCATGGCGAACCCGGCCGACCGTGGGGAGTCCAGTGGTTCGTGACTTGGGCTGGACGGGAGGAGCCTTGTCGGTGTTATGGATAGGCGCGGAGAGAAAATTCCTTGGTTTGCTTTTACCATCACGGGACCGTGGCATGTGATCTTTCGTTGGTGGGACGATGGCATAACGGATATGGAATTGATGAACTTGATACCGCCACGCACTCATAAGGCCTGTTGCCGCCTGTCTTGCGCTGCATTTCTCGTACTGGGCTCGGGCATAACAAAATGCATGAATTCATAGTCATTAATGCGATTGATGTTCACGTTTCTCCAGGCTTATACACCAATCATTCCGTCTGCGAGCCAAGGGTTTGGCAAGTTGAGAGGTGGAATCGTAAGACTGGCAACGGGTTGGTGGCTCACAAGAAGGAAGAAACATGTACAGATAAAGGGTTGGATGGGACTGACACCAAATACGGGCAGCACTATCATCGCAACAGAAGCTCCAGCGCAAGGAAGTCTGACATGCCATTGTCGCTCGCGTCATGGCTGCACTTCGAGTACACAAAAAACTCTCAATCAACCAGTGCCTACTAATCAACATAGGTACTTGTCAAGTGTTCCGTCTTTGGCAGAGCATCTCAGTCCCTGGCCTAACTACGTGGACAATCTGAGAGGTGGCATGGCTTTTTCGAATCGCAGGAACAGCCCAGGGCAACCTCGCTCAGTTAGTTCAGAAGAGAATGAAGGGCTCATGTATATGTATATATATATATATATATATATATATATATATATATGTATTGAGATGAAGCAATGCGGATGACAGGTTGTCTGGCCTCTCAGTGAGCTGCCTGGTAGTTGCCAAATGATTATATATACTTTGTTGTAGTAGATTTTATTAATGTATGAACAGGCTGACATATAATCGGTATTTTCTCCATATTCCCATCAGAATTGTCCGTTACTTTATGTCCACAAATGATGAATTCTCGTCGATATCTGACTAGCCCTCTTATGTTCAGCCCATCCCCTTCTGGTGGGCGCTCCTCTGTAGTCGCACAGTCAGAACTTTGCCCATGACCCACCAGCAGGTTCTGTCTCTACCTCTAAGATTGTTAATCTTAATATGAAAAATTGCGTATTGCTTCAGATTCCACCTAGCATGGACAACTCGTCCTCCGGCCCCCAGTTCTTGGGCTGTAAAACGGAGCTAGGCCATCTCGATTGGTAAGTAATGGAGTCGAATCTACTTTGAAGCAAAAAGGCAACACATGATTATATGCATCAAGGTGTAGGCATCCAAGGGATAGAAAGAACAGAAATGCTTATTGCCCAGGGCCCGAGTGTCTTCTAGGACAGAGAGAGCGGGGAGGATGTTACAACGTCTGGTGGACCCTGATCCTTCTCCTTATTAACATATACTGTTGGCCATCTGGCTGTGTAGATATTTGTCTCGTCATAGCCTGAACGAGTGAATCCATTTCTTGTTGTCTCCAGCTCCTGAGAAGCTGGCCTTGTCTGGGTAAGCAAAGCTTTGATAGTGTGCCCTGTCACCACCCTGGCTGATGCACACCACGAACTGGCAGCGAACCTTGGGCGTCACAGTAGAGGCCAGATTTGGGAGACTCGGAATATTTTTTTCTCGTCGTTACCAAAAAATTACAGGCCTGGGTCTCTCCCAAATGCACTTTCGGTTTTGTGCCAGGCGCGTTGAATCGTGGGCAGGCACCAGTCACTTCCCCCCCATCCGTTTGCCCGCTGTCCCTCGACTTTGTTATCAACCCCAGCGACCTTCAGATTCGTCTCGCCTGGCCTTTCGGTTGCAGTGACTTCCTCAGTCATCGATCAAGCGTTCTCGTCGAGAGATCATCAGACCATCAGGGGATACAGCAACAATGGCACGCGACAACGGCAGCCGCGGTTCTTATCGACGCGTCAGCGCACCCAGCTCCGAGGTACGTAGCCATATATCCAGCCCCCCCAGGAGGAAACCAATATACGACGCAGTATTTTTCAGGCTCTGGAGGCATTACTGACACTTCTGCGGCACGCAGGACGCTAGGAAGAAGGTCCAGCAGGAGCAGCAGCTCAGCCCCGAGTCCGAGGCCGACCCCGACGGGAGCAATATCACCGTAACCGCCAAGGCGACCTTCAAGAATCTCAAGGTCGACAAGATCGACCATCCTCTTGTCATTAACGACCTATTCGACAGCGCCCCCGACGCCCTGAATGCCCGTTTCCCCGTCATGTCTGTCCCGGGCTCCATGCCGCGTCCCAGCTTCTTCGCGGCAAGCCCCCAGGAGCCCCGGCGACCTCCTGTCGCCTGGAGAGACATCACCATCGCCAGCATCACCTACGGCTTCGCTTCCATCGGCTTCCTGGTCATCATGTGCGACGGTGTCAGCTCTGTTGGCGGATTCGCCTGGGGAATCGTCTCTGCCATCTTCATGGGCCTGGGTGTTTGAGCGGATCGCCAGACCAGGGAGTTCGATGCACCTGAAGGACGATAACAATATCTTGGGCATCCGATGTATGAAATGAACGACCGTGGTGGACGGATATCGTCATCGGGGGTATGTCTCTGGGACCGTGTAGCGGTAGCCGGCTTCAAGAAAATTGTGGAGCCCCCAGACATCTGTCGTGTCTCCAGGAACGTGTTCGACGTCTGTTTACCTAGGTGGGCTACTCATAGTCATAGGTCTGGGATCATCGCAATTAAGGTCTACGAAAAGCTCGTCTTCCTCTTCAGATTTCCAGGCTGGAACTGGGCTGGACCTGAGCCGGCGAGGTTCACAGGCGAGGTACTGTCGGCACCTTGTGAGCAGCCTCTCCTCGACCTGGAGATACGACTGTTGTTTCCGGTCATGATACGATGGTTTTGTGTCGTTGCCTTCGTGCTCGGACTTTAGCCTTGAGATCGACAGTAAAGTCCGTTAGCATGGGGAGACGCTGGCGTCAAAAAGGACATGACCATTCCCCCCCCCCCCCCACCTCCCTTTCCCTCAGCATGTGTGGTCTTCCCTGTCTAGTATAATAATCTTGCAAGTGTCATGAACATCCTGGCGGCAGCTTGACATTCGGATATCTTGTTGGACCTCCGGCAGTCAGTCGTCATGCCATCAAACACGAAGGTCGAGAGGGCTCTCGGACTCATCAAGAACGACCCCTCCAAGGTGCTTGGGTTGACTATTGGGAATCATACGACCGGCGAGCCAGGGCAATATGTCCCACGTGCTGGTGAGCCCCCCCCCCCCCATCGGAGCTCCTGGCTCTTGATCGGGGCCTGGTTTTTCATCGTGGCCCTACTGAACCCTCTCGTCTAGATGCTCAGTCACCGCCGAAGCTCACCTACAGCGCCGCATCGGCCTCCAAGAGCTACGTAGTCATCAGTCTGGACCTGGATGCCCCGTTCCCCTCCTTTGGCGTGCTCGGCCCAATCCTGCACTGGATCCAGCCGGGGATGAAGGCACCATCCCCCTCGGAACCCCTCGAGCCTACAGGGCCCTTCATCGCCAACTACATCGGGCCGGCGCCTCCTCCCGGCAGCTCCCCGCACCGGTACAGCTTCTTCTTGTATGAGCAGCCCGAGGGTCTCGACGCCGAGCAGTTTGCCCCCGCGGGCGGCAAGCCCCTGGGAAATATGAGCCGGATGTGGGCGAGCCTGGACGACTGGGAGAAGAAGCTGGGGCTGGGGGAGGTCCTGGCCGCCAACTACTTCAACAGTAACTAGTGCCTCCTATCTGTAGTACCTGTCTATGCTGGACCTGTGTCTGGTCGGACATGGCGGTGGAGGTCTCTTGGTGGTAGGCCACGGAATGCTCCTCGTCTGTGTATCTGATCACACCTGACTTGGTCTCTCGTCGTAATAGTATAAGTACGTGAGAGTTCCGGCGTGTCAAAAAATAGCATCAAGTGTCTCTCACCACCCATTCCCGCATCCAAACCGCCTCTTATGTCTCCCCCAGTCTGAGAAGAGAAAATTTGGGGGGGGGGGGTTGCTGACTAAGACAATTCATAGATCCTGAGCCGAACGCTGATGTCATTGAACGGCTGCAGCCACATGGACTCTCTTCTTGGCTGGCATGGGGAATCCTCAGGCAGTGTTCTGTTCTCCTCTGCTTAGCGGGTATGATTTTCATGGTTATCATGAAATGAGCAACTCAAACACGGACATCGTATTGGTAAGTCAGTCTGAGACCACACGCCTTGTCTGCCTCGTGCTTTCGGAACGTCAGATTTGGACGTATGCTCTGCACGAAGCCTTGGAGAAGACCGGTCCCAGGACACCATTGATCTGTCGTCAGAAGCTGCTTGGTCCTAGTTCTGACATATACGACCTCGTCACTTGTCAACACGATGCATGGTCGAGCTCGGGCGCAGGATATGGTGTCGTAGTCGGGCTTACAGCCTCAGGCTGGGCACTCTTGAGACACTTGGATCGCCCAAGGCAAATGTGTAACATCGGACGATATTCTGGCGAACCCTCGCCGTTGGACAAGATTGGTGCAGCGAGGCAATACAGGCTGACTCCTCATTGTGATTGTAGGCAGGCGCAGCCGCTGCCTTCACGATCGACCTCCTCATCTATCCCCTCGACACCATCAAGACCCGGTACCAGAGTCGGGACTACCTTAAGACCTTCGCGGATTCCGGTGCCGCCAAACAGTCCCGAGCTACCGTCTTCCGGGGGCTCTACCAAGGGGTGGGGAGCGTTATCATAGCCACCCTTCCGGCAGGTGAGTAGCCGCCCCGGCCTATCTCTTTTCTCTTTTCTCTGTTTTTGGGGGGGGGGGGGGGAGAGGCAGAGGTTGGGTTGGGTGGGCGCTTGACGAGGACCAGAACTCACTTACTGATATGTCTCGCAGCCGGCATCTTCTTCACAACCTACGAGGCCACAAAGACGTTCTACTCCACCATACTCAAACGTCTTCCCCTCCCCGATGGCCTCGCCGTGCCCGCGCCCCTCATCCACTCCCTGGCCTCGGCCACCGCAGAGCTGGCGTCATGTCTCGTCCTCACGCCCGCCGAGGTCATCAAGCAGAACGCCCAGATGGTCCGCTCGAGGCCCGGTGGCGGTAGCGGAAGCGCAGGCGGGTGGAGCAACAGCACCTCGGTCCAGGCGCTGCGCATGGTCTCCCAGTCCGGCGGGGCGTCGGGCGCCGCGCACCGCCTGCTGACGGGCTACACAGCCCTGGTGGCTCGCAACCTGCCGTTCACGGCGATCCAGTTCCCCATCTTCGAGGCGGTGCGGCGGCGGATCTGGGAGTGGGGGGGACCGCAGGACGGACGCCACCGTCAGGGACGGATCGGGAGGGTGGGTGGCGGGGAGAGGAAGATCGAGAAGGGGGCGCTGACGCGAGGGCTGCTCGAGACGGCCTACGTCAACGGGGCGAGTGCTGCCGGATCCGGGGCAGTGGCAGCGGTGATCACGACGCCCACGGATGTGGTCAAGACCCGCATGATGCTCTCTGCCGGGGAGGAGAGGGCTGCCCAAGCCGGAAGGCATGAGCAGCAGTGCCGGGGATCCGGGTCTCAAGCGAGAGAGGCGACCATGCACGTCGCTGCAGGGCAGACCGGGGAGGCACCAGGGCGGCAGAATATGAGCGGCATGCAGGTAGCCCGCCTTGTGTACCGGGAGAGAGGCATCAAAGGTCTGTTCAGGGGCGGTCTTCTCCGAGCTGGATGGACCGCCATTGGCAGCGGGCTGTACCTAGCCACATATGAAGTTGCCAAAGTATGGTTGAAAGGCGCAGCCGGTGAAGATGAGGACCTGTGATCGAGTCAGCTTGGCTTGCCTGCATGTGGCCAGCAGGCCTCCAGATAACCACGCCGAGGAGATGAGGAAGTCTGAGGGCCATGTTGTACAACGCACCCTACCGATGGGCCCCGGCTCAATACAACCTGCAGTCGCGAATAGATTCATGGACACCGGGACGTGACCCGTATCAGACCCCAAAATGGTAGCTCAAGCGGTGCGGAGGCGCCGGAGGGCTCGAGGAGTGCTACAGCTAGTAGAGATCTAGCCCATGTGGTCCGCTGATTTGCCATGTGCTCCCGCGCATGGCTAAGAGAACCTCCACCCCTGCACCCCCTCTGCATATGTGATCGCTGCAGAGATCCGCAGAGATCAACGAGGTGCTTGCCGTACAGAGGGCCAATCCTAATATCCCGCCATATCAGATATCATTCCTGCACCTTTCACCTTGGGGCTGTCCTGCGTCTTGATTCGGCATCGAGGGGGGGATAACACGCGCGTCGCTAGAGCATGCGTCAGGGTGACTCGACTCGGGCGGGTGTGGGCCCGCCTCCCGGCATGTGAGAGCACGAGCGGTGAGTACCAACGGCCCCCGGACACTGACAAGAAAGGACCCTGGAGAACATCCAGGCGCGGCTAAGTCTGGCTCATGCGGCAGGCTGGGATGATCTCAAAGCGGCTGGGCCGTCCTCCCAAGAAGAAGGCATTGCCCTTGACGGGAACGGAATACAGGCTATGGCGCCATTTGCGCCGCCAGGGAGCAATGCCAGGCGCTAAGTTTGAAGCTGGAGCGTCGACGGGTAAGTTAGGTACCTCGAGTGACGGGCGGCGCCACGAGTACCGAGAGACTCAGGTCGGGAGGGCATTGATAATGTTGCAGTCGTGATGCGCCAGTAGACGTTCTGATTCAAGACGGACAAAAAGCGAACAACCCACCGGTGTCAGATTGCCTATGGGAGGCTTGGAGATAAGCCCACAGATATCGGCTCGACAAAACCTGATCCTTGTACGACGCCTACATGCCTTAATATCCTCCCAGGCGTGCCATGTCTTCTTGGTATCCGGTGGTCTAAGACCAGCCGAGCTCGCCATTTCTGTGTCGCATGTCCTAAGAGCGCTGAGGGGGGCACCGTTCTTGTCTTTAATGCCGTAGGCCTCAGCACTACACAGAGGACTAATGAGCGGTCCCCCTCCCCCCTGAAACCACACAAAACTCTCCTGCAGGGAAGAACGACGAGAACAAAACGTCACCCACCAGGCAAGCAGCTTTCCCAAGGTCGAGAGTCTTTGCCAGGCGTGGGCGGGCCGCTGGAGAGAGCACACACAGCAGAGCTTCGCAAGACGTCTAGCACCAGGCAGACTGGGCGTCGTTTCCCCGTGCACAGAGCTACCGGCCAATCTTTTTGAAGCGTACGTTGCAGCCATGGCCGGCCTAGACGCCATCGGGACAACAGACACTGTGGCGTGGGGCAAGGCAGCAGCCATGGTGACGGAAAAGGAGCTCGTCCCGGACGAGGGGGCCGCGAGGCCCGCAGCCGCGTCGCTCAGCCCGCGGCGGTACCTGGTGGCCTCCCCGTACACGGGCCAGGAGCACCTTCTTGACCTGGAGACACTGGAGGCGGAGAGCCAAATCCTGAGCGAGGCCCTGGTAGGAATGGAGCCGGTGCGGGATGACTATGCCACCGCACCGTACGTCGAGGGGTTCAACTGGGAGGAAGTGGTCCGGCGGGTGAGGGAGCTGGCAACAGTGAGACGACACGGCTTCAGGAGGACGTCGTGGTACATTGTCGCGTTCCGATCGCAGATCAGGCCCACCACGGCATATCCGGACCTGGGAGCACTCGACAAGGCGGCGCACGCGGAGGCTATGGCCAGTGGCGGGTTCCTGAAGTGAGTGGCCCGCCCCCCTTCCATGATCTTCCCCCCCCCCCCCCGGGGCTCAGATTAGGGCCCGCGAGGGCATGCGGCCCTTCCTGACCCGCGGACCGACAACTGAACTGACACCCCTCGTCACTTGACAGGTACTGGTTCGGTGCCCCCAACCAGGACCTGCGCAACCTGGCGACCTGCATCTGGAGATCACAGGAGGATGCCAAGAAGGGAAGCGTAGGGCCAGACCATCGACGGGCGGCGATGGCGGCGCGTTCGATGTATTCGGAATGGAAGATTGACCAGCACCGGCTCGTCATCGACGAGGGTGTGACGAGCTGGGAGATTGTCAGGTGGGCGTAGACAGGACGCCGCCAGTCCCTGGCTGGCCGCTGTGCCCGTGGTTCCTCGTTCAGCGAGCAGTCCTTGATGGTCCTTTATGAGATCTAGTACACATGGCGGCGGCGTTCAAAGGGAGCCGGTCCGGAGGGAAAAGGCGACAAGGCCCAGACAGACGGACAGACGGACAGACGGACAGACGGACAGACGGACAGACGGACAGACGGACAGACGGACAGACAGACAGACGGACATACAGACAGACATGGCCTCAGCGGTAGGAAGAATAATATACGTGCGGCACCATTGTGCCGGTCAGGTGTGTACGATACACAGTGCAGACAGCGTCCACACCTGGGCCTCGAGCCCACGCGTGCTGTGTTGTCTGGTCATGGCCGCGAGGTGTGGGGCGGGGTGGCAGGCAGATGTGGAACGAGGGGATAAATAAAATAGGTGAGGGAGGGATGAGGTGAAGGTTGTCCGGTGGGTGGACGGATGAGGCTGATTTAAGAGTGTTTCTGAACCAACACTGGCGTGGGGGATCCGTGGGATGAGAGTGGGATGAGGATGGGGGGGATGGCTGATGGGGATGGTCGAGGGCCTTGGTTTTATTTTATTTTTTCCAGTGACGATCCGGCTGTCCTCCTCTCTCTCCTGCCACGGCTCAGCCCCGCGCGGTCCAGCGCGGCACGACCTCTGCCCACGAACCCCCGAGGAAGGGAAATATTAAAAAAAGAGCGCCCTCAGCAAGGTCGGCGACCACGTTATCCCCACCCACAATGGAGGACTGGAGGTAATCATGTGTTCCTGGTCTCTAGGTGCTGTGCTGTATTGGTAGGGTGCGGCACTGCTATCGTACAGCGCTGCGCGGGGGGCGTGTTACTGAATCTCTGCCCCTCCAGAAGCCTGCTAGACCCCCTCCCGGCCCGGCATCGTAGTACCCAAGCAGCCAGAGGTCACCCACCCACTGCAGCCAATCAGGCCCTGTCCGCTTTGTCTCTGGGCCCCACCAAACACGCCGCACCAAAAACCTCAAAAAAAACTTCATTGCGACCCGCCCCGTCTTCCACCCACCAAACACCGGCAGCCCAAAGTCGCCCAGGGAACCCCCTTCGTCTCGAACACGTCCCCCTCCGGCCGCCGACCTCCTCAAGAGATACGGAGACACACGGAGAGAGAACCCTGACATTCGAAGACATGGCCGACGCGAGGAAGGAAGAGGCCGTCAGGTCGGTGCAGGTCGAAGCTCTGGTATGGATGGATAATGACACCCCGTCGTCTCCTTGATATCCCAGATCCCCCTTCCGAGTCCGCCCCACCCCCGCCGGCCTCCTGCCCCCTGCGCGTGTTTTGCTTGTCACCGAGGCCCATGCGTGGACGGATGGCTACATGACGGATGGCCCCCGCGGGGAGCGATGTACGTGATGGCGGGCGCGATGGCTAACGTCTTGTCTCTTTTTGCTGCGGCTTCCAGGTGGTGATGAAGATCACCAAGCACTCGTCCACCGGCTTCCCCACGACGGCCACCGGATCCCTGGTCGGCATGGACAGCAGCGGCCTCCTCGAGGTCACAAACACGTTCCCCTTCCCCACCGTCGACGTCGCCGGTGCCGACTCCCACCAGAACGACGCCTCCAGCCTTGCCGCCGCCGCCCCCCGCGCCAAGGCCAACATCGCCTACCAGAACGAGATGATAAGGCACCTCAAGGAGGTCAACGTGGACGCCAACAACGTCGGCTGGTACACCAGCGCCACCATGGGCAACTTCATCAACCTGGGCTTCGTCGAGAACCAGTACCACTACCAGCGCGAGAACAGCAACGCCGTCGCCCTCGTCCACGACGTCAGCCGCTCCTCCCAGGGGTCCCTCAGCCTCCGCGCCTTCAGGCTGTCCGGCACCTTCATGGCCGCCTACAAGGAGGGCAAGTTCACCACCGACAGCCTGCAGAAGTCCAAGCTCACCTACAGGGACATCCTGCTCGAGCTGCCCGTCACCATCCACAACTCCCACCTCCTGACCTCATTCCTGCACCAGCTCCCCGTGCCGCCCGCCGACCCCGACGTGCCCCTGCCCTCGTCGCTGGCCGACATCGAACGCGCCCCGGTCCAGGTGCCCCCCTACCCCTCGCTGGACACCCTGGACCTGTCGATCGACCCGTTCCTGGAGAAGACCTGCGACCTGCTCCTGGACAGCGTCGAGTCACACTACACGGACCTCAACAACCACCAGTACTACCAGAGGCAGCTCGCGCGCGAGCAGACCAAGATCACGGCCTGGCAGGCCAAGCGGAAGGCGGAGAACGCCTCCCGGGCGGCGGCCAAGCAGCCCCTGCTGCCCGAGGACGAGTGGCAGAGGCTGTTCAAGCTGCCCCCGGAGCCCAGCCGCCTGGAGGGCATGCTGAACGCGAGGCAGGTGGAGCAGTACAGCCGGCAGCTGGACGGGTTCACGGCGAACATCAGCGCGAAGATGTTTGCCGTCAAGGGCAACCTGCTGCCGGAGTAGTAAGGACGAGGCCCGGGGTAGACACAAGGGAAGAAGGGGGGGGGGTGGGTTTGGGAGGTCGGAGACGGGTCAGACCGTGGGTGGGCTGCATGGCTAGGCGTTCAGGCGATCACTCCTTCAACGCGGGATGGATTTTGGAGGCCTGCAAAACGCCGGACGGACAGAAGGGAAGGAAGGGGGGGGGGGGGGGTTTGTTGATATCCTGAAGGGGTCACAGGGCTAGCCTGGCAGTCCCGCTGGGCAGAGGGCTAGACAGTACTGAGAGGATATACACGATACAGAGACGAGTGTCGAGCGGACAGCGGACAGCAGACAGCAGACAGCAGACAGCAGACAGCAGACACTCATCCTCGTGCGCGAACCTTGCCTGGCTCTGGCTGATAATTTTCTTTCTCTCTTTCTCTCCTTCTTTTTTTTCTTGTTGTACTGCGTGCCTGGTAACGCTCAAATATGCCAGAACCACTCCGCGCCCGGATTATTCAATGTCGGCCCTGGAGAGGGTGAGAAAGAAGAGGCTCTCGGAATAGTAGGCTCTGCATGTTGGTTTAGGTAGTTAATGTAGAGGTCGGTAGTTATGTTTTTTTTTGGGGGCGGGGGGGGCGCCACGATGCCCCCCGCCCCTCCTCCTCAACCTACTGCGGCCTGCGGCCAGTCGGGGCGCCGGGGGTGAGCACGCCTGTGGGTCGGCCTGGCGTGGCGGCGGAGAGCTGGCAGATTTCCCCCTCCACACCCTGCTGACCTCCGAATTTTTATTGTTGTTTTTTTTTTTCTTTCTTTCTTCCCCCCCCCCCCCTAACACGAGACAACACCACCACCACCACCAAAACCTGTCCCCTGCCCCTCTCCCTTATCGTCTTTTCCTCCCTCACCGCAGCCGGAGCAGTTCACTCTTCAGTTGCCCACCACCATCCCACCTCGGCCCCGGATCGATTGAAGACTGTAAGTGATCCATTCGAGGCCGTGTCTGACCTTCAGCACGGCCTCTGCCACCCAGCCAGCCCCTGGCGCGCAGCTCGGAGCTGTTGGGCAGGACGGAGACTTGTTCCAAAACTCGCCGAACTGGAAGAAGAGTGGGCTCAGAGTTTTTCCAGCGAACCTGCCTGGCCTGGCCTGTCCCAGTCCTGTCCTGTCCTGTCCTGTCCTGTCCGATGCTAAAACCCCCTCCGGCCCCCCTCTTCAGGTTGCGCTTCTCTCGTACAGTTCTCGTCCATCGCTAACCCATCTCCCCTCTCACCCAGTCTACCTACCTACCTACCTACCTACTCCAGTCTCCCCCTCCTTCACCTCCCCACCTCTCCCGGCCATGTCTGCCCCCGCGAACAAGTTCAAGGTCGCCGACCTGTCCCTGGCCGCCTTTGGCCGCAAGGAGATCGAGCTGGCCGAGAACGAGATGCCTGGTCTGATGGCCACCCGCGAGAAGTACGCCAAGGACCAGCCTCTCGCCGGTGCCCGCATCGCCGGCTGTCTGCACATGACCATCCAGACCGCCGTCCTCATCGAGACGCTGGTCGCCCTCGGTGCCGAGGTCACCTGGTCCTCCTGCAACATCTTCTCCACCCAGGACCACGCTGCCGCCGCCATCGCCGCCGCCGGCGTCCCCGTCTTCGCCTGGAAGGGCGAGACCGAGGAGGAGTACAACTGGTGCCTCGAGCAGCAGCTGGCCGCCTTCAAGGACGGCAAGAAGCTCAACCTCATCCTCGACGACGGCGGCGACCTGACCCACCTCGTCCACGACAAGTACCCCGAGATGCTCAAGGACTGCTACGGCGTCTCCGAGGAGACCACCACCGGCGTCCACCACCTGTACCGCATGCTCAAGAAGGGCGAGCTCCTCGTCCCCGCCATCAACGTCAACGACTCCGTCACCAAGTCCAAGTTCGACAACCTCTACGGCTGCCGCGAGTCCCTGATCGACGGCATCAAGCGTGCCACCGACGTCATGATCGCCGGCAAGATCGCCGTCGTCGCCGGCTTCGGTGATGTCGGCAAGGGCTGCGCCGAGGCCCTGCACGGCATGGGTGCCCGCGTCCTCGTCACCGAGGTCGACCCCATCAACGCCCTCCAGGCCGCCATGGCCGGCTACCAGGTCATCTCCATGGACAACGCCGCCAGGCTCGGCCAGATCTTCGTCACCACCACCGGCTGCCGTGACATCCTCGTCGGCAGGCACTTCGAGGCCATGCCCAACGATGCCATCGTCTGCAACATCGGCCACTTCGACATCGAGATCGACGTCGCCTGGCTCAAGGCCAACGCCGCAAGCGTCCAGAACATCAAGCCCCAGGTCGACCGCTACCTGATGAAGAACGGCCGCCACATCATCCTGCTGGCCGAGGGCCGCCTCGTCAACCTGGGCTGTGCCACCGGCCACTCCTCCTTCGTCATGTCGTGCTCCTTCACCAACCAGGTGCTGGCCCAGATCATGCTGTTCAAGAGCGAGGACAAGGCCTTCGGCGAGAAGTACATCGCCTTCGCCAAGACCGGAAAGCTGGAGAAGAAGGTCTACGTCCTGCCCAAGATCCTGGACGAGGAGGTCGCCAAGCTGCACCTGTCCCACGTCAACGTCGAGCTCACCGCGCTCACCCCCGTGCAGGCCGAGTACCTCGGCCTGGACGCCGAGGGTCCCTACAAGAGCGACCAGTATGTCTCCCCCACCCCCCGGCCCCCACATCCCACCTGAGCAACGTCGCTAACTTCACCCCAGCTACCGCTACTAGGCAATACAAAACCTTTGCTTCTTGTACGATGGGGGTCGTGCCCGCGGATCTTTCAACACCGCAGCCCGCTATAATATCACATCACCGGACGGGCGATATTGCGCTATGAGGTACCTCCAGCAAAAGCCTATGTTCTCAACAGCATGATGATCTCGACGATCCCGTGGGACGGGTTTGGCATTTCAATTTCAAATTTTCTGCTTTTCTCATTTTCAAGACTGGTCGGGACACGAAGGCATCGGACCGGACGCGGAAGGTCATCTGGAGAGGGGCTTGGTGGTGGGCGGGCAACAGCATGCTTTTTTTCAACAAAAATGGCGTTGGGTCGACTTATACCACTGTGATGATGTATTGATATCCCCATCCCCACACGCACGACTGGAAAGGCGTTTGAAAACATGGCGTGCTCAGCACGACACTCTCACCGCGTTGTGACGAGTGGTCGAGAAGGCAGAGGGAGCGATAGGTTGGCTCGTCAACCGAAGCCTGATGACAGTAGACAGGGACATTGAGAGACGTTCGGAGGGAGCAGACTGCTCAGGCGCATGCCGAGAGGCCGAGTGCGCAGGCCCCTGCCCGTAGACTTGTGATGTCCGAGTGCCCGCGCGCATGCCGAGAAGTGAATTCACGTCACGCCAAGCGAGGTCCGTGTTCTCTCTGTGTGTAGTATTAGGAAGATATGAACCGGTCCGGTGGGGGAAAATACCCGGAGCGAGGCTCGGAGACCCCCAGTCCATCAAGGGGCCCTTCAAAAAAAATAAAAAAATATATATATATATATAAAAAGTACACCGCTCCACGCCGCAAATCTCTGATGTAGTCCCTGGTATCTCCACGCGAGCCCGTAGAAATATCCCACCGGAGCGGCTGTCTCGCATTCCTAATCCGTCGTCTGGATTCACGGACCGGGCGCCTAAGTATAGCCACACTGGCTTTTGTTCTTCCTACCTTTGTAGATATCTCCTCCACCTCGTCCCGGCGCGACTTGCCCCAGGGGCGTGTTGCCTACTGCTAGACCGTCATGTAAATCCAGGCTGATCCAGCTGCCTCGCATATCCCATCCTTCTGAACCCGTCATGCATCAACTCGTCCGTCTCCCCCTTCCGTCATCTATCTCTGTACCGCCTAGCTGTTTTGGGCCCGCCCTTGACGGCGGACCGAGAAGCCCCTTACCCGGGGGCTGGATATATATCTTGTCCGCCGGTGGGAGGAGGGAGGAGGAGAGGGGGGGGGGGGGGGGAAGGGGCTCTCTTCTCTTGGTTCAGCTGCGGGCGTGCGACAGCCTGCTGCCTCCTCAACCCACGGGCCAGAGTCGGCGGCCCGGGGGTTACTTTTGTCGCTGCAGGTCCTGGGCCATGCAGATCTCGCCCGCCTCGCCTCTTGGGGAGATATAGCACCCCGCTGGATGGAGAGGGTCTATCACTGCTCGGCACTGCGGTGTTCTCGGTGCCCGGTGGCCCGGTCACCCTCCCTCATATGATGCTCAATGCCGTTTTTATTTTTTTCCCAGACGCACACACATACGCACACCCACACACACCCACACACACCCACACACTCACACACCAACGCACAACGCGGGCAACGCAGGTTGCCACCGGCTCTCTACCCTCCCCCTCCTCCCCCTTATGACGGCCTCGTCCTGCTGTTCCATCCCGGGGCACGCAATCATCTGCACGACTGTTGCTTATCCGTGCCGTCCAATCATGCCTATCTTGGCCGTCCCATTCACGATCCGCGATTGGCGACGGCGGGTCCCGAACCAGAACCTCACGGAGGCCTAGTCTGGTCTCGCGCGCGCTGGATGACGCCGATGCATATTGGTGGTCTGGGGTTCCGGGCGTGTTCCGTTGCAATACCCCCAGGTCTGCTCTCTGTCCAGGCCCGTACCTACCTCGGGAAATATCACGAACCTTATCTGGCGGGTGCCCTCGCTGACAGGTGTCGTATATCTAGACCGGTGGTGATCAGGGCCCGCACGCGGGAGGGGGACGGCCTCCAAGGGGCCAGCAACCCCCCACCCCTGGGAAGCTATTATACGAGGCCAGAGAGGGAGAGAGAGAGAGAGAGACAGTCACTAAGACAAGAAAAAAAACAACCCCCCCCCCCCCGCCTCCCCTTCCCCCCACCAGTGTAGGAACCCGCTTAGCATGGCGCGACCCAAGATCCTGCAGCTCGGCATTGTCGAGAACGCCCACGAGACCTGGGCGGCCATCGGCAGCATCGCAGACATCGTCGTCCCGCGGTCCACGAGCAGGGCTGGGTTCCTCTCCGAGTGCCGGTCGGGCGCCCTCGACGGCTGCCTGGTGGCGTTCCGCACCTTTGAGTCCGTCGACCTCACCGGCCGGGTCGATGGCGAGCTCGTCGCGGCGCTGCCCGCCTCGCTCAGGTTCATCTGCCACAACGGCGCGGGCTACGACCAGATCGACGTCCCGGCCTGTACGGCGAGGGGTATCAGGGTGTCCAACGTCCAGACGGCAGTGGACGACGCCACCGCGGACTGTGCCATCTTCCTGATGCTGGGCGCCCTGCGGAACTTCAACCTGTCCATCCGCAACCTGCGCCGGGGCGTGTGGCGCGGGGCGACGCCCGAGGAGGTCCCCGCGCAGGGGCAGGATCCGCAGGGCAAGGTGTTGGGGATACTGGGCATGGGCGGCATAGGGCAGAACATCGCGAAGAAGGCGCTTGCCTTCGGGATGAAGGTCCGGTACCACAACCGGACGAGGCTGGCCCCCGAGCGGGAGAAGGGGTGCGAGGCCGAGTATGTGGACTTCGAGAGTCTGTTGCGGGAGAGTGACGTGTTGAGCCTCAACATGCCTCTGAATGTGGGTTATCCCCCAAACCGCGCCCTCCCCCCCCCCCCCCCGCCGAAAGAGCGCCGGCCCGCACAGGCTGTGGGCGACAGGACCGCCCGCCCCCTTTTGGCTAACTCATGGGCCTACACGTAGCAACACACCCGGCACATCATCTCCCGCGAGCAGTTCGCCCTGATGAGACAGGGCATCATCATCGTCAACACGGCCCGCGGCGCCGTGATGGACGAGGCCGCGCTCGTGGAGGCTCTCGACTCCGGGAGGGTCGCCAGCGCCGGCCTCGACGTGTACGAGAACGAGCCGCAGATCCACCCGGGCCTGCTGGCCAACCACAGGGTCCTGCTGATCCCGCATATGGGTACCTCGACGGTGCAGACGATGGCGAAGATGGAGGAGTGGACGATGGGCAATGTGAGGATGGCCCTGGAGGAGGGGAAGCTGTTGAGCATAGTCCCTGAGCAGAGGAGTATGGGGTGAGGCGGTGGGCAAGGGTATGAGCCGCCGTCTTGTGTAGATGGTTGCTAAGGGACACAGCTGGCGTTTGGTCGTCGTTGGAGAAGAGACATGCATGACCTACTTGGTCGGCTGGTCGTGTCGCCTCGCTCATACATGTACGAACTCATGTTCTCAAGACAAAGATGCGGGTAGCACAAAGCAGGACGGGCATCCTCTCTTCCTGCAATGTCGCTTATCACAGAGCATTGCTTCCCAATTCTTTGCGTCCTCATTATGCCATTTCTCGGAAGAGCGTGAGGTTTATAGTCCTTGTCGTTCTGTTCAACCAAGGCACGCCATGAGATCACAGGTAGACTCGACGTTACAGTCATGATAACTTCCCATATGGTACACACAGCGAACGTAGTCCCTGAGACTGCTGCCGCCTTGTTGATTAATTATACTAGGAATACAATGTCGGCCAATCCGTGACCGTGATCCGGATAGATCGCCGACTGGCACCTTTTCTGGTTGTCCCGATACCCGGACGCCCATCGACCGAATGAAGTCGGTGGTTGATGCTATTATACAAGCCTTCCTCCGCATACCCATCCCACCCACAAGAAGAGACTTTTGAGGACGCATACCGAGAACGCGGAAGCTATGCTGACTTCGATTCCCTTGTTTCCTATACCCTTGAAAGATCCCCACGCCTCATGAAATGACAGAACCGGTCCCTCTACACATTTTATGGTTGTTGTTTTTTTTTTTGGTTTTTTTTTTGGGGGGGGGGGGGGTTTGGTGGTTATTATAAGATACTTTGTTTACGCCAGGGCAGGATCACATCCAAGCCGCTCGCATCGAGGTTGAGGAGGTGGAGATGTACCATATGGCCCGGAGGGTCGAGAACATTGCGAGTACGCACGCGGTTGTCTAGGCATTTCGGGAGATGTTGACCCCAGGGTTGATGAGGGCTCTGGTAGCCAGGTATGAGAGATGCCGCACGACGTTGGTGGTGCCACCCGTCGGCGAGCTCTCGGCCTTCACGAACTGGATTGCCACGTGGAGCTGATTCAGCGGGTCCTTCTCGTTCAGATGATCCGGCACCCTGTCCTCCCAGCCGGGTTCGTACTCGGGGGCGAGATGCCGTATGATGGCGAGTGAGTACAGCAGGTCGCGGTTCTCGCGGCCGTCCAACAGTGTACGCAGCTGCTGGAGGAGCTGCTGCCGCTCTGGGTGGTTAACCAGCCGCAAGAACTCGGCCAGAGAGTACCAGAACTCAAACTCCTTGCGCCGTTGCGGGTCTGCATTTTGGGGAGGCGGCATCAGAGGGTTCGTTGTCAGGCTATCGCCCTCCAGGAGGGCCTCGACGACGTAGACGCGATTCCTCACCTCGCTGGCGTTGTCACTGGAGAGGGGATCATCGCGCGGCATGTTGGTGTCTATCTGGACCGTGTAGGGCAGCTTCGCCAGAGCCCAGACGACACGAGTCTCGAGGTGGCTGCAGAACGCGATGTGGGCGGGGTCCGCATTGACGGTATGTAGAGAGACGAGGAAGCTGCCGAGGAGGGAAATGAGCGGCCTGTTGCGCAAGAAGATGGAAACGGAATTGTGGCCCTCAGTTTTGAAGTTGAACCACTGGGACTCGAAAAACTGGCAGAGACCCGGGACGTAGATCTCGTAGTAGATCTTGGTGAGCTCCTCCACGGACTGGGCGGTCGGCATCAAGCTCGTCTCCGGGGGCGCCGCCCCCAACGTGGAGACGAGATCATCGACTTTCATCTTTACTGAGGAACTCGAGTAAGCGTGTGCGCTTGTTGAGGGTGGGTCATAAGATAGCGAGGGTGAAGGCAAGGGCAGGGGGGATGGGAAGGCGGCTGATGATGAGGCGTAACTGAAAGGGGAGCCGCCACCTCTGAGCTGCAGTGCCTCGCCGGGCTGCTGGGCCAAGAAATCCGTGGCGGGCGTGGGGTTGGTGGTGTCGGCGCCGACGAGGGCGAAGGAGGAAGCCAAGGTTGGGTCGATGTTTGCGGAGGTCTTCTCCGTCTCGGAGCCCTCGACCTTGACAGCGGTATCCCCGTCGCAAAGGTCGCGTGTCGCACTGGGGGGCTCACTAGGAGTGAGGACCGGCGTGGGGTGGGTGGTGTAGGGCGCTGGCGTGGTCGAGGGTGCAGTCGAGCTGGTCGTGGACGTGGGAGGGGATATCTCGCCGTTGGGGGCGGGCTGGAGAGCAGTCGGGCCCTGTTGTTGTTTGAAGATGGGGTCGTAGCCCAGGCACTCGCGCTTGGATTTCTTGCAGTTGTTGCACGTGGGGTGTGTCTCGTCACACTAGAGAGGGCGCAGACACCTGCATGTTAGCCCGAGGAACGCAGACCCAGGTCCATGCTGGCAACAATCAGGAAGAGGGAGTGAAGAGAGACAATTGGCGCGACCGTGGTGGAGCCAGGAGGCTGAGTTGCAGTGGGGAGTGAGTGGGTGCCGTGGGCGAGCCGAGGAGGCGGAAGCGAATGCAGGAACAACAAGCGCAGGCGACCCAGCAGGGATCTGATCTTGGGGGACGACGCGCCGGGACGGGACGATGAACTGGCGTCAGGCCCGGGCTGGCGTCTTCTCTGGCACGTGGGAACCGGTGCCGCTCACGCCAGACCGTCTCTTTCGCGGCTGAGGGCGCGCGGCCGAGGACGAGCGCCCGGGGAGACCCAGCCGAGACCGAGGCCAAGGCCAAACAAAAGGTGCTGTCAGGTCAAGGATGGTGGGTCGACCTTGGGCTTCCCGGTAACGGTCAGACACCACCCAACACCGTTGACGCGAGCGAGCGAGCGAGCCGACTAGGACCAGGAACCACGCCGACGCCACCACGCACGCACTAAGTCACGTTTGGGAACACCTCTCACTTTCTCAAAGACCCCACCAGGCGAGCAGACCATCTCATACCCTCCCCAGCTCGGAACTGAGTGGCTTAACGCCTGCATCTGTCATGGTCCAGACGCACGGCAGAGCGCGCTCACGGGTCATCATCCAAAGTACTCGGTCAAGCTCTTGTGGCCGTCCCCGGCCCGGAGTCTTCGGGCCGCCAGCATTCTTCCCCATGTGCTCGTCTCACCAGATCCCGTCACGTTTGTGATCTTGTAAGAGCGGGCGAGAGGGTGGCGGTGGAGATGACCTGAGGAACTTGATGCCCTTGCCACCCCATCCGTTTGGAAAGGAAAATCCGAAGGCGCGAAGAGAATTGGACAGCGCGACGCACCTTTATCCTTCGTTTCCGGCAGGTTAAGCAACCAGTCTTGGTCCGACGCTTGATCTCCTATTAGCAACACCATCCCACCGTCAGCGACACCCAGGGAACTAGAGGCCGACAAGAAACGCATGATTTTGTATCTCCGGCCCGGTCGCCCGTCAACGCCCAGCACTCAGCAGCACGCCCGCATGGCCAACCGAGGGGGGATCCTGCCTCTTCTTTCCCTTCATCTTCCCCCTTGGGGAGAAAAAAAAGGAAGAAAAAAAATAAAATAAAAAGAAGGAAAAAAGGGGGGGGGGGAGCCCAGAAAAATAAAATGCGAGAACCTGCGCCACATACCTTCTTGTGTCTTCCTCCGCTCAGCTGCATCCTCGGATCGTAGAGGCCCGGCGGCAGTCCGTACCGCATGCCCATGGGATCGTGCATGTAGGGCGTCGGCTGGATCGAGAAGTAGCCCATGTGCGGGCCCGGAGCGAGGGTCGAGCCCATCGGAGCTCCTGGCTGCATGTGCATCTGCTGCTGCTGCTGCTGCTGCTGGTACGGATTCGGGTGTTGTTGTTGTTGTTGCTGCTGCTGCTGCTGCTGCTGCTGCTGCTGCTGCGGATGGTGTTGGACCTGGGGGTAGGGGGACTGCTGCGGGTGCTGGTGATGTGGATGGTGCGGTGGCTGCGCCTGCTGCTGGCCCTGCTGGTCGAAGCTGCGCATGCTGGGGAGCGCGAGCTGGTGCGGCGGGGGGCCGGTCGGGCTCTGGCGATACTGGTCGACAGGTTGTCCTCCAGGGCTAGGATAGCCATACTGGGGTGGAGGCACGTGTCCTGTCGGAGTGCCGTGGGTGACATAGTGGTGGGGAGCCGGCGGGGGATAGCTCACGGCCTGGTGGTGTTGAAGCGGTTGGGGGACAGCATCCTGTGGTGACTGGTGATGCTGCTGGTGCTGGTGCTGGTGCTGGTGCTGGTGGAGGTGGTGTTGTTGTTGTTGTTGTTGTTGTTGTTGGCGTGGAGGGCCAGCGGGCTGAGGAGGATGGGACATGGACGGAGAGGGAGATGAGGCGGCGGAGGGCACGCCGAGAGGGTGAATCTGGGGGGGGCAGCCGGCGGTCGAGGAAGAGGAGGGGGGGAGGGGGGAGATCGTGGGCCGTCGAGGTTGTGGCATGCGCCGTCGGCGTGGGGGATGGTCGAGGACGAGGAGAGTCGGTACCGAGAGGTCTCGGGGCGGCTGTCGAGTCCTCCGTTGCTGCTGCCGGGGGTTGTGATGCCTGTCGGTGGTGGAGCGAGCAATGCTGGCCTCGCTGCCGGTGCCGCTGGAACTACTAACTACTGGCTGTACGGCTGGCGGGTCGAGGGAGGCCAGGCAGCTGACCCGGAGGCTGTGGGTTGAGGTTGATATCTATTAATACTATCTCGAGGATGGCCGAGTCCCGGTGCTTGACCACGAATGTGTCTAGACGTGTGTGTCTGTGTCTGGGGAGACGCGGTGATAAGAGACCTGACGGGCGTCTCCTCGTCGCGCCCGGGGCGGGAAGGGCTCAGGTTTTCAAGCTGAGGGGCGAGGCGACGGAGGGCGAGGGATGGCAGCAGACCAGAGTCCGCGAGAAGCACAGGATGGTGGTGTAGAGGAGGAGGTTAGCCGTAGGGCGGGCCAGAAGAGGCTGCTGCTAAAGGTCGCTGGTGTCGTGGTTGTTGCTGCCCTTGGCAAGGCGGGTATTAACGGCGCGGGGAGCGAGCCTGGAGGAGGTCGACGAGTCAAGAAGAGGTGGAGGACGAGGACGAGGACGAGGACGACGAGGAAGCCAGTTGGGAGCGGCCTGGAGTTGCAGCCACGGCAGGGAGCGAGGGTGGTTGTCGATGTCGACGTCGGATCCGGGAGTCGACCTGGATAACGAAGTACTAGTAGTAGGCTGCAGGTGGTGAAAGTGGAGTGTCGAGGTCCATAATTTTTTTTTTTCCTCCCTCCTCTCTCTTTCCTGATCCCCCTGCTGCCCTCTGAAGGGGAGGGGTGCTTTTATTAATATTGAGGGACAAACGGAGTACCCAGTATGCACCCACCGAATTGGATCGGGGGGCCACCCACTCAACCGATCCACCTGTGCCGCCCAGCACTGTCCTGTCTTGTCATGTCCGTCCTCGTCCACTGTCTGCCTGTCCACGGTTCACGGCCCTGGCGTTTCCTGTCCTGTACGGTGGGCGGCCAGGGGTCCTGCAGGAGTGGTGAGGCCCACCACGTACCGGGGGGGGGGGGGGTTCCTGAGCAGGGCCAGAAGATGGCTGGGACGGGGCACTGTGGGATTGCCGGATTGTGCGTAGGAGGGAGGGAGGGAGGGAGAGACAGATTTGCGGGGATGGGGGGGGGGGGGGGAGAGAGAGAAAGAGAGAGACTGAATAGACACATACACACACACACACACACACACACACACACAGAGAGAGAGAGAGAGAGAGAGAGGGGCCAAGCTGAGGCTGGAACAAGAAACAACAAGCCCAAAGACGGGAGGGAGAGTAGAGCGGTGGGAAAAGTCGACAGTACAAGTACGCGCGGGACGACAGGGGTTTTTACGAGACGAACCTCTACTATAGCACTACCATAGTACATAATGTGGCGTGTACGGTACCTCGACACTGGACAGTGCAGACAGGCAGACAGTACACGGCAGGGCCCTTGGTACATGGTGGCAGAGACGGCGAAGGAGATGGCGCCAGGGGTCGGCCAGGGTTCAGCGTTGCAGCAGATGCAACGTTGGGGGGTACGGCGGGGCAGGGGCCCAGGGGGATGTCGTCGACAGGGTCAGCCCAAGGTCGGCCTCAGGTCATGTCAGCCCGGGGTCGGGTCCCCCTAACACGGCTGTGCTTGCTGTGGCGCCCACCGACACGGTTATGTACGTACCGTAACGTACAGTACTTACTATGGTACCATAGGAACTCCCTTCTTTCTCCATAGTACACTATATATGCTGATGCTACTGCGTTGTCCACGATCACATCCCGAGTTCGAATAGGCACCTACCTGTCTACTACTATGGGTGAGTACCTGTTGGTGGCCACTGTACACAGCAGGTACTCACTCGCCCGCCAGCAGTTTCCGGTGTGCCATAGTATATCGTCATGTATTCTCTCTGGTGCTCACCATGGCACATCACCGTCACCGCAATGTCTCGTATCCACCGTGGTCTACTACCATAGACAGTTACTGGGTGTGACGGCAGTTGGAAAAGCAATGTTGAAATTATATACGTGTATATATCGTAGGACCTCCCCGCCCCCCCCCCCCCCCGCGGCTCCCCAGGCTGGCTTCAGACCCAAGCGGTTTAGGTTCCCGGCACAACAAACAGAAGAAGAAGAAGAAGAAGAAGAAGAAAAAAAAAAACCAGTCGAAACGCGCGGGAGAGATCCCCAGAAGAACATTGCTGCTGCAGCATGGCCGGCCGTGCACCTGTCTGCCATCTATAGTATACTATAGTAGTAGCACTATCGTACTGTCCTAGCGTAGTAGGTAGAGACTCCCTGGTCGGAAGATGCCGAACCTCATCACCCCTTCCTCTCGCTGTAGTAGTAAGGTTGACTTGGCACGGCATGGCATGGCATTGGCCCTCGCCCTCGATGGCTCTATGCGGGGCCAGGGCTGCCTGGGGAGGGGGTTCTACATAACAACATGGTGAGGTCCTCGGGCCCTGGCTGTGCCCTCTCCTATGCTGCACAATCCGCCCCCGGGGGGGAGAAGATATACTATGTACTTAGAGCCTAGGCCGTGCTAGTTTCCGCAGGTTGTGAATAATACCCGTGGTCTCCCCTCGTATCAGCAGGCGGTTACATGTCAGTCTCGAGCGGTGGGAACGGGGGCCTTTACAGGGTGCTGCAGACCGGCCATGCCCAATACACACACACACGTAAGGGCCAGCGTCGATGAGTGCACCTGGGTATCACTTGCGCAGGCCACTGTCCCCGTCACCATTGCTGCGACCCGAATCCTACACAGCGACCGACCGACGCACCCACAGGTACCATACATAGCAGTAGTTGAGGACACCATGGCCAATGGTCCAGAGGCCCGGCCGGGGGGGATTACACTTTGCCGGAACAGAACCCGGTAGGATGACACCACAACCCTACTTACCGATTTATCCCCTCAGGTAACAAGACGGAAAGGGAAAAGAAGAGAAAAGAGAAGAGGAGAAAAAAAAGATGCATCTACTGCTGGTACTCGAGCGTCTACCATAGTATCCATCTGAGCAGGGCTTCCCTCGTCAGGTCTCGTTTTCAGGGGTGGAACGGCGAGAGGAGGGGACTACCCAGACGCCGAGTGGATTCACCGTTGCTCAGGGGGCACTCCAAATCCCACCTCGACCGCGAACTCGAGTCGACAATCAAACATGACCCTCTCTTTATTTTTTTTATTTTCTTATTTTTTTATTTTTATTTTCTTCTTAGTTTTTTTTATCCTTTTTTTTATTTCTTTTTTTCTTTCTCTTCTTCTTCTTCCTCTTCCTCTTCTTCTTCTTCTTCTTCTTTCTCTTTTCCCCTCCCGCCCCCCCCCCCCAATCACCACCCCCTCCTCAGAGATTTTTGCACATACTGTTACCCGACTCAGGATGACCAGGGAGGACGGTGCGGGTGAGGGAGAAAGAAATCATACTACATGGTATAGTAGTAGAAGAAGTAAAAGAAGAATCCTGGGGGCCCCTACAACCCGTGTGGTAGGTAGTGTGTCACGAGCTTCGTGACCTGTCACATATGATCAAAGGGAGCAGCCAAGGACCACCCACCCACCTTGACATGGCATATTTACGAGCTGCAGTGCAGTCTGGGAATATGTCATTTTCAGGGTTACATCTCCCCCCCCAAAAAACCAAAACAAGAAGCCTGCGCGGAATGGCAGCTGGCTGGCGGGCGGGCATAAACCCACCGTCCCCGTCCCTGTCCCCGTCCCATCCGCCCACAGCCCAAAACCTTGACCCACCACCACCATCACCACCAACACCAACACCAACACTACCATCTCCACCTCCACAGGGGGGACCCCTATTGCGCTCCCCCAGCTAAGGTCAAGGATCGTGGAAGGTTTACCGGCCAGAGGAAGAATCTGGGTTGGAGCGTCGGACCAGGAGGAGCCAACCTTGGTTCGACGAGCCTGCAGCGGACGGGCAGAAGCGAGACATCAAGCGAGCAGGGCGACACGCCGCTGGCATTGAAACGGCAACCCTCGCCTCGTCTGCCAGAGATACGCGAGCCCGTGGGAACCCCTCTAGCGGGAGCTTAAATTCACATCCGGAAAAGATTGTCCCGCGACAGCAACGGACTCTGTTGAGATGTCAGGCTCGTGTTGTCATACCGTGCGTGTCCTTGGAGGGGGGAGGGGGAGGGCATCGTCCTCTGGGATGCTGAGGGAAGGGGGCTCGTCAACCCCCCAAAGAGGCACACTTCTTCTCATCACCCCATGAGCCCGGAGTCTCCCCGGTAACACCAGACAAGAAGAGGAGCAGGATGAAGGAGACCGTGTTGGAAAGTGAGCAGCCCACCCCCTCACCCACCCCCCCCCCGCCCCGTGGTCCGTGGTCCGTGGCCCCTGGCCCCACTGGCAGGGCATGTGGCAGGGGGACATGGACTGGCAGGACGGAGCAACCCGTCCAGAGTTCAGACACGGTGCGCGCGCTGCCTCGCTGCTGCGCTGCCACCGCACATGTGGTTCACCAGCCAGGACGAGAGAGGTTGCCCCGAACGCTGCAGAGCCAGGCCCCGGATCAGGCCATATGGCTCCTGGCGGGCAGCTTGACCGGTTGTCTTTCCCCATTCCAGGCTCTTGAGTAAGATGAGGGACTGGTCGCTCCAACAGGTTACGGGGTACGGGGGGCACAGTCACTACATGGGGCCATGGGGCACCGCTTGCCTCCCTCCCACCCGCACCCACACCCACCACCACCCCTGAACGGGGGGGAAGGGGGGGGGGGGGCCAGATGCGTCTTGTACTGTATCACCGGCCGACCATCGAGGCCTGAAGGTTCTTGACTGACTCGAACTATCTGCGGGACTTTATCCTCCATTCACTCGTCTCCAGGCCATCCCGAGCCTGGGCATATTGCGAATGATTTCATCGCAATAGCCTCAAATTGGCCCCTGTGGGGCCCCCCGTCAATCTGTCTTCACCAAAGAGGATATGGCACGCCGCGCGGTGGGTACTATCGCATGTAGCGCGGTACGTTCACAGTCTATGCACGGTGATCCCAGACCGGTCAGTTCCCGCGCCGCGGCCCAGGCCAGCAGGTTGTCATGCCAGACCTGTGCTGCGCTGTGTTGTGCGCCTCCGCGCCGTCCGCCGGCGAAGCTACTGAACATCTCAGACGCGCCAGAGGAATCCTTAGGATCCTGTCTCTCCGGGTAGGCCATGCTCAGGGAGGGAGAGGCTTGTTCTGGCGCGGACCTCTGCCGGAGGATGATGATGATGATCCCCATCGCTCAGCCATCAAGCAGCCCTGGATCCAGACTGCAGCCAAGTGGGGATCCTTTCGAGATTGGCGAGTTCGCATCAATCTTGGGTGTGGCCCGTTGGGGTAGTCAACTCCGCCCGCCAGCACGAGGGCCGAAGCATCCCAGACCACCCCCCCCCCCCTTCTGGCGCGCCTGCATGTCAACCACCGTCCCAACTCTGCTGTTTGTCAGGTCTGGCCCTCGTCCCCATCCATGGTTGTGAAAGGAGCTCGGAGAACGGAGAACGGAGTACGGAGTACGGATCTCCAGAGCAGCCGCCTGTCAGTAGCAGCAGCATCCAGCACGGCGATCAGACTCCTGGGTTGCGATGGGATGGAGAGGTACCCATCTACAGGCCACTCTAGGTTGCCCTTCCCCCCTTTGGTCCGGAATGCACAGTTCAAGGTCATATGCACGTAGCATTCGACAAGCCAGGAGGGGGGCAGCCGGATGCTCTCAGCTTCCGTAGTCACATGCTGCGAGCGTGTTGTGTGTCCCATCTTCCGTCGGGTAGATGGGGATAGGCATCTCGCACGTATACAACAATCCTGGGTGTAATCGAGATTGTGTGTTACTCTGCCCCCTCCCCCCTCCCCCCTGAGGAGCTTGGTGCTCTGCTCTGCTCTGCTCTGCTCTGCTCTGCTCTGCTCTGCTCTGCTCTGCTCTGCTCTGCTCTGCTCTGCTCTGCGTTTCTCCTCCCCATGCGCAGGCTTCCGAAGGGCCGATCCTGCTGGGACCACCGCGGGAGAACCCCATCTATCCCTTGCGATTGGCGCACCAATTGGCGTAACATCACCTGTATGTACATCTCGTACTGTAGTAGAAAAGATGAGACGAGCAGGGAGGGCCGTCTGGCCACGGGGACGGGAGGCACAGGGGTGGGTGTGCACACAAGATGTCCTAACTAACAAAGTCTGTACAACAATCCGGCTGTACTTGCCCCAAGGCCGTCTGAGATCTCGCAGCCATTACAGAATGGCAACTGTACAACCCACCCCATGCACAACGTGGACCGTCATTATTCCTCCCTCGCTCTGGCCCTGCTATCCACAGCTGGGACCCTGTCATGCGTCTATGTAGTAGGAGGCTGAGGGTGAAACCTTTCTGGGGACTGTGCCGGAAGATACTAACACTGTGGCCTGGGGCGTGGCAGTCTACTATGGTAGATGAATCCGAGAGTGGTCCTGCATTCCACAATTGCACTTCTGACGTCGACCAGCAGATACGGGCCTCCTCCCCAACGGTGTATCCTGATGGATTGTCCCGCCGGAGCCCGGGCCGCCCTTCCCTAGTGTGCTCGGCCTGGCAGTCTCGCCCCACGATGAGATGATGTTACCACTGCGTTCGGCGGACACGATAGCATCGCACGTGCCAGTCTATCAAGATGTTGTAATTTTTATTTTTTTTATTTTTTATTTTTTTATTTTTTCCAATGCCCCTGTGTCCGTCCGCTTCCAGACCGCGTGCCAGCTTTTCCGGTGGGTTTGTCCATGATGAGAGAAGCGATGCATACGTCCAATACCTCCCACCCAACTCATGCGTCGTGGCGGACAAACAGCCCAGGGATCACGGTTCGAGACAGCGAACCTGCTCCAAGCCTTGGTCACAGGCACCTTGCAGAGAGGCAGTCGGCATGCCAGATTCCGCAGGCCGTGGTGCTGCAAGTCCCGGAGGTGTCAGCCAAGCGTTTTAAGCAAAGACGGAAGACTCTGGCCACTTCTGCTGGGCCGCCTTCCTGAATCCATCCAGCTCTCCGCTCTTCCAGGTCCTCAGCACATCCTCCGCGTCCGTCGCGTCCTCCACCCTGATCTCATCGAGCTGCAATAGGGCCAGAATGTCCTTGGCAAGCTTGCCACGGTCCTCGCCAAGCCTGTCCTGCACGCGAATGCTTGACAGCACGTGCTGCGGGCTGGCCTTGTGCCTCTCCCGATACTCGTGGTTGATCTTCGCCAAGTCTGTCGACGCGGGAACCTCTGTGAACTCGGCGGTGATGACCTCGGCGACCTTGGGTGGCAGCGTCCCAAGATCGGTGTCCAGCGCGCGCCGGAGCCGAACTGCCTGCTCATGGGCCTTGGGGTCCTCCGCATCCAACGACAGCGCAGCTTTCAGGCATCGCAGGGCAAGAAGATATTTCTCTGCTTCATGATCAGCCACCAAAAATTCCACTCAGGTTGAGTCTGATGTACCACGGAAGCTCACTTACTCCGGAGGATGAGCACCTCAAAGGCGGTGGTCTGCGCCTGGATGCTCTTTGGGCTGCACTGCAACATCGGGCTGATAAACTTCATGGCATCCGCCAGCGGCTCCGTGGTGGCGGCGAGCTTGGCCCCCAAGGGGTCATCGTCCTTCTTCTTCAGTGCCTCCGGATCGACCCTGGCCCCCTTCTTATTCGGATCCTGCTTCGCCGCCTTCTCCGTAGACTCACGCTCCAGCCGCTGGGCCTCCTTCCTGGCCTTCTTCGCCGCCTTCTTCTTCTCCAGCGCGTCGTCGCCATCGGCACCGCCGTTCTCGGCGCCGTTGACCCCATTCGCAACCTTCTCGTTTTGCTGCTCGTGTATGCGCAGGTAGGTGTTGGCGGCATCGATTGCGACGCGGGTATAGAACGGGTGGTCTCTCAGGTGGTCCTCCCACCGGACCATGTCGATGTATGCCCGTACCATGCCCTTTCGAAGCGAGAAGCCGTGAAAGTCAAACTGGTCCTCCTGCCATATGTCAAAGATGTTGTAGACGGCGTGAAACCGCTTCAGCGCAAGCCCCGGGTTGCTGAGGCGTGCATTCGCCTCGCCGTCCTCAGTCAGGAACCAGACGCTCTGCATGTCCAGCAAGTCCGCCAGGGGGCCGCCGGGCGTGTCAGCCTTGGTGAACATGCCCATCGTCTTCAGCGCCTTGTCCAGCTCGTTGTTCCGCAGCTGGTACTTGGCCGCCTTAGTGTTGATGTATCGATCCCTGGTATCGAGCTCCCGGGCGTGCTCCATGGCCTCCGAGGCCCTCTGCGGGTTCCCGTAATACTTCCATATCCGTGCTTTTGTCATGGCGAAATTCACATTCTCCGGGTCCTCCTCGATGGCCCTGTCCACATACTCCATCGCCTTGGCGAGGTCGCGACTGCGGAAGTAGCTATAGTGCTGGGCCAGGTAGTAGATGGCCGCGCCTCTGCCCCTCGAGCTGTCACCATTAGTTTCGTCCTTGGCGCCGGTGGAGAGATATTCGTCGACGGCGTCTCGCAGGGCGGTCTTCTTGAAATCGTCCGTGTACAGATGCTTCAAGTTGGCGAAGGTGGAAGGGACACCCTTGTCCAGAACCAGGGGCAGATACGACCTGGCTGCAGCCTTAAAATCGTCGCCTGGTCCGAGTTAGCACACATCATGCCTGGGCTGGGGAAGAGGGGGGAGGGGGGCCTGTGGGCGAAGCGCCTACCGGCCAAAAAGTCTAACGGGAGCCGTTTCGCGGCATCACAACGGGGAAACTTGGCAGCATATTCATCATAAATAGCCTTGCGCTTGACAAGGTCTCCCTCGGGGATGTCCGACACCTCGACCAAGGCATCATAGTACTCTGGGTGGTCGGGGTTCCGGTCCAGAAGCACGCGGTAGGCCTGGGCGGCCTCCTCCTTGTTTCCCAGCTTGGTCAGGTACCGCGCCCGGGCCTCCAGGTATGCGAGCCGGTCCAGGTTCTGTCTGCAGGCGGAGTCGAGATGGTCCAGGGCCTTCTGGTAATCGCCGGTCTCGGCGATGACCATGTTACGATACATGAGCGCCTCCGAATGCTCGAGATCCGACCTCGAAGGCTGCGTATTGAGGGTCTCCTCGAAGGTCTTGAGGATATGCTCGGCATCTGTCAGGTTCCCGGCGAGGTGATGGGCGGTGGCGAGACCGGTCCAGCTCTGCCGGAGGGCCGGGCGGGCCTGCAGCATGGCCAACCTGCTCTGGACGTAGCCCTGGTAGTCGCGCATCTGGATCTGGAGGACGGCGAGGTCCCGCTGGATCTGGCTCGAGTCCGGCTCCAGCCTGAGGGCGAAGCGATAGGCCTTGATGGCCTCCTCGAAGTTTTTGTTGGTCCGGTACAGGAGGCCGTAGACATGCCAGCAGATGTGCGACTTCATGTCGACGGTCAGAGCCTCCTTGCCCAGGGCGAAGGCCTCTTCGGTCTTGCCCTGGGCATTGAGGATGAGAGCCTTCATGGCCATCGTGTCACCGTGCTTCGGGTTCTTCTTGAGGATCTGCTCGGCGGCCTTGAGACCGCGCTTGTACTGTTTCTCCTCATAGTTTCGGACGACCTGGCGAAAGAGGTTGCCCTCTCTCGAGCTCAGAGGTTGTGGCATCAGGGAGGGTCAGAGACAGCTCCGCAGGCGGGCGGGTGGTTCGGAGGCCCGGCTCTGCCAGGTGAGGCCTGCCTGGTCGGGTCAGATGTATCCTCGCGCAGGCGGCAACAGGCTGGGGGACAAGGACAGCGACAGCGACAGCGACGGTGAGGGCGACGGTGAGGGCGACGGTGAGGGCGACGGTGCTCGGCCAGGCAAGGATGTGGGGGGGGAAAGGCTCACACTGGGGCAGACCACGAGGGTCGGATGACGCACAGCAGCCGCCGGTCGGTCAGTGGATGGGGCCGCGCCAGGTCCCACCAGAGGTTGCGAGGGGACGAGAGGACACCAGCCAGCGCGTGGGAGGCGGGACGGCTGAGGCGGGAGGTCGTGCGCGTGGGGACGCCGATGTGGCGCGGGCTCGTCGAGATATCGAAGATTTTTGGAACTGGGAGGCCGGGTCGACCGTCGTGTCGTTTCGTCTATGGCCGGCAGACCCAACCGACAGTACAGCAGAGATGAGCTGGGGCGAGTTGAGGCGAGGTGAGGCTCAGGCTCAGGCTCGGTCCAAAAGATTCCCAGGTTGCTGGTAGCGATGGTGTTGTTGTTGTTGTTGTTGTTGTTGTTGTTGTTGTTGTTGGTGGTGGTGGTGGGGGGGGGGGGGGTTTTCCAGGCCCAGGTTTAGGTAGCACCCGCCTGCTCGCGCGAAACCCCAGCGCAAAGTTTCTCGTACAGCTGGGGGCCACTTGGCAGTCCCTGCCGTCCCGGGCTGGGTGGATGGTGGGGTCGAGGCGAAGGCCAGCACCAGGAGCTCCCTGATAAGATAGGAGCTCCATGCCCTCCCAACCAACAGTAGATCATAACCGGTACCACCATACATATACTGTGTGCATGTGCGAGCTGAGAGTCGTGACGCCCTCATACCACACGTTTGACACGTTGAGGAACAACCACCCTGTCAGGGTACCATTATTATTTATGTATGTATGTATGTATGTATTTTATTTTTATTCATTCTTTATAGGTTTAGGTCTACACCTCTGGCGTTCTTAGCAGGGGGTCGAGGCGTGGCCTCACTCGCACCGCAGTAGGATACAAGTAGCGGAGGCAGAGGCAGAGGGTAGCCGGACGGACCCGTGGTCGAGGAGGTCTCCCTCCGTGCTGTCCCCCTTCCACCTCTCCGGACCCTCTTAACTCCCACGCCGGATTGTACGCCAGAAGAGCCGATCCGTGTGCGTGTGTGCTCCAGAACCGCCCGTGCTATGTGCTCGGCCCCCTCCCGTGAGCCTTGTCCCTCCCCCAGGTGGCGAGGGCAGCCTGCCAGTCCTCGGCGGGGTCGCCGCACCTGTCCCTGACGAGTCCCCACGTCCTGGCCCGGACGATGCCCTCGACGCACTGCTCCTGCCGTAGCAACGTCGCCAGCTGTGCCGTCCTGGGCTCCGTGGGGAAGAACCTGGCCGAGTAGGGATCCAGCCTCTCGTCCACGACCCTCGCCCTGTTCCTCTCGAGCTCTGCCCCCCGCACGGCCGCCGCCGGGTCGTCCGGGTCCGGACTCGCGGCCACGGCCGCACAGTAGCTCAGCACGTCGGAGCGGGCCTGCCACGACGGGAAGAGCACCTGGTCCTTGAAGTTCTGACACGAGCGGGCGTCGAGCTGCTGGCGGGACAGGGGCCGTGGGCTGCGCTGCGACGTCGACCTGGGGTCAAACCCCGCCGATGCGGGGGTCACGAGGGCGTTCAGGTTCTGCGCGATGGAGTCATCGATCGCCCCGCGGGATATCCGTAGGAAGTCTGTCGGGTGGCCGCCCGCCCCCCGGCCCTCGTGTCAGACAGGTGCAGTGAAAGGGGGATGGACGGACGGGGCCACGTACCACGTAGTGCGGCCGAGGAGAAACAGAACTGGGGCGTGAGGCTCTGGTGGGCGGTGGGCTCGCTCATGATATCTCGGGACGGCGGCGGAGGTGGAGGCGTGGAGGAGGAGGAGGAGGAGGAGGAGGAGGAGGACGGCGGGTCCGGATCTGGACGCCGAGACCTGGACCAGAAGAGCTGAGCCACTTTGACGGCCTCTGAGACACGTGAACAGGGGAGGAGGGTATGGAGTCCGTTGGGTATTGTGTCGGCCGGGTGTTTTCGTCGGGGACGGGCCGAAGTCCTTGGGTGGATGTGGTCGTGGCGGCGTCGACTGACAAGCTGACCTGTGCAGCTGAGCTGAGCTGCGACCCTCCTTCCGGCCGCTGCCGTCATCCCGGGAGGCTCGGCCCCCCCCCCCAGCGGCTCCCGCCCCGGCTTACCTAAGACTAAGACACGGCGCCGCATCCTGGGTGCCTCTTCCATATCCGATATTGTCAAGACATCCCATACTTCTTACCTGTACTTCGTCATCCCCCCACCAAAAAAGAGATTGCAGGAAGAAGGCGACACCGGCAACGTATACTACTAGAATGTGTGATGACGCTGTCCCTCCCGCCGCATATCCTCGTCCAGGTCCCCGCTACTTGTTCCTGGCCGGCGGGGACGGTGGTACATAATAAGCCCAGGGGTAAGAAGGGCCCCGCGACAGGTGGTTGGTTCCCGAACGGTCCTCAGGATGGCTGGAGTGGAGGGCAGGGCAGCAACAGCCGTCAGCTATGTGCAACGGCGTCGCGTGGATCCGGGAGAGCTTCGTCGGCCACCGTCTCCCACCGGGTCAGTCGCCCTGTCCGCGGGACACACGCCTCGGCGCCCGCGGGGGGGAGGTCGACCACCCTCGGGCTGCCAGGGGCAAGCAGGCAGGTGATACGTACTGTACTGTATACTGCATAGTAGATTCGTACTATGGTAAGTAGTCGCAGCTTGGGGGTTCTGCAGGGCGGGGGCGTTCGGAGGGATCAAATATCCCAAGATAACATCGGCCCCTGTGGCTCGGTAAGTTAGTTGCGTACTGTACTGTACGGAGTACTGTACTACTTACTAAGTATTTCCCTCCGCGGTGCTGTTCAGCCCATGGACGCGACCCGCATCTCGCATCCCGACCGCACAACACGCACACCGTCTTCCCCCCCCCCCCCGGATCCTGCAATATCTCTTTCCTCTTCCCGTTTCCCCCATCACAAGCAGCTCATGTACATATGATGACTATCAGAAATACCGTCATTCGTTCACCTTCATTCGTGGCCTGTACATCCCTCCTCGGGCACCTTCCATAATCTCCTTGCGTCTTGACATCTCGAAGGTGGTCCAGAGCACCTCGCCGGCGACGCGCACGCCAGACGAAGAGAATATCCCAGCCACCCCCACCCCCCCGAACTCCCAATAAGCAACCAGCCGTGTACCGGGAGGTCCTTGGGCTGCAGGCACAGGAGCACCCCGTCCGCTCTCTTCTACAGAGGCCACGCACGCGTACACATCTGGACTGGGCCCGCGTTGGCACCCCAGGTCGTTGCGCCCGACATGACCCGGCAAACGCCGGAACCGGAGCCCTCGGTCCTGGCTTCGGGTCTCGTTCTGAGCCTCGGCAGTAGTGTCGCCCTCAGGATCGAGGACGACGCCCTGCTGGTTGAAGGTACGCGTACCACGGCGCCGGCCCGTATCTGGCACGCCCGACAAGTGCGAGGTCGCCGAGGTCGACGACAACATCCGCTAACCATCGGGTGGCCGCGCAGATGGCAGGATAGAGGGCAGCAGGAAGGCCAGCAGGACCTGTGTACCTTGCGCCTCAGGTCAGTTTTCTGCCGCCGCAGGGGCTGGCTGCCGGGTGCCCCTACCCAGATGGCGCACGCAGGCACTGACATCCCCCGGCGCTTTCGCCCGGAACAGGCCCTTCACGGGGATCCAGCAAGCCACGGTCCATCCCGCTCTACAACGTCCTCTGGGCCGAGCTCTCGCCGGACCAGCGCACCCTGACCGTCGATTACGCCGAGAACGCCACCGATCTGCAGCTGCGGGCTGCCAGGCTGTCCCTCCCGGCCGCCCCGGCAGCCTCGGGGGCCGGCGACGAGGAGGGCCTGCCCCCTCTCGCGGACGACACCATCGCGAGATGGGTCGATACCTTGATGGCACGTGCATACGGCCCGGCACCACGCCGCAAGAACGCCTACGTGCTCGTCAACCCCCACGCCGGGCCCGGCGGCGCCCAGAAGAAGTGGGAGCACCAGGTCAGGCCCATATTCGAGGCCGCGCGCATGCCCATGACGATACACACGACTACGCGCCCGGGAGAGGCGCTGGACCTGGCGCGGCAGATGGACATAGACGGGTTCGATATCGTGGTCCCCTGCAGCGGCGACGGGCTGGCCTACGAGGTCTACAACGGGCTGGGTAGGAGACCCGATGCGCGCCGTGCCCTGCAGAAGATCGCCGTGGCCCACGTCCCCTGCGGCAGCGGCAACGCCCTAGCCTGTAACGTCTTCGGCACGCACCGGGCCTCCCTGGCCGCCCTGGCCATCGTCAAGGGCGTGCCCACCCCGATGGACCTGATCAGCATCACCCAGGGCGACACGCGCACGCTGTCCTTCCTCAGCCAGACCCTCGGCGTCATGGCCGAGGCAGACCTGGCCACGGAGCATCTGCGCTGGATGGGCGAGGCCCGCTTCACGTACGGGGCCATCACCCGCATCCTCAGGAAGAAGGAGTACCCCTGCGACCTGTACGTCAAGATGGAGGTCGAACACAAGGATGAGGTGAGGGAGCACTACAGGAGGCACAGGGAGGGCAGCGCCGTGGGCGAGGTGGACATGTCCAACACCTCGACAGGCTCCCGCATCGGCGAGGATGCTACGGCGGAATCCGAGGCGGGGGCTCCGGAGGGCGAGGAGGGCCTGCCGCCGCTTAAGTATGGCACTGTCGGCGACAAGCTCCCCGGCGACTGGGTCAAGGTCGACGCCGACAAGATGGGCACTATCTTTACTGGCAATGTGAGTGGCGTGTGCGGCAGCTATTCATTATCTCACCGCAGGAGGCTAACTAACCATGACCCTTCCCAGCTCGCCTGGATGGCACCTGACGTGCTCATGTTCAACGCCGCCCTGATGAACGACGGCTTCCTGGACGTCTACATGATAAATGCCGACGTCCCCTTGTCAAAGATTCCCGGCCTGCTCTTGTCCGCCGGGGACAATACCTTCATCGACCACCCCCTTGTCAAGTACTTCAAGGTGTCGGCATTCCGCATCTCCCCCAAGTACGGGCACGGTTATATCAGCATCGATGGCGAGAAGGTACCGTTCGAGCCATTCCAGGCCGAGGTCCATCCGGGCCTGGGCATGGTCATCACGAAGAGGGGCTCGATAGAAGCGCCAGGGCCGAAGAATTGGGACAAGGTCACCCCAAGCCAGCGGCTGATGGCCTGAAGAAGACTATGCGGGCTTGGCCCAGAGGCGGACCGTTTGTGAGGAAGGAGGAAGGTGTAATTTCCTGTGCTGAGAAGCGTAGTCCCGGCATGAATGCTTGCTGCGTTGTGGTGGGCGGACCAGAGCCTAGAAAAGGTGATACCCCATATAGATGGCGAGAGGTGTAGAGCTCTAGGGGAAGGGTGTCTGATATGTACAAATATGGCTCCGGCCCCCAAACGGCTGCGTGTGAGATCGATCGAGTACTGGTGGCATCGCGCTTGTTGGTTCCGTCCATCACATCAACAAGTGCGCTGGGCAGACGGAGTGTTCAATTCAGACAGTGGATTAATAGATTCCTTGGAATGCCGATGATTCGGGTCGGGGTATCTATCGCACGATTCCGCCATGCCACGCTGCCCGTCCGCCCGAATCAGCCGTGAACGCCAACGCCATGCATTGAAAACAAGCCCCTCTCTCCGATCCGGACACTCGTTAATCTTCCAACCATTTCAGGCGTGGTGCTCAGTCCCCTAGGCCGCCCCACCCGTCATCCTCCTCATCGCCGCCCGCCTCGTCTTCCTGGCTCTGGTTCCAGGGTAGGCGGTCGTCGGCCAGCGAATCCTTGGATCGCATCCGCACCGCGGTGCTGAGCGTCTCTGCGCGCAGGGTGTCTACAAGATCATTCAAACGCCGCAGGAACTCCCGACCAGATAGCGTGTTGTCCTTGTCCTCCTTCCCGTCCTCCCCGGCCCCGTCCTCCCCGAGCATGCCTGCCTTGTCGGCCTCATCCACCCAGATGTCCAGAGCATGCAGCTTGAGCCCGACAGGGACAATCCTGGGCATCAGGCCATCCTCATCTTGTTCCCGCCTGCTCTCCTCGTCGGGCCGGAAGGGCCAGTCCGCCAGCAGGCCGAGGACCTGCCGGACCCTGTCCGCATCCCACCTGACCTCGGGCTTCTTATCACCCGCCACCGTCTCGCCGTCGGCGCTCCTCTTCTTGGCGCCCCTGGCCTGCCTCTGCTTCGTCTGCTTCCTCTCGGGCTCCCGGCTCTGCGCCCACACCAGGCCTACCCCGAATACCCTCCTCACGAGCAACAGAAACTTCTCCATCCGGAGCACGTCGATCCCCGTCGTCCACTCGCGGGCCATGGTCGCCCAGAAGCCCCGCAGCCAGGGCACGACGGCGTCCGGGGGCAGGACCCAGGCGAGCTCGGACAGGTCCCTGCAGAGCTGCTGCTGGGGTAGCGGGCGGTCGCACATCCAGAGGGCGTAGAAGAGGCCCTTCCAGAGCTTCAGGATGTCGAGGGTGGGGAGCGAGGAGGAGATGTGCTTCGCGGAGAGGAAGGTGCGCAAGGAGGTCAGGGCCTGCTCGCGGGCCTTGCGATCTGTTTTTTTTTTGGCGTGGGAGATGGTCAGTTGGCATACCTTTTTCGCCGGGAGACGGGTTAGAGCATGCTCACCACTCGATGCCATGTTCTTGATGAACGGCATGGAATTCTCCTGCGGGGCCATGGCGATGACTGTAGGTCAAAGGTGGTCGAGGTCTTGTCGAGGGAAGTGCAGCTATATCTCCCCGCGGTTGAAGCTGGGTTTACTCTTGCGCTGCTGAGAGGAAGAGGGGCGGGTGAGGGCGATTGTAGGAAGGCTGCGACGATCAAGATGCGGCAGAAAGAAAAAAGTTTTGGCGGTGTTGAGCGCTACAGGTACGGAATGCTATGGTGGGTACGTACACCTCTTTGGGGGGGGGCAGCATGCAGCAGAGGCTCGCTTGATTGGCCAAAAAGCGTTCAGCGCGCTGAAGGGTCCTTGCGCCCCGCAGCCTCAGTGCGGTAGCCCGCAGCGCCGGGTCCATAGGGCTTTGGAACAGAACCTGAAGGGACAACAATTAACTGTTTGGGGGGGGGGGGGGCTCACGTCTACGTGGGCCCCGCCCCCGCCCGTTTGTTTTTTTGGTTTTTAGTTTAGTTTTTTTTTTTTTTTTTTTTTTTTTATTAAAAAAAAAAAAAAAAAAAAAAAAAAAAAAAAATAAAAAAAAAAAAAAAAAAAAA
>JALRMH010000084.1:0-85273 GCA_026119935.1 Endothia cerciana | reverse complement strand
TGAGGATGAAATAGCTAGCTTAGTGATATTTTTGACTTTGATTTCAGGCCTAGACGAATCAGACGAGTCGCTAGATCTTCGCCGGCGTCTTGACGAGGCAGAGCGACTAGATTGCTGTCGGTCTAAGGCTTGAAGGGAGCTGCGAAGGCTAGCTGCTTCGTCTTGAAGCTCCTTAAGGCGACGTAGGCGGACTATTTCAGCCTCAAGTTGCTATATAGAAGGCTGATCTTGAGCTAGTTCGTCGGTAGCTGAATGTAAAGCTGACGATTCGATAGCGTCTTGCTAGCGAGTCGCTCTCGGGGGCATCTTAACTAAGGTAACTTTCAAAAGAAGTATTAGAAATTATCAGTAAAGCCTGTAGATCTGAATCACATAAGTCAGCTTGTTAAGTGCCCCTAGCTAAAAGCCTGTATTACGATGTAATAGCTAACACTTAAGGTCTAAGCCTAAAGTCCTAAGCCTAAAGCTAGTAGGCTTCCCTTTTATATAAATAGCTAGCCCTGGCTAGCTCCTAACCCTTGGCTCTGTCACCTTATGACACCTGCTACTTGTGATAGTTCTACACTAAGTATATAGTCTGATGTGTTTGTATATAACTTGTATTCTTTCTAAGGGTCTGATTCTTATAAAACAGGGTCTTTAGTAACTAGCTCCTTGATTATTTCAAAGGCCTAGTTTTCTTTCTAGTTTTATTAAAAGGGTAGGTCTTTTTTTATAAGATTTATAAAGAATCTAGCAATATTGCTATATTTACTAATAAATTGCTAATAGAAGTTAATATATCTAAGGAATACTTTAATATTCTTAATATTCTTTAGTATAGGCTAGTCTCTAACTACTTATATCTTATCCTTCTGCATTTTAATATATCCTAGTTTAATTATATATCCGAGGTAGTTGACTTTCTGAATATAAAAGTAGCTTTTAACTAGTTCTACTAAAAGGTATACATCCTAAAGTATCTGAAGTATCTGCTGTATATATTGCTTATATTCTTCAAGGGTCTTAGAATAAATAAGAATATTATTAAGGTAGATAATGCATATAATATCTAGGAATTCGCAAAGAATATAGTTGATTATTTCCTAGAAGGATGCTAGTGCGTTAATTAACCTAAAAAGCATAATTAAGTATTTATAGTATTTATAGTAAGTCTTGAATACTATCTTCTATTCTTCTCCTTCTTTAATGCAGATATAGTAGTAATCTTCTTTAAAGTCTAATGCTGTGAACTATTATATGCTTTATAGTCGATCTCTGATTTTCTTGAAAAGTAGTAGGGAGTACTAGTTTTTAATAGTGATATTATTAAGCTGTTTATAGTCTATATAGAGTTAGAGTTTTCCGTTTTTCTTTAGTACGAATAGGATCAGGTATTCTGCTAGTAATTATAATAGTCTGATATATCCTCTCTTAAAGTTCTCGTCAAGGTATTCTTTAAGTATCTTTAGTCTTGCTTTGTCAAGTCTGTAAATAGGGAAGAACTATAGTTGAGTTCCTTCTTTTAGTGGTATCTCGTGGTTATATAGGCCGTGTTCTGGAAGTCCTGTGTTAAATTTTCCTTGAAACAGCTTCGTAAATTCGTAGTACTCTCATAGTATTCCAGCGAATGTTAGTATTAGTCCGTCCTTCTCCGTTTCTGCTTTATAGAGGAACAGGAGGTACCGTTAAGCGTTTTTATCTAGGGACGATTTCTTTAATAGTTCTAGGGGTTCTCTTCAGGCCGGACCGAATTTCCTAGGTTGTAGTTATAGGATTTCCTTATAGTTCTAAAGTCTACACTTCTATTATCGCTCTGAGTCAGGCTAAGCTTTTCTAAGCCTACGTGTGCTTGTTATTATACTAATCTGCTAATGCTCTAGCACTTCTTATTTAGGTTTATTATTGCTAGATTCTTCTCTATAAGCTATCAGCCCTGCTGATTTAGAGGTAGTTATAGGTTTATTTAAAGCCTTTTTCTTTAAGTGTCTCTTAGTAACTAAATCTAATCCTTCACTGTTAATTGCAATCTTCCTATAGGTAATAGCATTATCTTATAAGATCTAGCTAGTAGTCTAATCAATTTAAGGATTATGCTCCTTAAGCTAAGAAAGTCTTATAATTAGTTTATAATATATTATATCTATAATATTTAATATAATAAAGGTTGTGCGTCTTTAGATTAAGATAGGTAGATGATTAGTCTTTTTATTAATTACTCTTTAATTATATATAACTAGTTGTCCTTTTATAGTACTAAGTTGATAGAGTTGTTCCTTTTAATGCTATTATAGTTATACCTTATTAATAATTGCTAGTAATATAAAGTTTCCTTAAGCACTGCTGTCTAATAGAGCGCTGTATCGTTTTCTATTAATATAGGCATCTAATTTTATATACGTATAGCCTTTTTCTGCTATATATAAGGACCTTTAAGCTTTGATCATCTATAATCCTGTTATAAGCGATCCTTCCCTTTTAGAGATTCTTATACTCTATAAGCTGCTCTCTAAGCTAGCCTTCTAGCTTGCTATTAGCTTTATATACGTCGTTTCTTATTATCCTAGTGCTTGTGCTAGTCTCGAACCTTATAGTAGATATAAATAGTGCAGTCAGTAGTTCTATACTACTACTATTTGACTTTCTTATTAATATATTCTCTAGGATAGTCATCCGGTAATCCGATATAAGCGTTATTATGCTTTCTATTAAGAATTTCTCTGAATCGTAAGTAGGGTTCCTTAATTACCTAGATAATCTAGCCGAACTCTCTAACTAGAAACCACTTGTATTTGACTTTCTCTATAAAGTGCGTCTTACAGCTGTAGTATATATATAAGATCTACACAAGCTTATAGTATCTTTTATCGATTAGGCTGATTCTAGTATCCTCTAGCTATTTAGCTTTAATATTCTAGATAAGTACTATAGTGAAGAGGTCTTTAAGCTTAAAGCTATATATTATATATTTAATCGCTAGGTCTTAAGTGTTCTGTCCTTAGTTTAAGTTATAGCTATGAGTTTCTTCCTTACTTATAGTTTCTATAGTTGCTTAGGATAAAAAGCGTTTTTTATAATAGGCTATTAGGTATAGTTCTAGATCCTTATTTTTAAGTTTCTAAACTTTTCTTTCAGGTTTCTTCTCAAAAGTGCTTAAATAGTCTAAGTTGCTGTCGTTTAGTACTATATCGTAGATTAGGCCCTTTTTATTCATTACTAGTCGCTATATCTTCTTAAGTGCTTTAAAGAACTATCCTAAGCCTTCTTTCTCTAAAAGGTATATTAAGCATCTATTATTAAAGCAGAACATTTAGTTAAAGAGTCTATAATTACAGATAGGGTCTGATACTTGCTCTAGTAAGATATTATTACTTAGCTAATTAGGTTCCTATTATTAAAGGATATTTACCTATTATCTTTTTTAGATTAGTTACTATTATAATTTCTTAAGTTGTCTATATTTTTATACAAAGTAGCTATGCTTTTTATAATTATAGCACTTAACGCTATTATTTAGTCTTCTTATAGACTAATAGTTAGCTGCATCTAGTTCTATTAAGCTAGTATAAGTACTTCTGCTCTATACTGTATTCTAGCGCTAATTTCTACCTTAATTCTTAAGCTAGAACTTCTTGCTATTATCTAGCTATAAGCGCTATATAGGTTAGCTTCCTCCCTTCTTAGACTTCTCTATCTATTATTTATAGAGACAGTTATTAATTCTAATAGCTGTATTTATAAATATTACAAAGTCTTCAGGCTAATCCTGCTTAAAGATCTCATCCTTGACTTCGTCCTTAAGTCCTTTATAGTAGTGTTCTATAAGGTTTTTATCTTCTTATAAGAGTCGTGCTATAAGTTGCTTAAACCTGACTATATAAGCTGATGCTAACTTAGTTTATTTAAGGTCTATCAGCTGCTAAGCTATAGTACGTTCTTTATTAGGGTTACCGAAGGTTTCTCTAAAGGCCTTCTTAAAGCCTGCGAAGGAGTCGAACATTTCCTTAGTGCTTTTAGCGTGTGTATCAGGGTCATTAGCGTGTTCCAGATAGTCGCGGAGAGAAGGCTTATACTAAATGAGAGCATCCTTCTCGAGGCGAGTTCTAGCAAGGATAACTTTCTCAGGTTCTATAGTGAACTAGAAAGCGTTATGCAAGAAGTACGCCTTATAGTAAGTGAGGAATCCTTAAAGGAGTTTTTAAGTGCCGTTATATATAGCTAGCTTATTTATCTTATAGCCTTTATTATTATTGACGATAGTAAGGGCCTGAGTGCTATACTAGATTTATTCCTGCTAAGCCTAGATAATATCTTCTTACTGTTGCTAATGCAGATAGAGTTATTTAATATATTAGGTAAGTTAAAGGACTTGCTAGACAAGTTCTTCCTAGGTAGGCTGCGCGCTATATAAGGACGAAGAAGGAGTTCCTAAGGCTATTGTATTTCTATATTATTCAAGGGGTTAATACTAAACTGTTCCTGAACAAGAGTTATCAAAATATAATAAGCACTGCAGCAATCCAAAGATCTCTAAGTACTAATTAAGTTTATACTAGCAAGAGCAGTGTCGAATATAAGCTTTGAATATAAAAATATAGCTAGGTAGCTTGTGCAAGTGTTCACTACCTTTAGGGCTTCTAAGTATAAGTATACTTAGAACTTAGATTGACAACTGAAGAGCTATATATAAGATCTATCTAAGGGAAATGAACGTGTCCTTATATATCTAGCTCTTTAGTCCTGTTGGTGGTGTTGGTTGTTAGATCACTTGGATCACCTGGGTGATCTAACTAATCCGGATCACCATAGATCAGCTACTGATCCATCCTGATCCTGCAACCCTAACCCTTGCTTACATAAGCCGTAGTTCCTAGGGTGTTGAACCCTTCCCTTGTCTTCCGGACAGTTGTCCCGGGTGCCTTGGTTTGTGACCTGCATGTTGGATGGGTCATAACATTCAGACAGGTCGCTAGCAATTCGTCGACTTCTCATGCAGGGGCTGCTCGGTCCAAGAGCAGGAGAGTTCGTCATTATAGCTCTAGAGGGCTTTTAAGAAAAGAATCAGAATTGTCAGAACACCTATATTATAACCCATCCAACATGCAGGTCACAGCAACAGGTACAGCAACAGGACCACCTAAGGTAGACCCCTCAGGACAGAAGATTCAATACTTATCCTTAGAAGGATACGAGTTATGATTATATAACTCAGGGTTAGAGTTACATATAACTATATTGACTATAAGCATAGTTAATATATTCAGGAAACGACTATATAGAATCAGTATATAGTCTAGATATTCAGATCTGAAGAGTAGGGTATATAGGAACGAACATTTCCTATAGTTAGATAGATCTTATTAGTGCTCTTTAGTCGTTAATCTAAGTTCTAAGTAACACACATACTTGGAAGCCCTAAAGGCAGTGAACACTTGCATGCGTTACTCAGTATATTTCTGTATTTATAGGTTTCTACTTTAACACCGCTCTTGTTAGCATAAACCTAATCAGTACTTAAGGAACTCCCGGATTACTGCAGTGCTTATTATAACCTATTATATAAGCCTGGCAGAGTTATAATGATATAACAGGAACAGGCTGTCTGATTAATAGCTGCTAGGTGTCTGTTAGTACAGAAACTGATTCTTATAGTGTGGAAAGAATTAGTGTGCTGAGTCGCTAGCTATTTGAAAGGAAATGGCCTGTGCGCTGCTAGCGCTGCTAGCGGACTGTTGTTGTAATAATATTTAAAAACTTTAAAAGCAATAAATATTTGTATTTAAACTTTAATTATATTTCTATATTTAAAACTTATATTTAACACTACTTTTATTAATATTAATTCTTTAAGATACTTTGAAATCTTTAAATTGCTGCAGTGCTTATTAAATATATATTTTAATATATAATTTGAAAATATATAAATTTAAAAATCAAGCTTATTATATTAATTATTAATTTTAAAAAATATCTTTTCTATAACAGTTTATAAGTTTAATATACAATAAATTACTATATTAAATAGATTAATATTATCTCTACCAATGCAATTTTTTTAAATACTCTTTAAGACCTTAGAGACCCAGCAGTACTTATTACACGCGACACCACCGGAATCCAAAAAGCATGCATGGTCCATGCATGAGCATGAGAAAGAAGGGGGTCATCATGAGTCATTCTGAGCACGCCCGACCCGTCCTCGCAGACCAAGGGTGGGCGGCGGGCTGGCGGTCCCCCTCTGGCCGGTACAGCACGGAGGGCGCTGTCAACACCCACTGCCCGGGCCGTCAAGTGCCTATATAAGTATGTAGCCATCATCCCGACTCATGCCCCCCGGACACTCTTGCCTCCTCATCAAGTCATCTTCCCCCGGTTGATGGTCACGCCACAACCAGCCGTCGTCTAGCCTCACCTTCACTTCTCCCCCCAAGGAGGAGAAAGCCCAAGCCGGCCTCGTCCCAAGAGGCCGCTCCCCACACCCTGTCACAATGGCCGCAGCAGGATCAGCATCCAGCTGCGCGGCGCGCCAGACCCCAACCGCCTTCTTCCGTCCAGCCCAGCAGTAGTTCCCTACACTACAGCCTCTACCAAGACCATCCGACAACACCTCTCGACCTCGACCTCGGCCTCTCGCAACCGGACTTCTTCATTCCGGAACTGTGGCCCCAGCTCGGCACCGCCCCGGCAGCAGCCGCCGGCGACAACTCGGAGATGCCATTCGGACAGTCCTGGACGGATTCAGGCGAGGGCTACCCTGCCGCGCCCCCTCTAGATCTCGACTTCTCCTTCGGTCAGCGGCCCCCCCTCCCCCAGCCCCGCGGCCGACAGGTCATGAGCTCCCGTCACTGATAGCCATCTTAGACCCTGCCCTGATAGAAGCCCTGCCAGACTCTATCCCAGACTTCTTCCTCGTCACCCCACGCAATGCTGCTGCCAACCACGAGCTACAGCAATCACAGCAATTCCAATCTCTCACGCTCGATCCGCCACCACACCCCTCCGACTTCATTCCAGGCGCCGAGAGCCACTCCCGGGCCTCTTCGCCCTCCGACAGCAGTCCGCGCGTCGCGGGCGGTAGCAGCCGGGCCGGGGCCGGGCGCCAATCTGGGAGTGCCAAGCGCGAAGAGGACCCCGACGTCGTACTGAAGAGGCAACGCAACACAATCGCTGCGAGGAAGTACCGGCAGAAGCGCCTCGACCGCATCAAGGAGCTGGAGGACGCGCTGGAGGACATGACCAAGGAGAGGGATGACCTGAGGCTGAGGCTGGCCAGGCAGGAGGCCGAGACGGCCGCGCTCAAGGAGATGATGCGCATGAACACCGGGCAGAGTAGCGATAAGAATTAATATTGATCTTTTTGGATCCTGGACCCTGCTGCCCAGCTGAGACGCTTGAACCTCTCCTCTCGGCCTCTGGCAGCCTGGGATGTGGATCCTGGCACCGCTGTCCGGTTAGCATATCTTCTCCCGTGTGGCCGTCGCATATGGGTGTCTGCGAGAGTAAATGGTTATTCGTGACCTTCAAGACCGTTTAATTTCTCGCTTGTTGTGACACCGTGCCAGACTTGATATCAAGTGCCTCCCGCATGGGAATATCAAGACACTGGACCCTCGATTCACGCTCGGCTCGTGGTCTATTTAGGCAGGCAATATTGTGAAATGAGTCCTATTTCACGAATCGTTCCGGACTTTCCTCTCCAGGCCGGAAAGGGAGGAGAGGGGGAGCAGTCCTAAAGGAGATTGTCACATAAGACCCTTTTGGCATAGGCCAAGGGGATTGTTTTCTCATAATCACCTCGTGATGTGGCAATCCAATATCGGCAACTCCCTGTTGAAGTGCCCAGACAGTAGCTGATGGAGCTGGTAAGGCAGGCTCAGAATGCCTGCGGAAAGGGGACGATTGATTTCTCGTCGGTGATGGCTTCTAGAACACGGATCGCACAGAACCCTGCTGAAACTCCATCGCTATGCTGAATCCATGGAACTGCGCACCAGACCTGCGCCAATGCCAAACACACCGATTTAACCTGCTGAGCCGTCCATTTGCTCCTCATATGCACTCACCTAAGTCCTCTGGCCATGCTCCGTTCTCAAGCAATCAAGGGGGTCTTCATCTGTGTCAAAGTCGATGTCACCGTAGTCTGTCTCCTGAGATGAAATCTGGCCGAATTGGCCGCCGGAAGCGTGACGGTTTCCTTTCCTTCCTGCACTGGATCCTGCTCGGTTCATTGCTGCTGCTGCTATAGTCTCTTCCTCAGGTTGGGCATAGGTGCCGTTCGAATGCGCAGTAGATGCCCCTTCGACACCTCGTCCCAGGTCCCGGTCCAGCCAGCACCCATCGGCAAGGTCCATGCGATCGAAGCCAGGATGTTCAAATGCGTGCCTGTGTGGCTGTCGCTGCCTGTCCTGTGCTCGGAACCCTTGCTCGCGGGTCCGTTGATCACGTAAGTTCTGCTTGAAACTCCGCTCCATTGCGACCAATGTCTCGGCACCAGGTCCGCTCGGCCCAAACATTCGCTTCTTTGGAGGAGAGGCTCGGGCCGTAGTATGATTGCCCCGAGCTCGCGCAGACGGCTTTCCGGGGTCGGAATGTGGTGTTGCTCGAGGAACCGAAGCAAGCTGACAATGTAAGGCCTGCGTATAGCAGCTTGCCTGCGTCCGTGTATTGATCTGTCCAGCATGCAGTGCTTGCAAGGACGACCTTCCCTGGAATGGTCGACCCGCGGTCTCAGATTCACGGGAATATTGATCTTGTTCGCCGCTCTGTACCTCGGAAAGGCCAGAAGTAACATTGTCAGCTGCTCTTGCTTCCGTACCATCACCGTTTCTATAGATTTGTTGATCCAAAACGGGGGTTTTCACCGTATGATCCGAGTCATTCTCTCTTTTGGTCCGAGGTCTAGCTTTGGTAGATTCGCGCCAGTGTTGCCTTGAACCCTCGGAAAGTGTCTGCGACCTCTTCGCTGGTGAGTCTGGAGCTTTAGCCGTGGGCGTGCCTCGAGGCTTGCTGGGGGTATCTATCTCTTGGTAATCCTGTGATGATAGGATGAAGTCCTGCGTTAAGAAATAGGGAAAATCCAAAGGAGGCTCTACAGCCGAGAATGGCGGCGGCGGAGGCGGCGGCACCAGTTCGGCTCGCGCATGTGATGGCCTGGCCGGTTCCTCATCTAGTAGTATCTCCGAATGAGGACTGGCTCGATTCCCAGATGGCCTGGTTTGGTGCTTGTGTAGACTGAATCCTTCATCTTCGGCAAAACTGTCTGCCAACTCCCTTGCCTGCTGGGAAGGGCCGGGGAAGATCTCTTCTATGTGATCCAGGAGGAAGACTTGGGTACTCGTGGGCAGTGCATAGGCGTCTGTAGAGGGACGCGCAGGAGAGGGGCCTGTAGCAGTAGCTGGAGGCTCCCTAGCATGGCTCTGGTCACCCACACTCCTGGAAGACGCGAGCACAATGTCCGTAATAAGCTGGTCCTCCAGAAGTAGCTCGTTCCGGGGGTCATCGGTGTCGACACTGCTTGCCGGAGAGTAGGACTCGGCCTCGAGCTCTTGTGCCACCCTTGCCATCGCACCAGGTGGGTGTGGACGAGGGGGCACGCCAGCTTCGTCTGCGGTTCTCTCATCTGGCTGGCTGTGTTGCGGCCTCTTGAACCTCCTCTCGGCTCCTGAGTCGTTGTGCACTGGCTCCTGATTCTCCTTGTCAGATGCTTCATGCTCGTGTCCACGTTGCGCCTCGGCCGCAGACCCAGCCTCGGAGCCGGCCCCGGTGTCTTGCTCCCTGATAGCGCCGAGACGGTTGCCGAGGGCTGGAGGGTGTTCTCCCTTTCCGATCTTGATGAATCTGGATATTGTGTCCTGGCTGGGACGGACATCGACAAGAGGCAGACCCTTCCTCTTCCGAATGTCCTTCTCTTGTTCCTCCTTGGCTTTCTTCCTTTCCCTGGCGGTCCTCGCCCTTGCCTGTGCCTTTTCCTTCTCGAACTCCTTACGGATGCGGTCCTGTTCCAGGAGCTCGATACGGCGCTGCTCGGCTCTTGAGAGCCTGGGCCCCTTGTTGGCCTGCCTGTGTAGCTTCTTGGCCTGCCTTGTGGTCATAGGAGGCCTGGTGTAGACAGGCTGGGCGTGTGTGTGAGCTTGTGCAGGTTGTTGTTGACCAAGACCCTGGAGGCCATGAAGGCCTGCGGGGGTGTTGGGAACCAGCTCGAAGGTCTTCTGTCTCGAGGGCATCTCGTGATTTGATGGAGTCCTGAACAGCCAGCCAAATAGCCGGGGCGGACAGGTGTAGGTAGTGCTGTAAGCGCGGGTGAGCCCAGCCCAGCCCACTTCAGCCCATGACAGGAGGGATCGTGAATCCTTGGTCTTGGTGTTGATGGTGGTGGTGTTACCTTTGTCCCAGAACACGTCGCATCAGAAACAATTGTCGACGTGGCTACAATGCCCCAGAGTCGCAGGGCAGGGCAGGGCAGGACAGGGCAGGGCAGGACAGGGCAGGGTAGGGTGAGGTGTGGTGGGGTGGTGTCATGGCAACACAGATTCGGCTCCACTCAACACGACTCGCGTGAGCACGTGACCACCCCCACCTTACCACAACTGAGGACATACTTACTCTATATACTGTACATACACACACACACACATATATATATATTATAGTAGCTATTAATGCAGGTCTATCATAACCAATCATCATCCATCTGACGACCACCATACAAGATATACATGACAGCCTATTTGACCCTCAATGTTAAAGCAGATGCCCTTCTTTTTTTCCTCCCCTCTCCTCTCCTCCCCTCTCTTCTCTTCTTCTTCCCGTGGATTCCCTATCTGGTTGTGGCTGCCCGCTATTTCCCCCGGGCCCGACATATCTCTGGCCGGCTTATGGGGCGCATGCTGGACGGTCTCGAGCCCGCTTCCTGAGACCTAATCCTGCCTGGCCGGGTCCAGCTCTATCTTGCTCACGATCTCGTCGATCTCGGCCAGGACCTCGGCCGTCAGCTTGTCCAGTGCCTTCAGTGCTGCGCAGTTCTCCACCACCTGCTCCGGCCTGGATGCTCCCGTGATCACGGCCGACACATTCTCGTTCTTCAGACACCACGCGAGGGCCAGCTGCGCCCGCGTGATGCCCAGCCTGTCTGCGATGGGCTGCTTCCGTGTCAGCCTCGAGGGTCACATCTCGGTCTGGGGTTCTATCGGACTCGCCTTCAGCTGCTTGGCCTTTGCTATCGTCGACTGCCACTGCTCGTCCGCGTACGAATCCCTCACCGAGCTGACAAACTTATCGTCGCCCTTGGCGAACCGCGACCCTGCTGGTGGCTGGTCCGGGCTGTCGTCGTACTTGCCGCTCAGCAGTCCGAACTGGAGCGGACTGAATGTCGTGAGCCCGATGCCGAACCTCTCGTACAGCCTCTGAAACTCGCCCTCCACCTTCTTCCTCGACAGGAGGTTGTAATGGGGCTGCTCTACCACGGGCGAGATCAGCCCCAGCTGCCTTGCGATCCCGCACGCCTCTGCGATCTCGTCCGCCCCCCACTCGCTCGTCCCCCAGTACATGGCCCACCCTCTGTCGATCACATGGTTGAACGCCCGTACGGTCTCCTCAACCGGCGTCAGGCGGTCCGGCCTGTGTGCATATACCACGTCCACATACTCCAGGTCTAGCCGCTTCAGCGACGCCCGGAGGCCCTCGATGATGTGCTTTCGCGACAGCCCGTGGTTGTTGACCAGCACCTCCCCGTTGTGGCCGCCCCAGTTCAGCTTGGTGCTCACCACAATGTCGCTGCGGTTCCACCCAAACTTCTTGAAGGCCTGTCCCATGGCCACCTCGGACTGTCCACCGGCATAGCTGCGGATCTCTAGTTAGCCCGGGTGCTGCTGGGGCGCGCCGGGGACCCACGCACCTCTCAGCAGTGTCGAAGAAGTTGATGCCCAGATCATATGCCTGCTTCATACATGCGAACGTGCTCTCTAGCGTGGGTGTGAGTGCGCAGGTCAGCTTCTCGACGCGGCAGCTCACGCACCGTTGCCAAGCTGTCCACCAAAGCTGTCCCGGCTATCAGCACACCGCGTGGTCCTCCTGAGGCCTCTCCAGCCCCCTCCAGCCCCGACAGGTCCCGAAAAACTTACGTGAGCCACCCTCCAAGTCCCAGAACCGAAACATGTAGTCCAGAACTACCAAGCCTCCGGTAGACCATGCCAGTCTTACGAGGCTCTTCCCACGCCATCTTGCTTGATCTTACCTCCCTACCGGGTAACGATTAGTGCTTGACACCAGGCTAGACCCTAGGCAGCCCGGGAAGATGCTCAAGATGCGTCGAGGAACGAGGTCAGTTGTCGGTTGGCTATCCCGCAGGCCATCATGACAGGTCTGAGAATCCAATTCTCACACCCGTGACCCTTCCGCGTTCCTTTTTCTCCGAGGGCATGAAGCAGCGGAGAAACTCTCGGCACCGTAGAAACTGTGGACCCAGATACGCCAACGGACCGCGGCTGCATGAGGCCTAGTTACCCAGGCGTTACATAGTGCAGCCGTAGTCCCGACGCGCCGGTTACTGTAGTACCCTAACATCACGAGACACGGTCGACACTCACACGTTGCGATGCCACATCTCACCAATAGCTGGTCAAGGTGACGGGTCACGGACACGGTGGCTATTAAATAGTCCTAAAAAGTCTGACGAATCTGTGACGCGGTTCAACATCTGGAAGTTCCCTGAGATGTCTTCCTACCCAGTTAGTATCCGAGCTTTTCAGGTCACTTTACTATCGCCCTCCCCTGGCTTGGCCCTCATCCTCCACACGGGCCAGCCTCGAGGGCAGGTCCTTTTCCACTGCCACCAATCCGGTCTAGCAATGTGCTTCCGCGTTCCGTCACAGCGGTATCTGACTCAGATCTATGGCCCAGCCGCTCCACGGTTCATTCGTCAATTGCGTGAACACGACGCCCAGGTTCCCACAAGGGTCGGCGCTCACGCCGTGGCTGGGCTCTTGACGGACGTCTGGCCACATCGGCTGCGCGGGGAAGTCCACCCTCATGTCGGGATAGGCTGGATACGAGACTCTCCTCCTTGCCTGATCAGCCGCTCCAAAGGTAAGGCTATCGTCGTCGCCATCCTCGCCGTCGACCTCTCCTACTTCCATAAGTGGTAGGTCCGGCGGGCTGGATACAAGCTCGGGCGATCCACCGTTCTCGACCTCGGCGATGCGGGCACACAGTAAAGTCAAGAGTGTCTTGTTGCCACCACGGGAGGACGCAAGTAGCCTTTGAAGCTGGATAAGCATGTCGACAGGCCTGGCACCTATGCCCACTGAAGTCCGTAGTAGGTCCAGGTTCGTTGACAATGCGTCTGTCAGCGCGCTTGCCATCTCATATATCTTGAGCTCGATTGTCGGCCCGTGAGCCTCGAGTGCAGTCTTCGAGTAGCGGCTGATGTTGGTTAAGAAGTCACTGACGATCCGATAGGGTTGGATCACAAGACTGGTTTGCTCATGGGCCCTCGGGCGTCTCGTGGACGCACGCCAGAGCACCGTCTGCATCCAAGATCTTGTTACCAAGATGTCGGCCTTCTGGACTTCGTTGGTTTCTTGCTCCTCTTCAACCATCTCCTGCAAGCGCCGCTGAAGATAGTCGAGCCGGCTGGCCCCTTGTGTGTCGCCTCTATCATCGGCGTGTATTAGATCGAATGCTCCACCCTGGTCAAACGTCCAGAAGAGTTCGGCTAGCCTCTTGAAAGCGGGCAGGATGTGTGCCTCGTCTTGTTCGCAGTCGGCCCCATCCAAGGGCGGAAAGCTGGGCTGCCACGTCAAGATCGTGGGGAGTTTATGCAGCATGGCCACGCCCCGTTCTGTAACGAACAATAGCCACAACATGCGACGTCTCATCTGCTGCTCCTCTGCCGCCAATGAGGCGTAGGTGGACTGGCGCTGGAGGCCCATGATCTGCGCAACCGATAAGGCTTCTCGGAGGAACAGCAGAGACTTGCTGCCTCCTGGCCTGAGATTCTCGTGATATATGTGTTGGAAGAAGGATATGCGGAGCATATTGAGATTCATATCGGGGCCTTCGTCGCCGCCCTGCAGCGATGCCTTGGCTCTCTGGCATTCAGCAGCCATGGACGCTGCCGTGGTCGGATCATTATCATCCGTTCTGCCTGCGAACGGGAGTTTGAGCTGTGCAATGATGGCGGCGCACACAGCGTTCGCGAGCGCGAAAGTCTCGACATCTGCAGGGTCTCGCAGCAGGCTGTCGATGACATCGTCAACGCTGAGGATAGGCCACACCGGGAAGAGTCGGTGGTTGTAGAGGCAGAGCCGGACGATGAGGGACGATACAGGGGTTCTTCCGTGCTCCGAACCGCCGCCTCCGCCTTGCGGGCCACCGCTCAGGCTTGTTGCTCCGCCGGCCGGTGACTCTTCCAGCGGATCGGCGCCGGTCACTCCCTTGCTCTGGCCCTCCTGGAAGGTTCGGATCTCAGCCAGTGTCTTAGCCCGCAAGCTGCGGGGACCACGCGTTGCCTGGCGTCTGTTGAAGGTGCACTCGATGCCGATGGACGAGCACCTCGTGCAAGGAGGCGCCTCGGAGCACCTTACCTTGCGGATCTTGCAGCCATCGCATGCCCTGCTGCCAATCTTGCGTCGAGGTATCGACGACATCTGTGCAGAGGTGACGGACGAGCCGAGGAGAGGATGGATATGAGGAGGATATGAGGTCTTGAAGCGTCTGGTCGTGATCCCTGACGATCTACTGCATGCTGCTGACGGGTCGTCCCTAATCCCCTGACCAATCTTGGAGTATTTGGGCACTCGATTCGCTCGCCTTGCTCACCCAGAATGATTTAGTGATTTGGGGTGAGGATGAGTCTGCCAGCGTCGACTTGCTCTGGGGCCATGGGCAGGCCTCAACAGAGGACCACACCAAGCCGTGCGGGGCGATTACAGGCCAGGGAGACAAGCATCACTTACTTCTTCGATTCGCGCTGGTTCGACTCGTTCTGTTCGTAAGGCTTCTCGTAGGTCCCACGTGCGACCGTCCTCTACCCCGGATCAACGGTGGGTCCAAGCCTTGCGCCATCGAAATCCACAATAGAGTCATGCATTAGTGCAAGTTCGTTATCCGTGGGCCATTTCTGGGCGCCCACCTGCACGTGCTTCACCCGCACAGGGCATGTCATGTCAACAACAACTTTGTGGGCTTAGGGGGCAATATGCTGCCACTCGAGCTCTAGAAAAGGATACAAAACAACTTGATAATCTACTGATAAGTCGCTACGGGGGCACATAGTTGTCAATCGGGATAATAGGCTGCCAGGTACCACTCTGTGTGTGTGTATGTATGTGTGGATGTGGATGTGTATTCTGGGGGACCGCTCATTCACTGCTCGAAGGGTCCCTTTCGCTGGTGTTGATGTCACGCTTTCAAGTCTCGATCTATCCACAAGTCTCGGACAACATGTCAGACGCTTGGAATTTTGAATGCGTAGCTGGGCATGATCCAGATGGTGATGATGATCAGTGTGTTGGATGTAGTCACAGAGCAGTCTTGTGATGCTCGTGTATTCCTGGTGGGAGCGGTGGTGAGCTGCACGCCATCCACTGAACACTTCAACTTGATATGGATGCCACAATTTATGCCACAAAGTTTGCCGTGACTGCAGGCGATGTCCCGACCAAATGGCCTGAATTTTGCGAGTCTGATAGGGTGCAGGATAGTGGCACGGATGAGGGCAGACTTGTGACTGGTGACTGCAGAACGAGCATAGAAGCTTCCTATAATACGAAGGTGAAGGAGGTGAGGTATACTGTACTCATTTGCATGCCATAAGGAGGCTAGGCGTTGCCTCTTCCGGGCCACGTCCACCGGGTAGGTCACTCACTCCCACCACACCAAGAATCACATCAAACCGAGATCCTCTCTTCTACCCTTTGATGTCAAGTCCAGGTATGGGGCCTCCCCGAGACTGCAGACCCTATCACCTGCACGCGCCTCCACATAATCATAAGTAGCGCAGTGCCACGTGGAACGATTGTCCCAGATGGCGAGATCATTTGCTCGCCACTTGAACCGAACCTGAGCATCATGGTTCTGCGTGACGATGTTGAAGAGATAGCCGAGCAGGAGATCAGACTCATCCTTGGTGACCCCGTTGATTCGCTTGGTGAAGCCCTTGTTGACGTAAACAGATTTCCAGCCCGTCACAGGATTTGTTCTGATCACAGGGTGCACGGCCGTCAGACGATCCCCTTGGTTCAACGGGCTCCCCCTGATGCCCTTCCTCAGAGGATTCCCCAGCCGCTCGGCCTCCTCCATGAAGAACTTTGCATCGTGAGTCGCTGTGAGGGACTCCAGCATGGTTCGCATGGCAGGTGACAGCCTGTCGTAGATTTCGTAGCCTGAAGTCCAGAGGGTGTCTCCTCCCGTCGGCGGTAGGGTGTGAATCTTCAGCATGGCGTAGTCTGACGGCACGGGCTCGAATGTGATATCCGAATGCCAACCTGCTGATGCGAACCTGCTGACGTCCGAGAGCTGATGCGTCAGGCCGCCGCCCTTCTTCTGCTTCTCGCTGCTGATAACACTGATCTGGTCACCCAGCTCACTTCCCTCTTCCGTCAGGGGATGGATGTGAAGGCCGGACGATTCGGGCTGCCCAGGCCGGTCAGTCCAAGCACTGTATCCTGTGTGAGACTGGAGTCCCGAGCAGAACTCACACATCCGGACAGCCCTGTTATCCGCAACATTAAATCCTTCATCTCGGTGGGCGTAACGTCTTGTTCCCGCAGGAAAACCACACCCCGCTGCGACACTGAAGCAACGTCAGCCCAGCAAAAATTGCAGCCCCTGAAGAAAGTGGTAAACTAACCTGTGACGGCGAGGTCTCTTATCATGTCATCACCCCATCTCAAGAGATCCCTCACCTGCAACCCCTCATATTCGCGAGCGATTACTGGTGTCAGGTCTTGGTGCTTGAAGTTGTCCAAGCTGCCACCGTACTTCAGAGGCTTGAGAAGACGCGTGCGCGCCTGGGTGTTCCCGCCAAAGAACTGGCCCTCAAGCTTCTGCTCGGTAGCCGGAAGCTCGACAGAAGGCATGGCGACAGGCGCATTGGGACAGAAGCAGGTGTTTTGGTTGTGTGTGGTAGAGAAAAGGGCGATGCAGAAAGAACCTGAGTGCACTAGCGATACAAGAACGGAGCAGATATGCAAAACGCTTCACTGCAGGTTCGACGAGGAGCCTATCACCAGGCACCTTGTACTTCGGGTACAGGGACACAAGCAGGGCCGCGATCAGAGATATACCCCCTCACGATGAAGTCAAGCGGGCCGTGTTGTACGGGCCATCAGCCAACTCTCGTCCGCTGTATCGTTGACATGCACCGGTGACCGGTGTGTTCGGACGGCACGAGAGCCCGCCTCGAGAGCACGGTTCTCTATACGCGGCAGTAGGTACATCGTCCCACCGAGTAGCGCAGCATCCTCAGAACCCCCGAGGAAAGGCCTCTGAAGACGTGTGGATGTTGCCATAGCGCCGGCGGAGAAAATCTCGGAGGCGAGCACTGACGCCATCCGAGGTGCCAGTGAGGGAATGCGGCTGTACTCCGCAAAAGAAGGCAAGTGCACCGGCGTTGCATTCGTCGTCCGTCTCAGGTCCGGAGGCACCCCTGGTCAGCCTGTCCTCCTTCCGGCCGCTTGGCAGGTCCCTATTCGGTCTGGTCGCCGGCGACTAGTATCTCCTTCGGGAGTTGGCGGCGCGGTGACATGTGCACACACATGCTTGCCGGCCCTAACAGGGTGTGGAGGATGGATCAGGCCAAGGAATGGTCTGGTCTGGTCCGGTCTGGTCTGGTCCGGTCTGGTCTGTCACCTCGTCCAGGCTGTTGTAGGCACGGCACGGCACGCGTCTGGTCCAGCCTCTGCTGGTCTCAGACAGGAGCTTCGGCTTCGCGGCCAGTGTCACCGCTCGCCCTCACCAGTGGGAATATCGAGCTAGCCCCTGACGAGAAAAAGTCTGACAGAAGACGGGATTCTCCCTGGTCGATGTCGTCGGTGGTGTAGTCCAGACACAGGCGCGGGCTGACCTGCCCTTCCATCAGCCCGGATATATTTTCACAGGTCGTTCTCTCTGCCCAGCCGGAGGGGGCTTGCCCCGGCCTCTTCTTCCTTGCCAGAACGGACCTCAGCCAGACCCGGACATACTCGTCGCAGATTGGTGTTGCGTTTGCTTCTCTTGGAGCTCTCAAGATGGACACCAAGGATGTCGAGGCCTTTCCGACGAAGACCGTTAGCGACAGCGGCTCTATCGCTCAGGTCTCCGAGGCTCATGTCGGCCGCGATCAGCTCGCCAGCACAATACCTCCCCATGACTCCTACGAGGGGAAACACCGCTGGGATCCCACGGCGACCTGGACCGAGGCCGAGGAACGACGAGTTGTGCGCAAGTGTGACATGTACCTGCTCAGCTGGTTATGTCTGATGTTCTTCGCACTTCAGCTCGACCGTGGCAACCTTTCAAACGCGACAGCTGACGACCTCCTGGCTGACTTGGGTTTGAGCACCGACGACTACAACAACGGCACGACAATTCAGCTTATGGCCTTTCTTACGGCTGAATTCCCCGTCCAGATGCTCACCAAGCGGTACGGCTTCCGTTATGTCCTGCCAACTATGATGATGTGCTGGTCGACTGTCAGCTGGGCGCAGTCGTTTATGACAAACAGGACGGGTTTCTACCTGGGACGCGCCTTCATTGGCCTCTTCGAAGGCGGTTTCATCCCGGGCACCGTCCTGTTCGCCACGTATTTCTACACGTCGAAGGAGCTCTCGGTCCGGCTGGCCACGTTCTGGTCCACACTCAGTCAGTCGTCCTCATGATCTCTGTCTCCTGTCCAATCCGTGGGACCATCTTACTTATTACAGAGACCAGATGTGGCGAGAGTCATATCTGCGCTGCTGGCCGTGGGCATCCTGGAGATGAGGGGTGTGCAGGACAAGCCGGGTTGGTTCTGGCTCTTCTTGCTCGAGGGCCTGTTGACCTGCGTTATCGCCTTCTTCGTGAGTGGTTTCTACGGGGCCTGGGATGGGTTGTGGTCGAGATGGAGCTATGCTGACACCATCTGGACGTGCAGTCCTTATTGTACCTACCGGCGTCTCCCACGTCGACCAAGGGGCCCCTTTGGCGGAAGCCGTGGTTCACAGAGCGGGAGGAGGTGATTATGGTCAACGTAAGTCCAGCCACGTCTGTTGTCCGCCGCCAACTCATCTACAAGGTACGATTGGGATTCGGTGCTGAGAGGACTTTTCAAACAGCGAATACTCCGGGATGATCCCGCCAAGGGCCTCACGGCGATTCGAGAGCCAGCCACCTGGAAGGACATCAAGGAGACCTGGAAGGATCCGTCCATGTTCGGCCTCTACTTCATCGGCCTCGTCGCATACATCCCCGCGACGCCAGTGACGGGTTACTTGACCCTCACGCTGAAGAGGCTCCACTTCTCGACCTTTGACTCCAACATGTTGACGATCCCATCGGCTGTGCTTCAGATCATCACCATGTTGACACTGGCCTGGAGTAGTGATCACTTCAACGAGCGTACCTTTCATGCTTTCTTCGGGGAGTTCTGGATCATGCCTCTCCTTATCGCTCTCATATCCCTTCCCAATGGCGGTCGAGACTGGGGGAGGTTCAGCCTGATCACGCTGATCTCGGGATACCCCTATTTCCACCCCATCGTCTCAGGCTGGATCAGCGAGAACAGCTTCGACGTGAAGAAGCGTGCAATCACGGCAGCCACCTACAATGTGATTGTGCAGGTCGGGTCACTCATCGGGAGTCAGATCTACCGGTCGTGGGATTCGCCTTACTACCATGTAGGGAACTCGGTGCTGCTGGCCATCTGTGTGCTCACCTTACTGGCCATACTGGTGCAGCGTCAGGTCCTGATGCACCTGAACAGAAAGAAGGAACGGCAGTGGTCGGCGATGAGCGCTGAGGAGAGGGCAGCGTATCAGAACGATACGGAGTCGCGGGAGAAAGATGGCAACAGGAGATTGGATTTCCGCTTCGTGTATTGAGCAGCAGCAGGGTCGCCGAGAGCCTTCTGCCATGGACGACCCAAACACCGGATCTCAAGAGATTTTCCCCTGCGACCAGAGTGGCTGCCACAACTATCTTGGAGGAGCTGGCACCGTAAGCTTAGGTAAGCCCTCAAAAGATAGAATAAAGAAGATACCCCTTAACTCGAGTTTGATATTGGATGATTATTGAATCGCTTAGTAGATATTTACCGCACACCTTCTCCCCCCCCCCCCCCCAAATTTTCCTCCCCTAAAACACCCTTCTTACAAACAAGAAGCCTTTTCTCTTTTTGAAGAGTCCCTTTTCCCCAAGAACATCCCGACTCCATAAGGATCTGGGGTGAGGCCCGAGTGTCCTTGTTGCGGCCACAGGACTCTGTCTGCACGAGCAACTTTATCACACCGCTCATGGGCCGTTGAGAACCCATGCAAGTTCCGGCCCAAGGCGCGTACCGACAGCAGGGGAGAGATGGCATTATTGTTTCAGACCTCCCAGCAAATCTGCGCGTCGTCTTGGAAAAGTCTGGGGACACTTCAGATGACATGTCATCTTAGTCAAAGAGCGCAAGGCAGGACTGGGTGGTAGTGTGCTGTAGGGGGGAGGGAGGACAAGAACATGAGAGTCTGCACTTTCAGAGATGGAATAGTCATGACTAACAGCATCACCACCTAAATAGAGCACCGGTTTTCCAAAGTGGCCAGGGGAGTTCTCCACATACATAAGTGCGTTGGAGGGTGGTAATCAAGGCAGGTAGGTAGTGGGACACGTGAGACTAAATCTGCAAGTAAGAGGCAGGGCCACTCACTGCTATTGACACCGAGCACTAGAACATGATGAAGCTGGCTGAGGCTGCTTAGCCGGGGGACATGCGGAGACGAACACCGTGATACCTTCGGGGACCCACCATCACAAGCGCCCATGTGTAGACCCTACGTCCCTCCACGTTGTCTCCATGACGCCGCCATTCCCCTAGTATCTGTCCGTACCGTTTGCCACCGAGCCTGTAACACTATCCTTGCCCACCGCCATGCTGCTGTGCCTAAAACAAGAATTGCGAGTATCCCCCAACGCCATGCAAATGTATTATCGTTAAGAATCGGTGTCTGCAGTACGAAGGGAAAAGGTCGGGGTGCGTTTGTACGGCAGCATAGCTCGATCACATGAAGATGCCAACCCAGTTCTGATTGTTGGTTACGTCCGAGTCGCAACTGTCGACCGCGCAGAAGATCTTTGGCGTCTTGTTCGAGGTATCAACTTGGAAACCAAGCTTGTCGTAGTCCTTGCTCTTGATCTTCTTGCGGCTCTCGTAGCAGCTCTTGCAGTAGACCTGTATGTACCGAACCAGTTTAGCAAGCACGTACCTGATGCTTCACTCGGGTCAGCAGGGGCAACTCACGTGACCACAATGCTTGACAGCCCAGAAGTGGTGCTCCTCGCGATCCTTCTTGTTCCTGGGGCGCTTGGTGGGGCGGGGACCGTCGTCGTCATTATCGGCCGAGTACTTCAACTCATTGTCGCAGCTAGCGCAGACGACGACCATCTCGTCATTTGTATCTCTGTCGGGGCCGGTGTGGCGGGTGAAGCCTGGTCGAGCAGGAGGAGGGGCCTCAAAGTCGGGCTTGGGGGTAGGCTGGCGACCAGCAAGACCGCCAAAGCCATTTGCCTGATAGTTGAACTCGGGCTGGTTGCCCGCAAGAGGGTTCGCATTCATTGGGAATTGGTGTGCATTGATAAGCTGGAACTCGGCGTCGTTGCGACCAATGTGATCAGCGACAAAACCGGGGAGGAGGCTCCGAAAGCTGCCTATGCTGCCAAGTCTAGGAAAGTTGGGTATGAAGCCACGGTCGGGACCGAGAAACTCAACGCTCCGCCGGTGATTTCGTTGGGCGGCAGGCATGGGGGCTGGTAAACGACGGTTGGCGGGGATCTCGAGCTCTTCGAGACCGAGCCCGAGCTCGTCGTCTCGGGCAGCTTCGTCTGAGCTGTTTGTAAGGTCGATAACAGGGGGTTGGGGTTGTCCCAAGATGCTGCCGTCACTGCGGGCAAGCGAAGGGGTACGGCCAATCTGGGACATTTGCCTTCGGGGGTTCCGAGGGGGCTGCTGCCGTCGACCATGCTGCCGATCCTGGATCTCGCGCATGTTATCATGAACGATGTCTCGGCGGAGGTGGATGGGGCGCTGGTGCAGCAGAACGGGGCTATCTGGCTCCTCGGTGAGGTCGATCACATCAACCGCCGCCCCCTGCTGCTCAGCGCTGTTGTGGCGACGGATGGACTGGCTGGGTTGTCCGGAGCGCCTGTGGTGCCTCTGTTGCTGCCTCTGCTGGCGCTGCACGGGAGGGACCTCCACCTGGCGATCCAAGACCACCTCGATCAGCTCATCGTCTCCATCCAAGCTCCCTCCGAAGTCCAAGTCAGAGCCCCAGTCGACGGCGGGGGATGGCCTTCTCGCGGCTCCGCCTCTGTGTCGGTGCGGCATGCTAGCCTCCCGAGCTACCCTTGAAGCCCTGCGGGCCCTCGGGTGACGCAGTCGTCGTTCTTGCCGTGAGAAGACGTCCTCCATTTCCCGCGGGTCTTCACCGGCGAGAAAGGCCACCAGCGCTGGGCTGAGTTGGCCAGGAAAGGGGGGCCGTGCGTCCTCAGCAGGGCGGCCGGAGCCCTGCTCGGGACGGTCGTCTCCAGGGGGGTCGGAGCTCGCTGACGGCTGATTTGGGGCCCGTCTGAGGTGTGGCCGAGGTGATGCGAGGTCCAGCTCGTGATCCGAGGACGGCGAGGAAGGGTCGTCAGACAAGACGCTGTCGTGGTCACGAAATTCGGCGGGTTGGTATATTGGGCGAATTCGGGTTGGGACGTGGTACCGAGGTTGAGGTAGGCGGCGGTTAGGGTGAATGGTGGGCGTTAGGCTGGGGCGGCGTGGCGAGGCACGGGCGTTGTCGGCGTCAAGACTCTGGGGCGGTCGAGCGTGGTGTCGCCGGTAGCGCGGGCGTGCAAGTTCTGGGGATGATGCCGAGGCAGGGTTAGAACCAGAAGCCGACCCCCTCGATTGTGGGGATGCTGGACCCGAGTCGAGAAGGAGGTCGGAGCCGGAGCCAGAGCCGGAGACTGAATTCAAGGAGGCGGAAGGAAAGGGCGAGGGCGCGGCGGTGTCAGCTCCGGAAGAGGCCGAGCCGACCGAGGAGCGCACGTTGGCAGTGGAGGCGAGAGAGGCGAGAGAGCTGCCGCCGAGGCTGCCCTGTCTCTGTCTATCGCCGGCGTACCCGCGGTTGTAGAAGTAGTGAAGTCTGTCCGGAATATGATATTGGAGCCCCTCGTCGAGGTCGTTCCCCCCATCTGACTCGGTCACCAGATCGCCCAGCGCAGCACGGTTCTCCTCCTGTAGAGCCACCTCATGCCCATGCCCTGGTCCTTCGGTTCGGTCAAGATCAGAGGGGTCGTCGGAATGCCAGGGCATGGGGGACGAAGAAACCTCGTGTGGGTAGCTGTCGTCATCGTCAAGGCCGGGATCGCCACCGGCGTCTATATAGTCAGGGTCGAGGTCGGGCTCGAAGTGGTACTCGAGGTTGTGGTCGACGGCGCGGTGCAGATCGTCGAGCTGTGCAGCACCGACGCCAATTGCGTAGCCGTAGTCACTCATGGTCCTATTCCATCCCTCTCCTCTATCCTGTCCTGGTTTGGGTCTTCTACACAGGCGGCACGACACAGTGCCGGGTCGAGCCCAATGACGGTCTGCACCCCCCCCGCCACCAGCGTTTGTTTTGACGTTATGTAGTAGTAGTAGGCAGGCAGGTGATGCGGTCGGACACGGTCGGAGTGGCGATGGTGACGGCGTGGCAGAAGAAGGCACGGCTGCCCAGGGTGGTGGCGGCGGTTCTCGCAGTTGGTGAAGGGGGAGGACGGAGATGGAGGCGAGAGGGCCGAAGGACGGTGCTCTTCTCCGCAGAGGCAAGAGGCGACAAGGCGACAGGCACCAGGCACAGGCACGGGCAAGGAGGCCAGGAGGTGGGTGCAGCTTAATTGCAAGGCAGTAAGTAATGTAATTATCAAATCATCCGGCCGCAAAAAAACGAAAAGAAAGGCAGAACGAGAAGAGCCTGCAGTCTTCTGCCCGCTCGTGCCGCAAGGGTGAGCCTCCACCTGCATGGTGCGCATCCGGTCCGTCTGCGAAGGAGCAACGTGAACAGATTAATTCTTGTAGTACTGGTCCCGTCGTCATCACATTCTCCAACCGTCTCCCACCGGCGCGCGAGTGTTTGCCGTTCCATGAGCCGAGACCCGGTGATCAGCCCAGCCTGGGTCTGGCCTAGGCCTGGGCCTGGGTCTGCGTCACTAGATACATAGGCTGGGGCTCAACTAAGGATAACACATCTATGCCCACCTCATAGAGTCGGTTTTCCTGTCATGCTCCCCTCCCGCATGATCTGGCCCGGGGGAAGCATGTCCGCTCGTGGACTAGACTAGACATAGCCAGTTCCTTTCCCCTATCGCAATAAGCTCCTGACCGTTTGATACATGCCTTGGTCCTCGTAACGCTCCCCTGCACTTTGAGTCCACAGCCCGCTGGATCGCCTCGCCCTCGATCTCGACATGCCGTCGCCGCCAGTCCCGTCCACCATCAGGCCCCGCCTCCTTGGTCCCCCCAGGGATGCACGCGCCCCCCCCCCCCTCCTCCGGTCCCTACGATGCATCTGGGGCAGCCAGCACGGAGATCACACCGTCTCCGTTCACCGTCACGAGCCTCTTGGCCTCCTCACCCCACGCCACCGCAACAGCGGGCGTCGCGCTCTGGAGGGCCTCGCTCCACTTCTTGCTGCCCTTGGCGTACTGCTGCACAGTGACGCCCGATGGCCCGGCGGTGGCCAGGAACTGGCCCGTGTAGTCCCATGCCAGGCTCTGCACCGAGCTTCCGATGTCCAGCACCTTTGCCGTGGCCGCATCCCCTTCCTTGCGCAGGTCGAACACCGTCACGGTCGTCTGTCCCTTGGCTGTTGCCGCTATCCAGTAGCCGTTCTCGGAGAAAACGAGCGCCTCCACCGGGGCTCCGAGAGAGAACGTCGCCGCTTCCTCGCCCGTCTTGGTGAGGTACATCTTGATGGCCCCCGCATTCGTGCCCGCCGCAAAGAGGTGACCGTCGGGGTGAAATGCGCACGCGGTCAGGGGGGTGCTTGTATACACCCGGGTGACCCTCTTGAGCGCGTCCAGGTCGTAGAAGACAAAACTCTTGTCAAGCCCGACCGACGCGAGGATCGTGCCCCCGGGATGCATCGACAGGCCTGTCGCCGGACCCGCATGTTCCGCAAAGGACGCAACCTCGCTGCCGCCCTCGAAGACTTTGACAGACCCCTTTGACGTGGCGAAGATGACCTTGGAGTTGTGCCACAGCGTGTCCGTGATGGGCTCGTTCACCTGCAGGGGCCGCTCCGCCTGGCCTGCGGCTATCGAGAAGATGGCCGCGTCTCCCTTCAGGCCGCCCACGGCCGCGTACCCTGCCTCTGTCCCGATCGAGGAGGCCTGCGGCACGGGCAGAGACTCGGAGGATTGCGGCACGAAGGATGCGATCTCATCGGGCTTCGCCCAGCCGCTCGGTACGGGGCGCTTCTTCCGGCTCTTGGACAGCCTGGTGCAGTATGGGTCAGCTGGTGCGGCAGATGCCGAAGGTGTGGATGGGGAAGACGTACCTGGCCTGCGTGTCATCGACGTGCTCGGCTAGTTCTTCTGACAGGGCCTCGCTGTCTACGGCCATGGCATCTCCATTCGCGCCGGCGCCGGCGGTGACGGTGACGGTGGAGAGGGCAGCTCTCGCCTCGTCGCGCTCCTTGGTCAGGCGCGCAATGACCCTGACGGCGGCGTCGTGTTGGTAGAGCGCGTTGGCCAGCTCATCGCGGGTCTGGGACAGCTGCTGCTTGAGCTTGAAGGTCTCGAGGGCAAGCGCATCCCATTCGTTCTGGAAGGTAGAGAGGAGGGCGGGGATGGAGGTCAGGGTCGGCGGACGCGGTCGCACGACGCGGGCGGACCTGATGGGCAGGAGGTCGTCCAGGTCGAGCTCGTCGGCGGTGATGGGATCCTTGCCATTCTCCTCGATGTACTTCTCGATCAGGCGCCTCTCGAAGACGGTGCCTGTCTTCTTGGAAACGACGGGCTCCTCGGGAGCCTCACCTGAGACTGTTGTCGTTGTTATTGTTTAGCCTCTGGTCGGTAGGTGGTGTCGCATGCTGACTAGGGCTGGGGCTGGGACCAGTGATGCAGGTGGGAAGGGGGATTGAACTCACTGGCACACAGCATCTTCGACTGCTGGGTTGGGTTGGGTTGGGTTGAGTTGGTGGGGGGGTGGGTTAGCTGAGCAAGAGGCGCAACCGTGTTGCTGTCGAGTGTGAGGAAGTCCTGGGCTCGATCTCTCTGCCCAGCTTCTTTCTTCTTGTTCTTCTTCGCAGCTGGAAAATTGGCGGCAGGCTTGTCAGGCCTGACCCTGTCCCTGCCGGGTGTCTGGGTACGTACACCCGGCCGTGTCCCTAGTACCATAGTACCAGTACTGCCTACCGTAGTATGTGCCGTGCTCATACAGTATGTACGGTGCTTTCAGTGCCTCCAGTGCCCTCAGTGCCTCCAGTGCCCTCAGCGCCTCCAATCCGCAGAGGCTTTTCCCACGCCCGCTGCCAGCTTCCCAACCAGACCTTGCCAGCTTCACCACCTCAAAGATCGATCAAGACTGCCTGCGACACGGCTTCACCAACTGAGACCAGCCGAGCGCCGTCGGGTAAGCAAGCATCTGTCACCCCTGCAGTCATGGCGCCCACTCTCCCAGATGTTACGACGCTGGCATCGCTCCCTGAGCCGACCCTGATCTCGGTGCTTGACCTCTTGTTCGAGCCCAGTCATGAACTACACACCTTCGCCTTGCCCACGCTGCGTTCCATCACCTTCACCACCTATCCGGAGATGATAGACACCCTCCGCGACCAGTTGCTCGTCGTTGCAAAGACCGTACACCCAGACCCTTTGGCCCGCAGACCTCTTCTCTCCATCTTGGGCTCCCACCCTCGCTTGGGTGAGAGGAAGGTCGAGAGCGCCCAGAGCGCAGCAGAGCAGGCCCAGCTGCAGTCCTCCGCTGCACCCGAGGCTGACATGATGGCCGCCCTGAATAGGGAATATGAGGCCAGATACCCAGGGCTCAGGTACGTCGTCTTTGTGAACGGCCGGTCGAGGGACGTGATCATGGAGGACATGAGGAGGCGCATCGCCAGGGGCGACTTTCCTGCAGAGGAGGAGGAGGCCATCAACGTGAGTATACCCCAGGACTTCAGCCGGGGAAGATCACTAATCTTGCCGGAAGGCCATGGCGGACATAGCCAAGGATCGTGCCGGGAAGCTGGCAAAGGAGTCCGAGGCGTCCACTGTCGGACGCTCCGCACTTCCAGAAGGTAGTTGAACGGGGTGAGGCTCTCCGGGCACCTCCTCCAAGCTCGAGTCGCGGATGGCTCCGTCTTTGTGGGCGTGGTCCCCTCTTCAGCAGGGCAACCTGCGCTCTACTCCCGCAATAAGTCGACGGAGACGGTCACCCACCCAGCCAGATAGTACACTAGGTGTCTGGCCGAGCAGGTGCGCCCCATTTCGTCGCTGTGGTGAGCTGACACGCTATGCCCGCGATCTTGGAAGCCACCTTGGGCCAGTCCGGGCTGATGTCATTGTGCGATGCACTGAAAAGCTACACTACAAAGCCAATATACGCCTTTCAACCACTCCGATGTTCGCTATGCCGTCTCCTGGTCTTCCAGGGTTTAAATCCAAGTTGAACATACTCTCTGCGTACACAGCCGGTGTCAGATTCACAGACAATTCCAACCCGGAGCGCTGTTCCCTTGACAATATACTCAAGATGCGTGCTTGGGAGCCTCCTCGGCTTGACCTTCTGATAATAGCGAACCTGAACTCTGGAGCGATGCATCCCCTCTAGTCTAGGTCGGTACAAGGCTACTTGGATATGTTGCACGCAACTTGATCTGGGACGTCACCATCGTTACTTCACTGGTCGTCTATGGTTCGCCAAAGCAGGTCCTTAGGAAAACCCTCCACCGCGTTGGCACACCGAGCGTGGTGGTACTCCCTATTTTTTGCATGGTTTTTTGGTGGTTTTTTGGTTTTTTTTCAAGCTCGTTTTGTTACGGAGTTCTATTGAGCGGCCTCAATGTCGGGCTGCGAGCCCGGTTCAGTGACACTGCTTGGGCTGCAGAACTCACATGATGATACCGAGTTTTGTCGTGTCAAGGATGCACTTGTAACCACTCTCGCGTACACCAACATCAATCTTGCACTGAGGAACCGCTAAATCTTGTACGCCAATTTCGGAAGGCCTATAACCTGAACAGCGTCCGGCAAAAAAACGCTCTGCGCATAACGCTTCTGCTCTGAGCGGCCGGGCACATCATGAGAATTCAAGCCCTAACAAACTACCGCTTCTTTAGTGGACGACCACCTGCACGGATATACGTGATGGAGATTCCGGATTCCGCGTGTGAGTCCAGTAAGTGAACTCTTGCCTCTTGGTATTCTCATAAGCCACCAGCTGGAGACGGAGGGTTTGACTGGTGCACCACAATCAAAGCGCTCGCGTACTTTCCAATACAATCATGTCCACAAAACATACTTTAATGGGTGAGTCTACTTATGTGTGCCCGGTGGACAGTGCTCCTGGTGATCAGACAACGAGTTCAGCGCACGAGTTCAGCCTCAGAGGGTCACTACAGCTTCTGCTATAAAGCTACTAGCTCTATGAACCGTCTTTTGCGAGGAAGCTGTCGTCTTCTTCTCATTGTCAGTGGAGGTATGATATAGCGTTCTTAGACGGTACCCAACCCCGTCAACCAATACTTTTTGGGTAGTCCTCACTCAGTCAAAGAGTATCGTACACGGTAGCAATACGGCCAACCAAAGGATAGCCGAGGAGATATCGGTGGAAGTCATGGCTTGCACAGAAAGTGAGGTGAACGGTCTCGAACTTTTGCCCGGTGTTAGGATCATCCTCGACCTTTACAGTACCTTTCGCCGCCGATACACCTAGGGACTAGCCATCAAGTGATACCGATAAGTGTACGCTGTATGAGGCCGGCAAGCGAGCACTGTATATAAGCAGAACATACGACACGAGATGAAGTGCGAGCTTGAATGTTGGACCCTCTTCGTTGATCAGGGCTATACTAACCGCGCACAAGACCTGCAACTTGCGCGAAACATGGTGTGTAGCCCCTCCATCAGGACTCACACAAACCTGTCTAGAGCATTCACCTGGTTTGAGTACGACATCGTTGGGCGTCAAGCACGTAAGGCCCGGTCCCTTCGGCGGGAATCAGTTGCCGTCTACGTAACGAGGACCCGCTGAGGAATTGTGTGCGGCAGACCGGATTTGCATAGGGCTCGATCCCGAAGGCGAAAAAGGCTGGCACCCGCCCCGCTGGACCAACAACGAGCATCGTCGATTTCTTCCATTCTGTGTGGTACGGCCTGGCGTCCGCGTTCCATCGCCGAGGCGGTGTGGGATTATTGAATGGCTTCAAGGGCATGATTAACAATGCGGCATGTCTGAGTCGAGGTCACCAAGCATCAATTGAACTGCTTACCACTCACCCCCGATACTGAGGCAACAGAGAAGAGCTGGCATTGATAAGACCTCGGCGAGGAGACCGGTCCAACATTGGAAGAGCTTCGTAAAAGAAACCCTCCTCCGAGCCATTCCATACCGCTGGGACGAAGTGGCTTGTGAGTAGTCCCAAAGACAGGAATTGACATCGCGTGACATTGAATAAAATGGGGCGGCAGTTGGGATGATGGCGAAATGCCGCCAGATTGGCTCATGTCAAGTGTTCGAGGAGCATCTCAGACGGCGCAAGATTGAGGTGGTGAGTGACACGATATCAAGGCTGGGATCAGGACTGGTCCGGAAAGGATGCTCTTGTTGATCACTTCTCTAGGCTCTTTGTAACGCGACCGGCGCCTTGAATCCTCTGGAACGATGAAAACAAGGAACAATATCTTCTGTCAAGTTCGATCCTGACGTTTTCCCCCTCGCCACTGATCTCTAAAAGGAAGGTTATACTCGAAATTTGCCTCACAGGCTGCTTATAGCATGGAGTTGCCAGTACCACTTCTAGACGCGCCCTTGCTGCGCAGGTGGGCCTTCGGCTGCCATTGCCGACTATATTCGCATCCGCGGACCACGAGAAACCAGGGCTGACAAGCTGACATGTGCCTCGAACCCTAGCTCTCCCTGATGGTTTCCACCTGGGGGGCAATCCATGCACCGAGAACGCGCCGCAACCACACGATGCTTGCATTTGTGCATTTGTGCATATGCACGTAAAATCGCAAGTTCTCGCTTCTTTGGGCAGATGCAGTCACGAGCTCACCCTCCCTTCTGATATCTGCTTTCCCCTCTTCCTCTTCAATGCATTGTAAGCGAATTCATGACTTGCCTCTTTGGAGTGTGCTGAAGGTCAGGTGATCGAGCACCATTGGGGCCGAAGTTACTCCAGGCTTATTATCTCACCGAACTCTTCCTCCCCCAGGTATTCGGGATCTGGGGGCTGCATCATCACCAACCCCTCAAACTCATCCCGAGTCCCGGTCCCTGTTTTTACTCTTTTTTTTTCTTTCTCTCCTCTCAGCCTCAACATCTCTTGTACCACACAGAGTGGTCGCCACTGCATGGACGAGTAGGGCTTCTCAAAGATGTGTGGTTGTCAGCACAAATTATGATAGGGCGACGGTGGCCTCCTCGAGTAATCGCCGGCGTTGCTCGCCAGGACCGTGTAATATGGCTGTTCCTATTTCCGTTCTGTGCGGAGGTGGTGTCTCCTGGAGATCAGTCTCTCATAAGAGAAGGAAAATGTCGCCTTCTGCACCAACCAAGCGACACACCGAAGGGAGGGATCATAAAACGAGAAAAAGAAGCCGACCAGTCCATGACGTTGACGGGCCTTTCACCGGATTACTGAGCTGCAAGAAGCGTCGTTTACGGCGTGACCTGATCACTTCTCGCCTCTCTCGACCATTCTCTCTGCCTGCCACACATATCCTCAACCGAGAGACGACGGCGGGGGGCGAGCTGTTCCTGAGACGAGCTGCCGCCGCGGCGTCCAACGTTCGGGAGCCAGGCTTCGCTAGAGGGACACTCGGAGCTAGTGGAAACACGGGGAGGATCCCCGCGAAAAAGGTTTGCGGACATGGACCAACGGAGATGGTACATCGAGCGGCGATGTTGAATCGAATCAGGCTGAGGGTTTATGGCGAGGTATCAGGACGGCACGAGACAATCGTCGATGTGAAAGAAAGCGAGATGCCACCTAGGCAGGATCTGATATCTGGTAGCGTCGATGATGGGGTCGCGATGACAAGGCCAAGAACACTTGGACAGCCGCCTCGAGAGACCATGTCGCCTTCCACAACCGAACCACCGGAGGCATCCGGGACTGCTCGCAATGCTGGCGCACGACCTACTTATCCGAAGCCTTCCCGATCCCCCGAGCTACGTGCTATCCGGAGCCATGTCGCCAGGCCGATAGAGGAGGATCAAGGAGACGAAGATTCGTTGAGCTTCCCAAGCAGCAATTATATCGAGGACTTGGCGGACGTGGAAGATGTATATGCCGACTTCGGTGTCATATTCGGTGGCGTAGCAGAAAAGGACGAGGGAGTTTGTGAGAACGGCCCCGTGACGGGCATCCTGCACGCTGCCGAGCATCTCGAGGACTATATGGATGATCTGGATGCCATCCCCCCTGAGGCGAGGTGACAACCCGAACTTTCTGGCCAGATACTGCTCGAGCAGTACAGTCAGGCCCTGGCTCTCTCGACATACTTGGCGAACAAGGCCCAGACGTCTACCAAGTCCCGCCCAAAGGCCCGCTCTCCTCTGCCACGCGATAGCCTTCGACGACGATATTCAAACGTGCCTCGAGCATAAGCCGAAGGAGACCCGAGCTGACTGGACATTGGATCCGGTTTTATAGTCGTATAGTGGATCTGCTGTGCCTGGCTTCTTCGTGATATCGCGTGCGAGGCGATACGAGCGTCCTGTATGCTCACAGACCGCTCAGCGATATGCACTCGGAACAGAAGCGTCTGTGAAGCCTAGAGGTCGAGTAATTCCGAAAACTCGGGGTGCATTGTCAGAGGTCGCGTTATGTTGGGAATTAGGGATCGGGCCAGCGATTCGGACAGAAAGACTATGGGTCGGGATTCAGGTCTGGATCTTATTGCACCGAAGAGGTTAAAGATGGCCTATTATCAAAACCTCAAGTCGAGACATTTCAATACAAAACTGTGGCTCACCAATTATTTCCGGAAAAAAAGCTATAATGGGCTAGAAGAAGGACTGATACACATCGTCTCCGGCGACTTTATGAGGCACGTTGCCCGGCAATGATTACCCAGTCTCTGGTGAAGAGTCTCGTTTATTGTCGTGCGAATGCTGGGTAGCCCCCGATATATCATTGATACCTGGAAGCCTCTTGTCACTGTCCACGCGGCCAATATCCCGGTGGAGCGCGGACACCCATTCTAGATGATGGACCGCAGCCGGTAGGAAGGACATCATCAACGCCATTTTTATGCCACTTTCGGCCTCGTGTAGTACCCTGGCGACACAGGCTCATTGGTATGTCGTCAAATCATACTCATCGGAGTCTCACGAATGGTTTGCCCAACAGACGGGTGCCATGTCATCGATTCATCTGCTCCCCCATATGCTCGAGGGGGTCATGAAATAGGGGTCAACTTCTAGTGACGAAGCCACGCCGACTCCTTCTTGAACGGGAACCAGGGCCTTGAGGACATACACCGTCCAAGGAAACGTACATAGGTATCAACGAAGTATGTCCTTGGTGGTGCCACGCGCTCCACATTGTATATGACATGCGAGAAGCTCTCTGCTTCTTCCAGAGTTTGTCCAGAGTCGTACGCGACCGAGGTCTTCTGTTGCCTAGGGCTGCGGGAAATACTGTAGATGGCGACGCAAGTACGGATCGCTTATGATGTGGGAGTCTGCAGCATAAGAGATTTGGAGTCTGTAGTCTCGCTGCAGCTGCCTCAGAACCAAAGAGGTATCGACGTCCTGCTATGCGTGATGATGAGGGCTAGAGCTGTCAAATCAAGCAAAGCTTCTGGAAGTTCCATGTCTGTGATCCGTCATCTCGGGACGTACTGCTCGGCGCGGGCTGAGTGAGGCCCCCGGGCTGGAGAATTTCAAACGGCCTCTCTGTTGGTCGTGCCGAATTCGAACAACTGAGGTCTAGGTGAGGTTCGGACAGGTTGGATTTCCAGTCTGCGACTGCCTCGGGGGCTCCCTTCCTCCACCCTCACTCACGCTTCACCCCGGTCACGACTGCCTACTCAGACCTCTCTCAGTGAGCGACTTGCCTGCTGCGTCTTCCACGCGAGCCAATAGACAGAATGGCCACAGGACGAGTGGCCTCGGCACATGAGTATGATCGCCTCATCACGAAGTCAGACTCGAACTCCAACAAAAACCATACCAGCAATCGCACCTGCGCAGAAGACATAAACGACACAGACGGCCCGGTCAAGCAAGCCGGTCAAGCAAGCCGCCGAGATCCTTGAGAAGATGGCTGTCTTCAGCGTACCCCAAGTCAGGGGCGAGAAGCAACTGCATGTTATAAAGACACGAGAGAGCCCGGTAGCCAGTAACCCGCAAGTGAAGCGCTAGGAAGGAAAGCTGACCAACATCATCTAGACTACGAACATGCAGGCTGGCAAGATCGCCAACCTCCAGAAAGCAAACGAGGTACTCACCCAGGGCCTCCGAAGCCACAAGGCGAGTCTGTGCCTCATCAAGACCGAGATGATCGAGATCCGAGTCGCTTTGGCCGCCAGTTGTTGTGAAACGTGCTTCGGGAGGACTCGTGCTTCGGTCCTTGGGGAGCAACCTGAAAAGCGAGACGTGTCGGGCTTTGGGGAAGAGCCGTCGGGTGGTGCCCACCACGACATATCCTCTGAGGGCTCCCCTAGATGGCGCAGCTCGACCGACCTATGCGACATCGCCCTCACGCTGGCCGCCGCACCTCAGAATGGTGGCGGCACCAGCTTCGGCCAGGCAGCCTCACCTCGGAGCCGCAGCTCAAGCCTGAGTAGCACCAGCGAGCGTCGCCAGCCGCGTCCGCACCGGTAAGTCCATCTGTCATCACGCACCCCGGCAAGCAAGACCGACTGACCGAACGGGGACCAGAGACGAGCACGTAAAGCGCAATAGGGTCTCTTATGACGGCCATGGCGGACAGACCTCCAGGATCCCTACACGCGCGGTGACCTCCATAGCAGTCTGCGGTCAGCAGCAGAAACACCTTCCGGCAGTCCTAGACGGGCCTTTGTGTCAGGAGCCGTCCCCGATCAGCTGGCTTTACGACAAGGCTTCAAAGGCTTTGTTTGGGAAGTAGAAGTAGGACAAATGGCCGAGCTGCAGAGGGCCGGCGGATGAAGAATATATCACTTCGAAATCACTCGTGGAGGGCATGAAAATCAGAGGCATGAGGTGTGAGAAAAACATGCGAAGAGCTGCAGGAGGAAGAAGCCAGTCTAGAAATCAGTCTAATATCAGTCAGTACAACAGAGGCGAGAGGATGTTCGAGTCTCGCCCATCCAGACGAAGGAACAGACGAATCATGCTAGATGTCAAGGAAAAGCCGAAGGGAATTTGACCTGTTCTCTGCTTGTAATTCGCATGGGAAATGTGAGCCGGTGGTGAGGGCGGTGATCATACGCGCCCCCCCCCCCCCCTCAAAAAAAAAGGTGAACGCTAGAGGGAAAAAGCAAGAGAAAGTTGCGTTGTTTGATAAGCACGCAGAGGGTATACCGAATTGGTATATAGTCATATAGCCATATAGTCATATGGTAAGCATGGCATGGTATGGTAACGTATGGCGAGCAGAACAGAGCACTACGGAACATTACATAGTGTTGTTGTTATTCTGTATTACCATGCCATGTAATAGTACTATGTAATGGTACATACGGCGGTCATCACGTGGCGGTTTTTTTTTTGGGGGGGGGGGGGTCCGTGCGTCCAAAACTGGAGCTCTCGGAAGCTGTGACGGCGGACGGCAAATCATCTGCCAGGCAAATCAGCCCATCGCCAAATCCCTCGAATACACCCTCACTCTGCCCACACCCCGGACCACCACACTCCCGACCCAACCTCGAGGGACATCTCCGCTCACCCCAAGCAAACCCGGCCTCAACGTCTGCGATTAATCGACCGATCCGCCACCGCAGTCATGTTCCTGCAACGCTCCGCCGTCGCCGTCACTCGACGAGCTGCCGTCGCGCCCGTCCTGCGACGCTCCTTCGCGACCACCATGATCCGCCGTGAGTTTCAAGCTGCAGGCCATGCCGGGCGAGACCCGACCGATTGGCGCGCACCCATCGTGCCCACTCGATGGCGCCGCCGAGCCTCCATTGTCCTTCGCCTATTGTCTACAGCTACAGCAGGGTCACCTCGGCATCATCATCATCATCACTGACGTCGCCTCTGCAGGAGATGCCGCCCCCGCCAAGTCTGAGCAGCAGCCCCTTCAGAAGCTGTCCGGTATGCCATCCCGAGTCCAGCACGCCCTGTCCCATCCGCAGCCGGAGTCACCCAATTTGGTCTCCGGCGGCTCGGAGCGATCGCTTTCTCAAGGGAGTCATTGGTCGAGAACACGGGAGGCTGACAGACATGGCAGACGTCAAGACTGTCGACGACCTCGTTGGCCTCGGTGCCAAGCCCGGTACCGTCCCCACCGACCTCGAGCAGTCCACCGGTATGGAGCGTCTTGAGATTCTCGGAAAGATGGAGGGTGTCGACGTGTTCGACATGAGGCCTCTGGACGCCTCGCGGAAAGGCACCATGAAGGAGCCCATCCTCGTCCGCTCCGCCGGCGAGGAGCAGTACGCTGGCTGTACTGGCCACCCCGTTGACTCGCACAGCGTCATCTGGCTGACTGTACGTCCCACAACATCCCCGAGGGGCAATACATGGGAACTTGCGATATGCTGACGTGGAATCAGATCTCCCGCGACCGTCCTGTCGAGCGGTGCCCCGAGTGCGGTAATGTTTACAAGATGGAGTACGTCGGCCCCCACGGCCACGACGACCACGGGCACGGACACGACCACCACGGCTACGAGGAGCCCAAGAACTTCAGTAACTTCGTCAAGCCGGAGTACTGGTAAGCTGGCGAGGGAAGGGTCTCGTGGCTCGCATAACGCCACGTTCACAACGAGATTTATAAATGACGGATGCCGATGGATCTCAGGAGTATAAGGAGCCTGCGGGGGGGGGGGGGGCTGCTGTAGAACAGGTTGGGGCAGCTGCATAGAGGTCTTCCTCTTCTCAATATGGACCCCAATGCTTCTCGTGATGTTCGGGACGTGCGGTGCCTATATGAAGGAGCCGGGATCCTGTGCTCTCCTGGTCGCACGATGCCTTCAGAAACCCCTCCTGGGCACGTTGCTGGCGAGATTGTCTCATTAGCGATGCCTTCGCGGAGGGATCCCCTCAGCTATGGGCGACCATAATCATCTCGCTTCTAGGTTGTCTCCGCTGATACTTTCTCTCTGCGCCTCTGCGGTCTGACATTGCCGCCATATGTATATACAAATATATACACATTCTACTAGAGGCGGAGTCAGGCTATTCTTGCACAGCCGTCCTACATTCCACCTCGTCTCGGTCGCAACCCTCATCGCCCTCTCTCCCAAACAGACCCCGGCATGGCGGTGACTGTAGGTTCCGGGATACGAGAGTATCAAACTACGTATGACCTGCGAGAACGCCCTTGGCCGTCTTCATCACCCGAGGAGAAGACGAGAGGGGGCGCTCCCAACGCGGGGTGGCACGTTCAATTCTATAGCCATTGCTTGACATGTCTATTTCAGTAGATAGGTAGCATCCGGGATGAAACACTGTGTTCCTGCCCGCAAAGTTTCGACGGGATGGGGGGAAACGCTCCCACCACAGGATCATTTTCACTCACCCTTGGTGTGAGCCTCGAGGGCTCTATCAGAGGTGTCCGCTCATTAGAGATTACGTATTTGGTATCTAGCGCATTCAGACTCGCGGCATGATGAGACCATGCAACGCAGGGTTCATGAGCCTCCTTCATACCTACAAGTGCCCACATCTTGAGGTTGAGATACAGAGGGTGTGGGTAGCTTCACTACGGTGCGTACGGTACCACTTATCCCAGCAAGGTATGGCTCGAGTGCTCAAGGCCCTCAAGCAAGCATCCCCACTCGCGTTACCTGCCACAGTTTACATAGTACAGCCCCACACCCTGTCCCCGACCCCGCTCCGAAACAAGGGCACATGTTACTTGTGATGAGCTGATGCCATTCATGATAGTAGTAGGTACGTTGTGGCATCATCGGTGGATTTAGAGCATACCGGAATCCCACCTGGGGAGGGTCGCGAGACGGCAACTGGGGAGAACCATCAGCCCTGAGAGGCTGACGAGACTGATGGAGGTCCTCGATGGCTTAGATGTGAAGAGCTCCCCGTTCAAGTTGCCAGTGTATTGCTGTAGGGCAGAAGCGGCAGTCAATCATGGTAGCAGGGAGGGATGGACCTCCTTATTGCCTATCGCCGTTTTGACGTAGCTCCGACGTCGACGACGCGAGCTCCAGAAGCCTCAGCATCCACCTCCCTCTCCTCGCCACCTGAGAGCCTTTAGATCCGTCAATTCTCCTCAGGCCAGCTGCCCATTTAAGAGCCGACAGTGACAGTGACCAGGACAGGACACCCACATAGGTCTTATCTGTGCACACAACACTCACACGCCAACATGCCCCTCGTCGCTGCAACCCCAACCCACCGAGTGATCCTGGGTCTCATGACCTTTGGCCCTGATGAGTCCGCAGGTATGTCTCAGAATCTGACATCTGTGGTACCTGGGTACCAAGATCCTGCCCTGGCGGCATCACTGACCAGCCATACAGGCGCCCGCATCACGTCTCTTAAGGAGTATGGCCAAGTCCTTGACCTGTTCCAGCAGAGGGGCTACAGCGAGGTCGACACCGCCCGCGTCTATATCGGCGGCAAGCAGGAGGCCTTTACCCGCGAGGCCGGCTGGAAGGAGAGGGGCCTGACCCTGGCCACAAAGGTCATGTATCCGGCCCAGCCCGGCGACAACACCGCCGACAAGGTGGCCGAGAGCGTCGAGACAAGCCTGAAGGAGCTAGGCACCGACTGCGTCGACCTGCTGTACCTCCACGCCGCCGTGAGTCCCCAATATCTCGTCGTCCCAGCAGCCGTGCGGGGGAGGGGGAGAGGAGAGGAGAGCGGAGTTGTCCCTGACTGCTTCTCCCGCAGGACCGGGGCACGCCTTTCGCCGAGACCCTGGAGGCCCTCGACAAGCTCCACAAGGCTGGCAAGTTTGTCCGTCTCGGGATCAGCAACTTCACCTCGTTTGAGGTGGCCGAGATCTGCATGATCTGCAAGTATAACGGGTGGGTGAGGCCATCGGTCTACCAAGGCATGTATAACGTCATCGTCCGGGGCATCGAGGCTGAGCTGATCCCCGTCTGCCAACGCCACGGTATATCGATCGTGGTCTACAACCCGATCGCGGGAGGGCTGTTCTCCGGCAAGATCAAGACCAAGGACATGGTGCCCGCCGAAGGGCGGTTCTCCGACACCGCCCGGAGCGGCAAGATGTACCGCGGGAGGTAAGTAGCAGCCAGCCAGCCAGCCAGCCAGCCAGCCCGCCTGCCTGCACATGGGCGGCGACTTCACTCGTCTCGAGGACGCCCGGCCGCTGACCTGGGGGCCGCAGGTACTACCGCGACAGCACGTTCAACGCGCTCAGGGTGATCGAGGAGGCGGTCGACAAGCACGGCCTGACCATGATCGAGACGGCGCTGAGGTGGATGGTGCACCATTCCGGCCTCAGGATCAAGGATGGCAACGACGGCATCATCATCGGCGTGAGCTCGAAGGAGCAGCTGGGCAACAACCTCGACAACATCGAGAAGGGGCCGCTGCCGGACGACGTCGTCCAGAGCCTGGACCAGGCGTGGCAGATCTCCAAGGTCGACATGGTCCCCTACTGGCACGGGACTGTCAAGTACCACTACGACCCGAAGGAGGCCCTCTACGCCCCTGGTGCGAAATAGAAGTGGGCTTTACATCACAAGGAGAAGAGAGAGAGAGAGAGAGAGAGAGAGAGAGAGAGAGAGGGCGCATCAGATAGGGGACTCGTAAGAGGTTGTTGGTTCGAATAGAAGCAATCCGATTCCCATCGCCGAGTCCTGCCGCCGGGACGCGGGAGGTCCTCCCAGCCTGGGTCCCGGCCTTTGTTCGACGCAAGCAAGAAGGGCCCCCGAGATCTACCACGCTCGATCAGATCTTGCACGCGGGCAGTGAGTTCAGACGTGTGCCGTTGACGCCGACGAGGATGCAGCCAGGGTCCCGCAGTTCCAGCGTTGAGGGTGCTGTACCTGGGCACGCCTAGTAAGTACATAGTAGTACCTAGGCGAGCCAGGTACTGTGCAAAGGTACTGTAGCTTGAGGGTTCAGCCACGCGGGGGCACGCCAGGGCCTCCACAGCCAGGGCCATCACCGCACCACGCTACCATGGTAGGTACTGTATTCTGCCCGCTGTTCACTGTTCACTGTCCACCCCCCTCCCGAGGCAAGGAAGAAGAAGAAGAAGAAGAAGAAAAAAAAAAAAAAAAAAAAAAAAAAAAAAAGGCCGCCGCCTGGGGCCAGGCCCGACCCCCGGAACCGCCCCCCGGCTGCTCCAATCCAATTGCACTCCAGTCGCGGCGCCTTGATGAGCACCCGGTCAGCCTTGACACACCACGTACCAACCAACCAGCCAACCTTAGACTCCGGCCCTCGTCAGCAGCCCGCAGGGCTCCCTTCAAGCCCTCCCGGCACAACAGTCTCCAGCACCAAATCATGTCCCAGAAGATCACCGGCAAGAACCTGCACTACGACCAGTCCCTCCCACCCTTCCTCGCCCGCCTCAAGGGCCAGCACGCCGCCGACGCAGACTCGCCCGACCCCATCCTCGCCTCCCGCCGGAGAGCAGCCAAGCCGCGGTCCGCGAGCGAGGAGGCTGAAGATGCGCCTGTGATCGTCGACGAAGACGGGAATGTTGTGTCGGGGGTCAAGGTAGGCATTGATGGGACGGTCACCGGTGGGAAAGGGAATGATGGCCGAGGAGGAGATCGCGACCGGGATGGGGAGGAGGATGTAGAAAGGCAGGCGGATGAGGACAAGGAGGAGAAGAAGGAGGAGGAGGAGGAGGACAAGGCAAAAGCCGTCTTTGGAGGGTCCAAGAAGCGAAAAGCGGGCAAGGTTATTGGCGCCGATGCCGAGGATGAGCGCGAGGACGTTGTTTCATCCAAGGACGGACAAGCCTCCGCAGGGGGTGACTCTGGCGCCGTGGCGAAGAAGTCTGACGACAAGGGCAAGGGACTAGAAAAGGTCAAGAGGAAGGCCAAGAAGATCAAGTTGAGCTTCGGCGATGATGATGATGATGATGATGATGGGGACTGAGGCTGCCATGCGCAGGCCTATAGTCCAATACTCCTGTGGGTAGCACCGCGCTTGGCTATGCTGCAAGCACGTCTCCGGGACCGCGAGGCGAGGACGGGACACGCCAGTGCCTACAAGCTCTCGGCCGGGAAGGAAGCCTTGGCACTTCCCTGAGAAGGCCACGCAGCCTGATGGTCTCGGCGTGCCTGGCCGAAGCGGAGATTCAATCACGAGAGAGGGCCCCAAGGTGGTGCTATCTGGACTTGATAGGACCTGAGGTGTGACCAGGTATATTCAACACCTATGGTTCCCTTGAGGGAGGGAGGGTATCATCTATTCTTTTCTCCTTCATCAGACCAGATACTTTTCAGACCACTCGCGCCGTTCCGCCATCCGCTTGCCTCCTCGCGCTCGATCAGGCGGCCCACGATCTGTCTGAACGCTGATCCCGTGGACTGCTTTCATCCTTGATTCGGTACTGCTCGATGCAGTGACTCGGTTCGAGATGATGAGTTTCCCTGTTCCGCCATGTGCATCTCGACCCCCGCGCGCCGGCGGGGGCTGTGTGCTGTCGCGGGGACCCTGGCTGGAGGTAGCCTGAGCATCTCACTACCACGGCGTCGTTCACGATTATCATGGTGGACCGGGTGGCGGGGAGTGGTCCCTCGCTGGTGTGCAGAGCTGCGCCAGAAGCGCTCACCCGAACAACCTTGGGTCGATATTCGCATCCTCGCCCGTTCGGATCGTGTCAGGCGTCGCCGGTGCGTCCTCGGAACCGTACGAGTCCTCTGTTCCGCTCGAGTCTCCCTCATAGAGGTCTTGTCGGCCTGAGAGTAGTGCACAGCCGACGGCAGCCTGTAGAGCCCTGGAGACCATCTCCGTACGACCCAGGCCGGCCAGGTCTGGTTTGGCGAGCCGGTCCCCAAGACCCTGACCTCTCTGGGGTGCAGGTGGCTCCATCCTCGCATAGCGCCCCTGCAAGCTGCTGATGGACGACCTCAACAGGCCCTCCCACTCCTTTGTCGACTTGGTGCTTTTCATCGGGGTCCTCAGGGCGGCGTGCTTCTCGACACGCGCCGGCGGCTGTGTGCCCGGTATATGTAGCATCGCACGGCGGCCAGTGTTGCTCTGTCGACTCGACCAGGTCTTCATGTTGAGTCCAGCACGTGTCATGGAGGGACCCGGCTGCTTTGCCCGATCCAGGCGGAGCTTCTCGCCGAGGATGTGTTGTCTGGCCCAATCCTGCCCAGGGCCGGATTGGACGATTATGGGGACGTGTGAGGGTGATATACACTCCATGGCTAGGTGGTTATAGCAGGAGTAGCGAGCTGAAAACCCAAATTCTATTCTTTCACCCCCCAAAAAAATAAATAAACAATTGTTGGCAATGAATGATTCTCGCGATATCTGATCTGATGCTTGGCGGGGGGGGGGGTTGAACTATCGGATCGCCAGTTCTTGGTTGGTGGTTTTTTCTTCTTCTCTCTTCTTTATTAAAACAACAACAAACAATTTGAGAGAACTCAGGAGGGACGAAGCACCGAAGGGTCAGGACGGACGGAGGGGGTCACGCCTGAGTATGTATATTACTGTACTCCATAAGCTCCGAACCCAAGCAGCGAGATGAATCATGGGGTAATATCACGACCGTGCGATCACAGACCCGACACAAAGGAGCAGAGCCTATTACCAAAAGGAGGATGTCGATGGCGGGTGGGCTCGAGCGGGACAGGGGTGTGTGGGCGCAGAAACGCGGGAGAGGGTGAGATGTGAAACATGGATCACTCTGCCTCTGGTGCCTTGACGTGCTGCAGGAGATGCCTGGTGCTTGTTTCGGCCCTGCGCAGTAATTCGCGTGGAGCGAAGCCGGGCAGAAGGCAGAGCCGGCGGTCCGCGCTGCATCCACAGCAGAGCCAAGCGCGAAGGCTCTGCTCGTCCCGAAGGAGGGGGATGGAGGCGCAGGCCGGCCGCTCCGCAGATCTCACGCGAGGGCATCCAGCCAACGGACCTGCAGAGGGGACGGCGAGAGGAAACAGCGCGCGAGCCAAATGCTGCACCTGAGGTGGGCCCTCCGGGTCTCGACCTGTTCTAATTTTGGGCCCCGCGGGCGATGGATCCACATGCTCGCCGTTGACCCGCGAGGTGGCCCTGATCTCTGATCGTCGAGATCCTGCGAAATGACAGACGTGGACTTGCGAGTCTCCATGCGGGCGGGTTGCTGTGGTGTTATTAATAGATAGGAACATCAGGACATCTTGTCTGCCTGGCAGGACCGTACCTGGGCCGCGGGTGGCCCATTAGCAACCTCTATAGTTCCGTAGTAAGCGCTGCCCAATCTTACTCCTCCTGCGGTCGAGGACTCTCCGTGCCACAGTACGCAGTAGGGAGCTGACCGTACGGGGTATGGTCGCCCGGAAGAGATCTCTGAGCGGTAACCGCCGAGATGAGCCTGATCCTGCCCATCCCAGACCGGCGCGGGCAATTACATTGAGTAGCCCAGCACAGGGTGACGGGGCGGTGGTCGCGCCCCTCGCCTTCCCACCTGGCCTATCGTATACCTTGCCGACTCCGTGGGCTATCATCGAAGGACAGCACTGCGGGACGGGCCTCGGGTTGCCTTGCCCTGGCCCTCAATGGCAACGGCTGCCGGACAGACCGGGCTGCCTGTCCCCCTCTGCGCCCTGGTACCATAGCACGTGTCGATCGTGGTTCAGTCGTCCGTATTCCGCACCCCATATCGTCAGCGGTAGGACATCAGTGAAGACCGCATGGTGGCAAATGTGTACCCGGTACAGGTGGTGCCCTACGTCTGCATGGCCCGGCGGAATGGTGAGTATGGCCCTTGTCCTCCGTATCTTGGGCGCACTCCGTCCTTCCCATCCCAGGACGCGCCAGGGTAAGACCGGAGAAGGTGGCGGGCGCGCAGGAGGATAAGTGAATACGGGCGTGGTAGTAGTTAGTGGTCCGCAATGCGGCGCAGACAGACCAACACACAGCCTGGGGAGCGCAGTGCCATGCCCTCTCCCTCCCTCCCTCCCTCCCTCCCTCCCTCCCTCCCTCCACCTCCATATACACACAGACAGAGAAGGGAGAGGGAGGGAGGGGGGATGCTGCAGCGGTCCTCCTGCTTTATGTCCAGCATCCAGGCTTCCACAATTCCAGGTATCACGGGTGCGGGTACACCCAACGTTGGCCTCGTGTGGAACTTCTAGAGACAGCCAGCGGTCTTTTGGTGGCTCGTGTCTTGGTGATCCTGCGCAGTCTTGGTCCCGTGCGTACAGGGTATAAGGGTATACACTATGGTACTGTACCATGTTCATGACCTTAAGTCAGTACTACTATGTATTAGCTGAAGATGGGGTGAAAAGGGGGAGGATTTCGAATGCGTGGACGGGGACAGGGCCATGAAGCCTGCCTGCATAGAAAACACGGAAGCATCAGGGAAGATTAGGGGACGCTCTCGTGGCCCTGTACTGCCCATACCGCCAGACAGGTACTACTACTGTAGGGTACAGGGGGCCGGGCCCGGGGGGCGTAGGCTTCTAACGTGGCACCCAGCGGCCAATGAATACCCACTACAGGGCCTAGATGTCAGCATTAGCATTCACACACCCGCCGTGGTACCAGACCCTCCCTCCATTGGGTCTCGCCTACGCTGTATGCTGTGTTGCGCGGTGGCCCCAGGCGCCTGGGGCAAGCTCCCAGCTACTATAGTATAGTACCAGCGACAAGCGACGGACGGCCCAGACGGGGAAACCCTGCCAGGCCAAGTCTCCTATCTCGACTGGGCGGTTATCTTCCCGTCTAAGCCTGTCGGTTCGACTCGACTCGACACGACACGACACGACACGACACGACACGACGCCTCCCACCACGCTGCGGCCCAACACCGACTCCTCTTCGTGTTCAGGTGAGGTGGCCAATCTCCATGAGTCTCATCGGTGTTGCTGCCTATAGCATCACCATCATCGACGACCGGCGCCGGCGTCGCCATTGACCTCAACGCTCAAGGCCCCGTCCGTCACTGTCGATCGAGCGTGGCCAGAGTCGCAATTTGCTGTTGCCCACCACCATCTGCCAAGAGAAGAAGAAGGAGGGGGGGGGGAAAAAATTGTTTTAATTTTTTCATTAAAAAAACAACAACCAGAACAAAACAAAACAAAACAAAACAAAAGAAAGGACAGGAAAAAGAAAAGAAAAAGAAGAAATTAACCAGAGGTATCTCTAACCTTTGCGGCATCATACATACACCAGGCAATCCGTCGTCTCTCCTGCGCCTTGGCGAACTGACCAAGCTGTCCCTAAGCAGTCACTCATCGTCAGCGCCTTCAGCCTTTTGCTCTGCTCTGCTTCTGACAGGCCGCCGTCCCGTGGCTCGGTCCGTGGCTCGGTCCAGGTCGCACCTGCGCCAAACTCTACCATCACCGACGTCTGCTCGACGTCAATAAGATCGACACGGGCACCGTTAGGTCCACCGGGGAGGAGAGCTGTTTTTTCCCCTTTGCCGCTCGTCAATCTGCGTCCACAACGCGCACGCGGCCCAAGACTGTCGCCACCACTGACGGTTTCGGCTTCGGCCGCGAGAGAAATCAGGGGCAACGGGCCGGGGCGGACTGGCTCTTGTTTCGTGTCGATCCTCGTCCTCCACATCGTCAGCGGCTATAGCACCATCTCCCGTCGAGAATCTCCTCCCTCCGGAACCAAAAATCCTGCCTCGCCAACAGCCTCTCGCCGATAATATCCTGTCGGCGCGTCCGACCATCCGAGCCACCACGCGCCCCTCGACTACACTCCCATACTGTACGGCATGGATCTGATCCGTCGGGCGGGCAAGGCCCTGACGGGTCCTCCGCAGCTCCCTACAGCAGATGAGAAGCTTCACAAGCCGAGGACAAGATCAGGACGCCTGTGGTCACGCCTGGCATTCTTCCGCAGGCCACTGCGCCTCAGGGGGAACTCTACCATCTCCATACCGCTCGGTGTGGTCATACTATTCCCCCTCATTGTCGTCATCCTCATCCTCATCCTGTTCGTGAGGCATCCGAACTCTCCAGGCAGGATACTCATGCCCGCCGGTGCTCCTCCGGCCATAAGGTAAGAGGCCTCAAGCTCAACGCACGTGTCCGGCCCGGGTACTGACCCCAACAGGAAAATCAGCGAAAAATATGACAAAACCTTCGTCGAGGGCTGTCTCGAGCCCGATACCTCCAAGCCCCGCGCCAACGGCGCCTTCGTCGTCCTGGCCAGGAACAAGGAGTTGGACGGCGTCATCCAGTCCATCAAGTCCATCGAGCGCCACTTCAATCGGTGGTACCACTACCCATACGTGTTCCTGAACGATGGGGACTTCAACCAGACCTTCAAGGACACCGTCAAGAACTACACGTCTGCGCCCGTCGAGTTCGGCAAGGTTGGTCCCGACATGTGGGGCTTCCCCGACTGGATCGATCCAAAGGTCGCCAAGGAGGGCATCGCGAAGCAGGGCGATGCCGCTGTCATGTACGGTGGTCTGGAGAGTTACCATGCCATGTGCAGGTTCTATTCTGGGTAAGTCCGGCTTGGCCCGCGCTGCGGGAGGCACAGCACCAGCGACCAGACGGCTACTGACAGTCCCGCCAGCTTTTTCTACAAGCACCCCCTGCTCGCCAAGTACGAGTGGTACTGGCGCCTCGAGCCCGAGATCAAGTACTTCTGTGATATCACCTAGTATGTCTGCCCCGCTCCCACTGGCCGCGTGCTGTCCTATATCTGACAAGTGCCGTCCGCAGTGATCCCTTCCTGGCCATGATCGAGAACAACAAGACCTACGGCTTCACGATTGCTGTCAAGGAGCTCCGGGAGACCGTCCCCAACATCTGGCGTTACGCGTCCGCTTACAAGCGCATGAACAACCTGACATCCAAGGGCTTGTGGGAGATGTTCACCGAGCCCAAGCCCGAGCCTGAGCAGAAGGACCCCGCCGCAGACCTGGAAGCACCGCCGCTGCCGGAGGAGATCCTGCGCTCCGAGCCCGGCCGCAACGGCCTCCCTGAGATCGACCCCGAGGCTATGGAGGGGGAGAGTTACAACATGTGTCACTTCTGGTCCAACTTCGAGATTGCTCGTCTGAGCTTCTTCAGGAGCAAGGAGTACGAGGACTTCTTCGAGATGATGGACCGGAGCGGTGGTTTCTGGATGGAAAGGGTACGCTATTTCCCGAATGTCGTCCGTCCCACGATATCCCCCTTGGTTGCTAATCGTTCCTGTCAGTGGGGTGATGCGCCCATCCACTCTCTTGCCGCCGGTGCCCTCCTTTCCCCTCGCGATATTCACTACTTCCGTGACTTTGGATACCGACACACCACCATTCAGCACTGTCCCGCGAACGCGCCCCTCGGAAGGCAGCTCCCCCGCGAGCCATATCTCGAGAAGACGACCCTGGACGAAAAGAAGCGATTCGAGGAGGATGATTACTGGGAGCACTGGGATCCTCCAAAGGAGAACGGTGTGGGATGCCGATGCCGATGTGACACTGATATCGTCGACGTCGAGGGCAAGGAGGGTAGCTGTCTGGCGGAGTGGGTCGACGTTGCTGGCGGATGGGCCAGCCCATAACGAATATCATGAGGAGGACGCCTGCATCTTCAACCTAGAACACGACGAAACGGTCACGACGAGGAGTTCTCAGGCTTGGAAGTTGGGCGGATTGGCGAATGGAAAGTGCAATCAAGGGCGGGCCTGGGGTATCTACATCACGATGCATGTCGGATTGTGTCTCTTGGGCTGCATATATGTCGCAGAGAGCCGCGATGCTGTAGTATATGCGCCGGTCTGCGTCCACGGTGTCGGGTTGCCTATCGCGCACACGTCGTCTTAGTGGCATTACCACTTCCACACGAATGTAACAGGCGTTTACGAAATCACAAAACCATCCGCATCTCATTTGGCATAGGGGGACCGGTAGAGTAGATCAGATCGGGCGTCGGTCAAACGGGATCGCCGCTGCTGCGCACGCTAGGGAGGCGATATTTCCTCTGCGCACGACGCTGCGACCTGTCCTTTGTTTACTACACGATACCACATATCTAATCAAAAAAAAAAATCAAAAAAAAATCAAAATTACAACGTCAAGACCCGACAGCCTCAGGCTTGGAAGCGGCTATGAGACTTCCTGCGCTTGCTGAGCTCTCGGCATAGATCTGAGCACCAGAGGCTGAGGAAATGCCACGTCCGGCCGCGACACGGTCCCAGACGGACACGCATACTGAAGGCTCGACTAACAAGACTTTTCCTGCTACCTGTTAAGAATCCGGTACTGACCGCTCTTGGAGCTCACGCCGGCCAGGCCCGACCCAAACAGTCTCTGAAATCACCACTCCGTACTGCCTGATGGCTCAGCCAGATCCGTCACCGCCCCGTGGCTCGCATCACCGACGAGTCTCGCGTACTTGGCCAGCGTACCCCTGAGCGGTTTTGTGACGGGCGGCTTCCAGCTCCTCTTCCTCTCCCTGAGCTCCTCGACGCTCACATTCAGCACGTCGATCCTATTCTCCGTCGCGTCAATCCGCACCTCATCGTCATCCCTTAGCACCGCGATGGGTCCCCCCACCGCCGCCTCCGGACATATATGGCCGACGATGAAACCATGACTCGCGCCGCTATATCGTCCATCGGTTATGAGTGCGACGTTCTTCAGTCCCGCGCCGATGATGGCAGCGCTGGCCGTCAGCTGCTCTGGCATCCCGGGGCCACCCCGCGGGCCCTCGTACCGTACGATGAGGACCAGCTTCCCGTCAGTCGCCTTGATATCGCCCCTCTTTAACGCCGAGTCCAGCTCATGCTCTTTATTAAAGACCCTCGCCTTGCCGGTGAACGACAGGCCCTCCTTGCCCGTGATCTTGGCCACAGCCCCGTGCGGCGCGAGGTTGCCCCGGAGCACGCGTAGGTGGCCCGTCTTCTTGATCGGGTCGTCCAGCGGCCGGATGATCTTTTGCCCTGGGTCGAGCGAGGGCCACGAGGCGCAGTTCTCGGCGAGGGTCCTGCCCGTGACGGTCATGAGACCCCCGTCGATCAGGCCTGCGGCGATGAGCATCTTCAGCACGCCAGGTGTGCCGCCTATGCGGTACAGGTCCTCCATCATGTGCTTCCCGCTTGGCTGCAGGTCCGCGAGGTAGGGGACACGGTTGCTCGTCCTGTCGATGTCGTCCAGCGTGAGCGGCACGTCGGCGCTGTTGGCCATCGCCAGAAAGTGCAGGACACCGTTTGTGCTTCCACCCAGCGCCATGGTCAGCACCAGGGCATTCTCGAATGCCGCTCGGGTCAGCAGGTCTCGCGGGCGGATGTCCTTCTCCATCACAACCTTGATCGCCTCGGCCGCCCTCTCGCACTCTCTAGCCTTCTCGGGCGAGGTGGCAGGATACGAGCTGCTGCCCGGCAGGCTCAGCCCCATCGCCTCAATCGCCGTCGCCATCGTGTTCGCCGTATACATACCGCCACAGGCGCCCGCGGTGGGACACGAGTGCAGTTCCAGGTCCTCCAGCACGTCCGCCGGCGTGGCGGCCTCACCGTTCGCCTTGGGACCCTTGGCCTCCAGCCTCCCGTAGGTGTAGGCGCCGCGCGCCTCGAGACAGGTCGAGATGTTGACCTCGGAGTCGAGGAGGGCGCTGTGGCCCTTGCGGATCGCCCCGCCGTAGATCATGATAAAGGGCCGGTTGTGCCGGGCCGCGGCCATGACCACACCCGGCATGTTCTTGTCGCATCCCGGGATCGAGATGTTGGCGTCATGGCGCTGGGCACAGGTCACGGACTCGATGGAGTCGGCTATGATCTCGCGAGACTGAAGGGAGTAGCGCATTGCTAGGGTCGTGGTTCAGCGGGGGGCCGCGTGTCGTGACGGAGGGATACCGCGGAGCGGACTCACCGTCGCTGCCCATCGTGATCCCGTCGCTGACCCCGATGGTGTTGAACTGCCAGGCTAGCATGTTCTGCTTCTCGACGGACCTCTTGGCGATCTTGCCCAGGTCCATCACTGCTGACCGTCAGCTCATCACGCCCTTGCCCTCACGGTGTCATCCACCCCCCAATACAACACTGGTCATGTCTCAGATCGGGCAGCCGGGTCTGCTTACGGTGGGTGCTGTCGTCAACATGTAAGCTATTAAGTCATGGCAATTTGTCCTGGGCATATACGTGCTTGCAAGGATTGCCTTCCCACCAGACCGTTGCGATGCCCACCTGAGGAGCATTCTCCATGGCCTTCTGGTCCGGAACTCCGGCGGCATACAGCATGGCCTATTTGGATGTCAGGCCCGGGACTCTATTCAGCCAGGAATTATCAAGGGGCCCCGGGGCTCACAGCACTACCGTGCCTGTGGGAAGAGAAGTTCTCCTGGACAGTGGATTCCGGCCTCAGCCGAGGCAAGAACCGGTGGTTCTGTCACTGACTGACCTTGGCGGCGGGGAAGTCATGTTCCCTGGTGATAGCATGAGACCAGCGGTTCAAGGGGCCTCCTGGCGGAAGACAGGGCCACCGTATGTAGTCATCCTCCCCGGGCACATTCCTGGCCCCCTCACCATTTCCGGCCCCAGAACCCCCGAAGGTGCTCATATTCCCAGAGTGACTGAAGTCTAGCCCTGCTGAAGAATGGACGTCTTCTTGCACAGTCGAATCGGTTAGAGATGGGCAGTCTGGGTCCTGAGCTCTCCGCAGCCAGAAGAGGAGCCAGGGCACATAAGCCGTACGTACAGTGTGGTGAGGCGTTCAAGTCAAGAGATCAAAAGAGAGAGTTGTGCGTGCGTGCGTGCATGTGTGTGTGTGTGTGTGTGTGTGTGTGTGTGTGTGTGTATAGATATATATATATATATATATATATATATATATATCGGACCAGTGCGGGGAGGGGACAGCCGGTATTGGGAGCAGATACTAGTGTAGTATCGCTACACGCTGTGAGTGCGCAGAGGTCCTGCTCATGACATGATCTCCACCGGAGGATCAGATGTGGGGAGCAATGCAACACTTTGGGTGATGAGGAGACAGGATAGCGGCCGGTTCTGTGCTAGTAGAGCCACAAGGAAAGGCGCGAACCGCCGAAGTACACCAGGGAGCCTACTCAGTAGTTCATTTGTCAGGCAATACTGCTGTGAGCCGGCAGCGCAGCACAGGCTTGAATACCCACAAACGGGCGACGAGCAAGCGGGTGGATCAGCAGACGCCGTGCCCGCTCTAGTTGGTAGTGAAAACAGGGACGGACGGGAAACCGACCTCACTAGACCCCTCGGCGAGAGCTGACATCCTGACCGACCTGAGGCGTGAGGCCCTTGACGGCGCCTGATACACTGCACTCTGCGCCGTACTGCAGCCTCCCTGGCGGACGTGGTCGCCCGTGGGAGGGCACACGATACTCCGCACTACTAGTTAGTATATGCATAGCAAGTAGTATAGTCTGATCATGGGCGGGGCCTGAGAAGCACGGCACGGATGTGCCTCTCCGAAACCCGTGATCCGGGGGAAGTATCCGCTCCTGTGCATCGTCGCCTGGATCAATCACCTCGTCAGCATTGGAATCTATTATCCTCCTGTTGCCAATCCGGCTGCCACAGGGAGACGAGGCTAATACCGATGCAGTATTCCGTACTGCGTACACATACTTGCCCCGCGTTATAGAGTGCGTATTTGGCGCGGGGGGGGGGGGGGGCGGTATCATAGCACTGAGTAGTCCTCGGTACGGTGACAATTTATTTACCCTTCCTCACCCTTCTCCTCCTCGGGTCTGCCTCAGCGTGCCTAGAAACCCAACGCGTGTGTAGGCAGAACCATTCGTTGGCGCGCATGGGGCAGTACGATATGAAAGTAGCCAGGCACGCCGTCGCACGATGACAAGGTGTGCCGTTTTTATCCAGGAAAACTCCAATTGAGAATGTGATATGTGAGGGAGGGGTGGAGCACCGGGTTACCGCTTTGGGTGCATACCAGAATGGCCTCGTCTAGCGCCTTCATGGCGAAGCGTCACTCGCCCTGGCTGCCTGGGTCTTTCGAGACCGAGACAGTGTCCTCTTGGCTTTGCTCAGGCCAGCTTCAGAGACTCCCTCTGCCAAGTACAGCAAGTAAGTACATAAGGCGTACCACCTGGACAGGATACAACATGTTACGCCGACCACGCGAAATCGTCACCCCACGCCGCGTCACCGTAGGCGAGATGCATGATGCACACGAGGCGCACTCGGGACTGTGACGGGCACGCGTGGGTGGTCTCGCCAAGTCGCCAAATGTGGAAGCACTGCTGCGGAGTAACAGTGATGGCAGGACACTACTTCATAGCACACAAGGTGGCAGACACTGGGAGGAATGTGAACTTGAAGATCGATGATATTGCTCCCTTGACCCGACCCGACCCGTCTCGCTGTCCGAAACAAAGCTATCCAAACCCGACCTGGCACGTTCCTCTTTTGATGAGCTATCAATGCCGGCCGTTCGCAATTCCACACGCCCTTCCGCTTCGTCATCGTCGTCTCTTCCAGTCATCTACCCTCGTCCTCGAGGTGCCTCATGACTGCATGCCCGTGCAGTGCCATGTATCAAGCACAAGCCGCTCCCCCACACGGGCAGGAAAACCCCCTCCCACCCCTGCCTTGCAAGTTCCTCTTCACGTGTTGCACCAAGCCACCCGTCTCTCAAGAGTCCACGCATTGAGAAGTGAAGTATCGCACCACATGTCTAGCGTCGTGTGTTGTGTCTGAGGGTCGGACGTCGTTGTTGGTATTGATTGATGGATTGATTATGATTGACCGAGAGGGGGTAGTAGGTGGTTTCAGTAGGTAGGTGATGATGATGATGATGTGTCAATGGACACAACTGTGACCGGTCGCGCCCAGCGTCATGGTATTTCGACAAAGGAGAACGTTTTTGGGACAAAGGAAATGGTTGTAGTCGGTAGGCCCAGAGCTCTAACGCCTGAGGGCAACAAGATTGTTGTTGCTGGAGCAAGGACCCATATTCGACAGGTATTTGTTCCTTCTCCGGCGCAGGTGAGACGCCTAGGCACCGACACCAACCATCACCCGTTCCTCCATCCTCCTCACGAGCTCCCTCTCCTTGGGGCCTCGCGGGCTTGCGTCGATGCCCAGGATGGCAGAGATCCGCGTCTTGTTCTGCCTGTGATAGCAGTCCCGCTCATCAGGGCTGCCGATGGGCGTGATGGGCGCGGCGTAGCTACTGCCGTTACCACCGGCGGCCGCGCCGGCGTTGCCCGACCTCCACGCCTGCTCAAGCACCGAAGGGTGGACGCCGCTGCCGTACTCTGCTGCGACCGTCGACCAGAAATTGGAACGGTGGTTGCTGTACGCAGCACGCAGGCGGCCCATGTCGATGGGCTGGGACCCGGCGGACGACGGTGTCGGCAGAGTGGAGCAGTCCAGACGGAGGGCGGCCACGTTGGCACCGCGGTGTGCGGCCGGGGACGTCTGGGTGTGGGCAGCAGCGGAGAAGCTGGCCGAGGGCAGGAGGGGAGCACTGTGCTGGGCGTGCTCCTGCAACGAGCTGTAGCGGGACCCGCCGATGGCCAGCGTCATGTTTGCGGGCTTCGGCAGGATGGCGGGCAGGCGGGGCGAGCTGTGAGACCCGAGACCATGGTTCATAATGCTGGGGAGTTGAACGGCACCACCAGAGGCGTAGCTGCCGAGGGATACCGGGGGGGAGACACTGCGACTGGGAGACTCGTGGATGGGACTCGGGATGGTGGCGTGCATGAGGGGAGAGTGTCCGTTGGACGAGGAGCTGGAAGACATGGACGTCGTCCTCTTACGACGGTTGCTGCCGTGGCTGAGCTGATGGTAGTGCAGGCGGCACGCCAGCTCCGTCTTCTTCAGGTGGGCGGCGATGTGCTTGTATGGCATTTTCTGTAGGCGTGTCTGGAGTAGGTATACCTCCTATAGGGTCCAAGCCTGTTAGTACGGAATCCTCTCTAGTCAAACACGGCCCAGTCCACGTAGATGCCAACACAGTACTGAAAGTGCGGCATGGTATGGTGACCGGAACGGTCTGGGCCTCCACGCAACCGCATAGCCACGTACCTCATCCTCACTCCAAGCCCTGCCTCCGCCAGTAGACGAGGTCTTACGGTGGTGCTTGGTGATGCCGTACTCGTGGCGCTCCATGACGTCGGTCGTAGGCGTATACATGGCCGGGGACATGGTCATGGGCATTGTGGGCGACATTTTTTTCGCCGGGGTGATGTGTCCAAGAATCGGAGTAGATCCGAATGGTAATAATATCTCGTGGGGAGAAGGTGGGCAGACCAGTCTGCTTTCTGAATCGAAAAAGGGGGGGGGGGGGGAGCTGCTAAACCGCGAGTGAGGGTGTCTGTTCTCGTAGAAGAGGTGTTCGCCTCAGACCGACTTCCCAGGACAACGTTTTAATGCCGTTCGGGCGTGTGCTGAAAAGGTCGTTTAGGGTCTCGCGACGATGAGCCCGGGGAACAAGAATCGAAGTCGTATACGACGCGCGAGTATAATGAACCGGATTATACCGTTGACTAAAAGTGTGCGTATTTCCTAAGGAGTGGAAGGGCAGCCAATCCAGTTGGTCTCCTCCGAGACAAATGAGCGTATGAGTTTAGCTGCAGCAAGGACTAGCAATTAAAGAAGGGAACACACACGCAACAGCGTTGTGATGGAGGTCGTATGTAATATCAGGATCAACCGTGATGATGAAGAGGAGAAGTAAACAAAAATCAAACGATCTTCGAGAGGGAATGGGCAGTGATAATAAGTCACTCGACCGCGCCGCCCTATTGATGCCCGGGGTCATGCCCAGGACCCAGGACTATATGATATCGGCAGACACGGACACCTCGAGTATGTGGGGGGAGGGCAGGGGTGAAGATGGACCAGGTAGGCTCTAGCCTCGTTACAGACCGTTCCTGGGGACCCTGGGCCCCAGAAAGGGTGTGCGGGTGACTAGGTTGAGAGGGAACCTGTGGCAGGGCTGGAACGAGGAGCATAATACTGTTCAGATCCACCCAACCCGTTCCCGGCCTGGTGCTGCCTTGCCCATGTTGTGGCTCCCCACGCATCAGGTAAGAGCCGCACAGTTGGAGTCTCATCCAGACATGAGCATCCCGGCCTATCCCATAGACCCATGACGACCCGAGTCAAGGATGACGGGGCACTGATCGCTGTGCTGGGAAGTACCTGAGACGTGGGGTACGGCGTTCAACTCCCTGGTCGCTCCCGCAATGGGAGCCGCAGAGGGGTGTAGAACGCTGCTCGAGAGGCCGCTTGGCTCGTCCATGGACGCAGCTTAGACGCTGGGCTGGGCTGGGCTGGGCTGGGCTGGGCTGGCGCTACAAGCTACATGCGCGTCCTGGCGTACATAGACGCATCGCCCCCCAGGCATCCTATCAAAAGAAGGGGTTTCTCATGAGGAGCGGATGAGAAGCGACGGAACATCCGAAATGCAAGAAGGGGGAAGCGAGGCGGTAAACAGAACGGATCTGGGACACTGGCCCTGTCCAGGGTCCGGATTTCTGGTATTCGCGTTACATCGATCGATTTTGTTCCGTTTGACATAGTTACGTCTTTGGACTCCGCAGCCGAGAAGCCGATTCCACGCTTGTTGTAAAACCTAGATGTTGTTGTTTGGAGGGAAAGATAGGGGCCCCCCTGAGAGTTGACATCGTTGGGAAGGATTTGCGATGGCATGCCTGACCAACCGGGGATGGAGCAAAACGACTCAACCCCTTCGTCACGGATGCGTAGCCTGTATTGCCGGGAAAGACAAGTGATAGAGCGATTTGAGCGCAGCAGATGCCTAGAAACAGTTGGTCATGAGGTAGGTCGCCCAGTCTCTCGGCCTCCGTCGACATCTGTCCTTTCCAGGAGATGTTCCAAACAGTTGGCCAAACGGGCCTCCTTTGCTGATGTTGCTGACGTTGCTGACGGGCGGTCAACAAACATCGCGATCCACTGCTGCAGGGCGGCTCCACAGGAACGGGATATATTGGCTCTAGCAGTATGCGGCTGGGCGGAGGGTTCTTGGGGGTGAGCCTCGGCGTGTTCAGACTTCTGTCATGTTTGACGTTAAGAGAAAGACCAGGGTCCTGTGGCCGGCGTCTGCTTCAGATCGTTACAGAGCCGCGCTCGTACATGACCTGCTGCAGCCCCTTGATTGGACGACAAGCCGTGGCACCCTGACGATAAGGTTTAGCGTTTACTATAGCGAAAGGCTTGTCTTAACCCCTAGTGAGTGGGTTCGCCCGTTTGGTTTGACACCAACCCCCAGTTGAATCAAGAGCCCAGCCTCTGTTGTTGTCCTTGCCGTCGTCAGCGTCTTCTTGGCCAGAGAGGTAAGTCTGCCGCTGACCGACAGACGCGCCGGCCTGCTCGTGATGCGTTCTCGTACTGGATGGCATGGCAGGGAATTTTCCTTACGTCCTCGGCTTTCCCCAGAGTCTGGATCAATGGCTTGTCGCTGCCTGCGCCCCTGGCCAAGGCCCTCCTCCTCCTCCTCCTCCTCCTCAACACGCGACGTGGTCCTCATACCGGGCCGTCGTGACTTCACGGGGCGCCTTGCACACCGGCCGCAGTCGTCACTATTCGATTCATTTTCCCGTGGACTTTGGGCCCGCATATCCGGTCGTGGCGGTCAAACTTTGGCTTCAAGCCGTGTAGTAGTCAGACTGACTTGGTGTCCCGACAGTCTCATTCTGAGTTGACCTCTTGGTGGCGCGGACGAGACTCTTCGGCGCAGCAGAGCATGGCATCTGGCTCGAAGTAATAAATAAAAATAAAAAAAAAGGCCTTCGGCATGAGCTACGGCTCCCATTGTACAAGGATGCAACTCGATAGTCGTTTCTACTGCGCACCCTGCATGAAAGCGACCCAAAGAATCTTGGCATGTGGCTGTCACGAGCAGTGTGGACCCCTCTCCGCAGACCGGCCAAGGCATGTAGTCCCTTGAAACTCGCTAGACGGTACGGAGTGACCACAACCTCACAGATGCGTCAGCCTTTACCGTACTCGTCAGTGGATCCTGTAGTGTTGTCCAGATACAGAATCCACCGATGGCTCAGAGTGACCCGTGAGATCGAAGAAAGCACATTCAGAAGAGGGAAAGACAGGAATTGAGACCCTCCGCGAGCAGCCGGGTACAAGCTTTCCAACCATACGCCATCTCCACAACTCGCTAATGCATGTCAACCTTCAGGTGTCCTCTGCCGCTTGGTTCCACGCGGGACACATCTGCAAGATTACTTCGTATTTGAGATCTGTCCCTGCCAACGTCCCTCTCCAACCCCTCTTCCGTCATGTCGTCGCGGCGCTTAGTAGGGCTTCCACGTATTCCTCTTCTGGCTTGTCCCCAGTCAGCCGGTTGGAACCTCTCGCCTTGTTTGCCCAGATCAAACCTCACCCCGGACCTTGGATGCATATCATGAAATGGGACGGAAATAGTATAAGTGTTGATCGAACGTCCAGTAATTAGAAACTTCGGCAGCGAGACCAGCCCTGTACTATGTGTACTATCCAATCCCATGATCGACATCTGTCTCGTCTCGACTTCTGCAAATTTATGGATCCAATCAAGACAGCCTTCCCCCAAGGTCAAGTTTCGAGCTGTTTGACATCTCACCAGCAATATGTTGGTTTCGTCGGTGGTATGATAGGGGCGGTCGAGCCACACAGTCGTCGAGTCAGCTCCGTAGCCAAAATTAGGACTACCCGTCTACGCATCGTCTTGAGCGGAACAGCATAACCTAAGGACTTTGGCAGAAACTTCTCCAGCCTTGGTGAAATCTTCGGGTCCCGTAGCAGAGACGTAAAGCTGGGATTGCCTTGCCCGGCCATGACATACTTGGCTGTCATCTGTGTGTTTGTTTTGAAGACCTTGGGAGGAGGACGGCCGAGCGAGGGAGTTGATGTGACAAGGGGCACGTGTAATTGGGTTCACCATCCGGTCGATTTCTTGAAACTGTGTTGTCGTTTGCCAGTGTGGCCGAAGCCTTTGCCGCCGATAGTCAAGGCTAACGGGCCAGCCCCGCTGCCAGGCGCGTGTCACCTTGGGGGCTGACCGTGGCGTTCGCTACTCAGCCGCTGAGTCCTGAAGTTTAGTCCAAGTAGACGGTCCTGCTGGCGATTCTGAGACGAAGCCGCGACCGTCTCTATGGGCCTAACCCCCTCGAGCTTAATGCTTTGCGTGAATATCGCGAGGCTTCCCTGGTCGACCGTCAAGCATCGCACCATCCCACTTGGCATCCCATCTCGAGAATCGCTAGGTACTGTGGTAAGGTGCTGCTGCCAAGACTGTAGCGACGGCGAGCAAGATATCCGTCTACACTTTGCCAAACCGAAAGATCCTTCTACGGTCGAGCACTGTCGAGTGGCTGTATCAGACAGGCTGCAACCCTAGCCACTGGATACCAGATTAATCCCCATAGAAACAAGGATTCCTCGCAGGCAATGCCTCGTTCGAGTTGATTTGCACTTGGTCGACCCACAGACGTCGGCCAAACACTATCGACAATAGGGCCGGGCCTGGTGTTCGCGAAATTGTGGTCTCCGAGAGTCTCAACAGTCGCTCATAGGAGGACGCATGGTAGACGTCCGTGTTTGTCGAAGCGAAATAACAACGCGGCCTGTGGTTCCGTTCAAGCCATGCCTTCGCTGGATTGGCACGGCATAGGCTAGAGTAGGCGAGTTCGAATTCGGTTCTGGAGACCGCTGCCTGAGGTCCCGTACAGAAAGACGAAGCAGATGTTGTTTGCGGCGGCTACGGACCCATATATTGTGAGAAGCCTGTCTTCTGGGGCCTGGAGCCGAGCTGGAAGCTCAGGTCGAAGGTCGAAATCGCGACTCCATTAGAACCACTGACGGGCACGCAGCTCAACCTTTTGGTCTGGCTTGTTATGTGTGGGATGTTTTGAACTTCGACGCGGACGGAGACGTCAGCATGCAACGGCTATGCGCGAGGCAAGCGTACTTTGGGACGAGGAGGATGCTTGTCCGGGAAACATCACAGACAGCAACGGCCTATGTGCGTCGCGTGGGAATGATGCCAGGGTGGTCCGCCGACGATACGAAGTACGGATTATACCACGGATAAGGTTATCTCACCCCCGGGGTCCAGTCCCTGGCACGCTCGGCCTGGGGCATCCTTGTTGAGACCCAGAGACAAGGTTCTCGCATCTGTGGCTGTTTCGACGCCATGGGTACAATGCACACGGAGTACTCCACACACGACGCTGTATACGCCCTCCGCTCGAATCATAATCATGGTGTCGCCGCGGTTTAGGTATGCAGAGTATGCCGGACGGCAGCAAGTATTAGGATAGAACAAGGAGCGGGACGTAGGAGGCAGCTTGGCGCCCGGGGGGCGGGGGCAGCGGGTCCTCAAACACCGCCCGTCAAGAAGAGTGGTAGGCTGCAACAGGTTCGGTTTCAGTCCCAGGGTTGCTGCGGAAGAACGAGCTTTGAGATGAAGGCAATGCTTGACGATCCTTCGTTCTCGTCGTCCGAGTATTGGTGGAAACGGCTGAAAGTCGGGACGATTGTGGCTGACGTCAAAATCATCAATTCGCAAGCCACCCATCGAGGGTGACGTCTCTTAAACCGAATCACACAGAACCGGCTTCTGGCACGATACGCGAGTGCGAGTGATTTGGGGTAGAGATTGTAGAATCGCCGACGACTGGTAAGTCAAGACTAACCACATCCTTTGTGTGACTGCGTAGCAGGTCCAGGCTCGGCATTCCAGTGCCGTGAGGGCAAACTTGTCGCAGCGTTGCACGCGCCCGTACTGGAGATGAGTGGAATATTACCTGAAAGGATAGCGGTGTCGCTGAAGCTGACATCGAATGCCAACATCGACAGTATCGATGTTTCGTCCCTTCATCCCTTCATGCGCGCATACAAAGTAGTACGTGGGAGGTCCCACTGACCACCTCCTTGCCAGTAGGGCAGAGGAAGAGACGACAAGAGTATGTGCATGAGGGAGCTGCCAGAAGGGTCAAATGCAGATGGACCTGGTCGGATTGGGGACTTATGGAGCCAGTTTCGATATGATGTTTCGTCCGAGCCTCACGTTTCGGTCTGGTCATCGAGACGAGCACGTTTGAGGTTTGCGCCGCGCATGTTGAATCGTCAGTCTTCACGGACCTGAGACTGGGCCCCATCACCTAACAATAGCAACCCAAGTTCGCGTTTCTCGGTCCGACCAAAGTTTTTGAGACTTCATGCAGCTCGTTTGGTGCTTCTCATGCCGGCCATGCCCCCTTTTTGTGGCTACTGCAAGTTATGATAGACGAACAGCGGATTAGATGGGATGAGAAATTGTTGTCGAGCTGGTCAGCATGGTTCAGGAAATGCAGAATCATGCCTATCTCCAAGGATATGAAGCGGTTCAAAGAAGGCGAGGCCCGGGAAAGAAGAGGGGGGGGGGGGTCCGGTCGATAACGGTGCATTGCTTCTCAGTGTGAGGACACTTATATAGGCACGAGGTTCACCTCCGTCTGTGGTGGTGTTTCCAAGGCTTAGGACCGGTCGACCTGGCGCGACAGCACCGCAGCAGCAACCTCTGTTGATGCTCCAGCCAGGAACACGAGTCCGGAACACTGACTGAGAGCACGGATCAAGACCGGTCGCTCAAACCCGCCACCTGACAGAGGCCAGAGGCATGCAGGCACATGCTACGTAGGTAGACAAAGGGCGCTCCGAAAGGGCACCAACCCAGAAGTCAGAGAGAGGCCATCGCGACGATAGCGATATCTGACCCCAACGACGTTAGTCGAGGCTGGACTGTTCGGGATGGGGGACGGTGCCGTTCCGTAGGATCCAGGCACTCCGAGCGTGCAGCGGGTAGAAAGCGCGCTGCGTGACAATGTGTTGGTACGCGCAATCGCTAGGTATGCTTGCCGTACATGAACCGAACGAGAGGCTTTCCCTTCCCTTGAACTGGCTGGTGCTGACCGTCGTACATCCTAGGCGACGGGACAAGAGGGGCTGGCTGCAGAGTTAAGAGACTAGGACCCGTTAGCAGAGCCCCGAGGCACGTATAGAGCCTCTTACTGTGTCGATGCCGTCACCGCAGGTTGCGTAATCTGAAGTAGCAGGTGGGACAGGGCGAAGGGAAGCGCGGCAGACTTGCAGACAGACATCTGGACGGCTTTGAGATGGCCTTGATGACCAGTGGGAGCCCAGCGTGGGTCGATAGCGAGCCTAGGGGCGTGAACAGGCTGCGCTTGTTAGCTAAGCGGTCCAAACGCAAGCGAGGCTGGGCAGCCTACAGGAACGACGTGTGCCCGGGGGCGGCGAGATCAGGACTTGCGAGTGTCTGCAGGCTACTAACACCGGGTCAGGAAATGCGGTGTTCTCCCGCACCGGGTCTGATGGGTCCCATCTTGAAGTCCTCGTCGAGACCCCACGCGTCTAGGCGGTGACGACTGCCGAGGTCCAGCCTCACGGGCGGGAGCCGAAGGGGCTTCTGAGGCGGATCATGGTCAGGCTCCATCCAGGTGGCGGCGTAGAGAATACAAGGTGCTGACAGGTGGAATGAACGACCCGAACGGCGACAAGATCTGTCGTCCGCTGCGTCGTGTCGTGGTCGTCTGCTCCTACATAGTACCTGCACGATCTCGAGATCCGCTGCGGAGCCGGGAAAGTGACTGACATGGAGGGTGCCCAGGTGGGTGGTGGTGGAGGAGGTTGAGCCCTACCGGGCCTGGAGTACAATGTATAGACAGTACCTACGGCCAGGTACCGCGGCAGGTACTCGAACGTCCTCCGGTGTACTCCATACCCTAGAGATACCTACAGTACCTGCAGAGCCACCTAGCCATAGCGCTGTAGGTAGCGGGATGGGAGGGACCTGGCTCAGTCCTGCCATCGTGGGTAGCTTGGGGTGGGTGGGCCCGTGCACGAGCTCCCCCAAGGTTTCCCTCTGTGTCCCTCCCGCAGCGTGGGGAGGTATCCGTATAAGATCGAGCCCCATGACTGAAGTACCTGGAAGGGGGAGGGGGGGGGGGTTTCCCTTCCCAGGTGCGGTCCGGGGCCGGTGCGGTCCGGGGCCGGCACATACCCATATAGCACCACGTACTATGTATCGACCGCAATAAAGGGCTGCGCTATCCAGCTGGCGGATGACGTATCCAGTCATCGTGACGGAAGACAAGACCACTGACCAGAATAGAGTTTGCAGGTGATGCCCCTACGTAGTACCCCTCTGTGTGTGTACAGATGGGGTGCGGCGTACTGCCGACATGCAGAGACAACCGTGTTCTAGCGTCCCATCTCACCTCCCAGGCTCGACGGACCACGCACGGAACGGAAATGCCTCGATGCGATGGCCTGATCCCCTGAGAGGAGAGTCTATAGGCCAATCAAGCCCCCGATCTGCTTCGAGGACGATCGTCTCGGACAGCCCTGCGACCTGTGGGGCCAAGGCTGAGCTGACAGGGCCGTGGACCGAGGAGGGCTGAGAGGGCCGTGAGGCCTTGGCTCGGCTCGGCTGGGCTGGGCTGACCCGGGCTGGGCTGGGCTGGGCTGGGCTGGGCTGGCTACTACTAAACGGCGGCCTGTCCGTCACTATCTACCGCAGCAGCAGCAGCAGCAGCCTCACGGCCCGAAAATCTGGATGGAGGTAGACCTGTCCCACCCCGTATGTACGTACATCCATCCGTATAGAGAGGTGCTGGTGGACAACCTCAACCCCTCCCCCCCTCCCTCTGCTTGTTTCTCCGCCTCGACAGAGCAGGGCTGCCAGGGTGTGCTATGTAAGCTCGAGGACCCGAAACGAAACATGCTGGGGGCCAGGCCACGAGCCGGATGTGGTACAACCCCGGGCACATCCAAGTGACCTGGCTGTCGCGTACTCTCGCGTCTAGTGCCGGCGCACTGAGGCACCGAGGCGCTGAGGCAGCCGTCCCCTGACTTTCTACTGGTGGTAGATAGTGTTCGGTTCAGGACATGATGAGCCCGCACGACTACGCCATACAGATTGATACTCTGACCCATCTGATGCCCTGTCGGGGCTGCATAGTACTCGCCTTCTTCCCCTGCGTCCCAGCCGTAGAACAAGAGGAGCTTTAGAAGCTGGCCCCCGGCCAGATGAGAACCTCTCTCTCGGGGGGGGGGGGGTGGAAGGGAATTTTTTTTATTTTCTATCTCCTCCTACTACTGTTATAGTACAGACCACACAGGTGGGACAATGTGGTGGTACTGGTCCCGACCCAGCCGCCCCGCCTTTTTCTGTCCTGGACACATCGCTGCAATCTCTGCCCCTTACTTCCCGAGATAAAAAAATCAGACTGGGCGCGTCATCCACGGCGCCTCTTAAACACTGACTGCAAGTGATGATGTAAGCCCTGGGCGGGCGGGCAGCACATACTTGTAACGGTCTGTGTGGGAACACGGGGACGCAGGCTATACCCGGATGGCCCCTAAGTACGTATGGAGTAGGTAGCTCGAGGGGTTCATCTCCCGGGCATGGTACTTGCTTGGAGAGGACGAGGTAAATAGTATTTGGCGGATCGGATCACACAGGATAATTACTATGGTACCTCTAATGAGCATGGGGGCATGAGGTGTTCGTTTGGTCCACAAGCCTAGCATGCGCTAAGCGTGCCGCTAGCGGGAAGCCCGGCCCACTTCTCGCGACCCTCAGCGTGCCTCAGCCATGGCCCAGCCTGCCCAGTACGTAGTACCATGTAGATACGAAGCATGATTGTCTGGGGCTCGGGCGGGCGGGCAGGGTGGTGGGGCCTGCTGGTGGCTGGGGGCCCTGCCTCTGCTTGCCCTTCCCTGCCGCGCCCGCCAGAGGGGAAGGGAAGAAGAAGAAGGAAGAAAAAAAAGAAGCTTTCCCTCTCGAGTTCCCCCCTCCGGCCTCCCAGAAGTCACTCGCCCCCGTCCACGGTCACCCTGCGGTACCTCTCTCCTCACCAACCTGTCGCCCTCGTCGAGACGTCGACAAAAAAACACCCACCCGCCTCACTCACTGCACACCACCTGACATCGTACCACCCCCCCCCCCCCAAAAGCGCGACCAGCACCACTGGGCAGGCTACAAGGCTACGTGCGGTACCTGCGACAAGACGATTTCCCCATCGCCAGTGTCTTTCCGAGGCTAACCCTTCACAATTCAATTCACAACATCTCGTCCTGTCCTTCTCGACGTCGCGACCATCGCCTGTCACCATCTAGGGCCCCGGATCCCGAAGCCAAGTGTGTTCCTCAGAGTGACTGGAGGAGATACATGCTCGTAAGTACAGCCTCTCCTGATTCGTCTTGTTCTTTGTCTCCCCCCTCCCGTCCCATCCCATCCCATCCCTTCCCATCCCTTCCCGTGATTCATCCCCCATTCCCTGGTCCGTCACCATTGCGGTCCCATCCCCCGCCATCTGCAGAGCCTCATCGTGACATGTACTCTCGGGGTACCTCTGAGGCGTCAAAACACGACCCCGGCCAGCGGACTCGGAACCTTCTCCGCGCACATATCCCACAGCAGAGGGGACGGCGACGCCATCATGATCATGATCATGATCGTCATCGTCATCGTCATCGTCATCGTCATCGTCATCGTCAGCAGCAGCAGCAGCAGCAGCAGCAGCAGAGGCAGGCAGGCAGGCAGGCAGGCTGGCGGGCAGGCCGGCAGGCAGACTGGCGGGCGGGCGGGCGGGCGGGCGAGCAGCGCCGGCAAGGCGAGCAGAGTTTTCACCCTCACCACTCCCGTCAGACCCGGTTCAGGTGGTGTGTTCCTGCCACAACGGCCTTGCGCTCTCTCGGCGTCGCGCCAGGCCAGCCTGAATCTCCAGGCTGCACAGGACTGGATGGCCGTTGTGGTGCTGGAGGCCATTGTCCATCCCCTGGGGCAGCGGCTTCGACCTGCGACAGGCCGCGACCATGACCAGCCAGCGCCCGAGGCTGCCCTGCTCTGCGCTGCTCTGCGCCAAGCCCCACCACTAGGTCCCGAAAGGCTAGGTAGTAGGGCTTGGCCCGGGCTCGACACAGCACGTCTGTCTCTCTTCTCCCCGCCTCCCAACACGAGAGAGCTCGAGTGTCCCGGCAAGGCGTGTGTCGTCAACCCCTCCAGTCGCGACCAACCGACCTCGAACCTCCTGCCCGCCCTCCTCGAGCGTTCTCGAGCTCTCACGTGATCTCAAGGCCTAAGGCCTCGCACCTGTCTGGTCTGCGCATCAGTAGGCCGTTTCCCCTACGACAGCAACACCTCACCTCACCTCGCCTCCTCACCTCACTGGACTGCCAGGCTAGGCCAGACTTTGCGCCGCCACCCTTCCGGTTCTCTCTATTTTTTATTTTTTATTTTTGTCCCTTTTTCTGCCAGCCTCCACTCCGCCGCGCCCCCCTGTCCCGACGGCCGACACACCCCCACAAGGCACTCGCGCTTCGATCCCGGCATCCACCGTCTACGACCCTGGCCCTGGCCTCTGAAAGGTTGGAGCTCCCTGGCCACCTGCAAACAGTGACCGGATCCAGTCCAGTTGCGGAACTGCCTGCAGCCTTCGTCCGGCTCAATCAGGTCTTCAGTAGCTCGCTTCTGAGACCCTGGGTCTGCTACAGTAGGGATCGTCCCCAAGCCCGTCGGTCCAAGCAAGGCGACACACTCTCGACGCACGCCGCGCTGGGACCTTCTGCAAATCCTGTACCGGCGACCTCGAGCGCCCGTGGCCTGGCACAACAAGCCTGGCAGCCGCAGCCCTCGGTCGACACGGTGTCTTCGCAGCTTCATCCTGGGCACTTTCTGGAGCATAAGCCTGTCCGAGGACGACCTCCTTCCGCAGCCTCTTGATCAGAATCACAACAACCTGGGGCCGAATGCCCGTGTCAATGCCGACACCCGCCGGGACGCTACAGGCGTCATCTCTTGCTGCTGTCTTGCCACCCACCACAGGCATTTCCTGCCCGTCACCTGGACAAGGAGTACTGGCCTCTCCCCCCTCCCCCCCCCATCGTCAATTGCACACACGTATTCCTACCATCTGAGAAGAAGAAAGTAGATCTGGGGGGTTTTCAAGGTCAGGCTAACGCGACGTCACCATCTTTCCAGACCATGCAGCAATGGACCATGACCCCGTTGGGGGCCACGAATGAGTACATGCAGCAGTACCAACAGGCTCAGCCCAACCCGACCCACCATCCTCACCCAAACCCAAACGACTACCCGTGAGTAGCTACCCGCTTTCCTTGTACCTCTCTCGTATCGACCCGCCCTCAAGGCCCCCCAACCCCCCCCCTCCCTTCCTCCCCTTCTCTCGCTGCATCGCTCCCCACACGACAACGCCACGCCGCCGACGCCGTACCTTCTCATCTTCTGTTCCCATCATGTCGAGCAGCGTCGGACGTCTTTTATGACTCGACATCGCGCCCCACCCGAGCTCTCGTGGTCAGGCAACTTGGATGATGCCATGCCCAGTGCACCGCGCGACCGGTAGGCGTGCGGCGATGTCCAGGCGGTTTGGCGAAGTTGATCTGAGGAGTGCCTATTGGAGCTCCTGTCAACCGTCCAGCGGCCTCGTCTCCCCGTGTTACCTCGCTTCGATCCACTGCACTTACAGCTTGCAAGTGCCAACCCTTTTTTTTTTTTTTTTTAAATTTTTATTATTACTATTATTATTATTATTATTATTATTCTTCTTCTTCTTTTATACTCCTTCTAGTGCTGTTCCAGAACCTGAGGGTTGAGGGGTACCTACCTGCCGGAGTCTCCGGTACCTCTCCTGCACCTACTATGGTACCAAGGCCTTGCAGCCCGCCAATTTTACTACGGTGCCTGCTACCACACTTGTACCATCCATCACTTACCGCCTACCGACCTTTGCCTAGTGGGCTGGGGGCCAGCAAGGTTGGTCGTGTCTCTCCCGCGCCCATCACCCATGGTCAGAGGTCCATGGTCGCTTCCGTCTTATATGTATCCCTTGTACCCCGTCACATATCTGCTTGTCCCCCCGGCCTGATCCCTCTCCTCCTCGTTCTCCCCCGTTCGATTCCTCCCTCCTCCCTCTGCGCCCCCCCCCCCCCGCTCCGCATGCTCCGAAGAAACATGTGCAAGAGTTCACATCATGGGCGACGCCGGATTTCGTTGATCGCCAGCAAATAAGCCTCCCCCTCCCCCCAACCAACGAGACGAAGAGGCGTTATCATCTCTGGTCGTCCAGACCCGTCATCGAGGTTGTCGAGTCAGGGCACGCGCACACACTCTCTCGGGCCTCAGTACCCCCGCTGGTCAGATCTCGACCCTCGAGCGACCTCTCTCTGTGGTGGTCCCGGTACCCTCCTTCTCAACCCTAAGCAAAGAAGGCTGGGCTGGGCCGAGGCTACCTTTCACCTCGAGGGCGCTGATTCCTTCCTCGATCGAGTGCCGAGCTCTGACCCGGAACTGGACCAAGCCCGAGCGCGAGCGAGCAAGGAGCGAGCGCATTCTACATGATCCTTCAAGCTGTCGCTGTCCCTCGCCCACTGAACGTTTGACACTGCACAGCCAGCGGGGGGCCCTTGTTTATTACCGAGTCTACCTGACCCGTCCCCGCCCCACTACCTCGTTACATCTGTTCCGCTACCTCTCTACATCCTCTCTACCTCTGCCTCTCTGGCCTATCCATCTCCACCCGCACTCCACCGCTGCCAGATACTTTCAGACCGGGCCCTTGAACCTGTTCAGTTCGCGCGTCATCCACGCCTTCGCGTCCTCTTGTTCCCCACTACCACACGAACCACCACCGCTGTCACTCCTGCCCACAGCTGCTGCTTGCTGCTCCGCCGTCGTTCCCTCCTTTGTTGTTCTCGTGTGTACCCGACACGGACGCATCACCCTCGCCGGCCCCCTTTCCGTCTTCTCGATGAAGAAACAGCGGGGAGACCTCGTGCAGCAGCCGTCATGGCCCCCGCAACCTCAACCCGCGATGCCGATGCAGACACAGAACCAGTCGCCGTTTGCTGCTAACACGAACTGGTACAGCCATCAGCAATATGGCCACCCCCAGGCCCAATCCGACATGAACCGCCGCAACGATCCCATTGACTATCGCCAGTACGCCCAGCAGGGCCCGGCCCAGCAGCACCACCAGCAGCACCCGAGCGCGATCCAACCTCCCATGCCCGTTTCGCAGCACGCGTCTCAGCAGCAGCACCAACACGCGCAACACCAGCACCCTCAACATTCCCAGCACCCACAGCAGCACGCGCAGCACGCGCAGCAACATGTCCAACAACAACACCAGCAGCACGTTTCGCAGCAGTCCCAGCAGCAGCCGCAGGCCGTCCCACAGCAACAGCACGTGCAGCAGCACCAACCACAGCCAACGGCCGTTCAGCCTCAGCAGATGCAACACCAGCCACAGCAGCAGCCCACTCCCCAGCCTGCTCCGGCCCCGACCCCCGTTCAGGTTCAGGCTCCTGCGCCGAAGCGAAAGCGAGGCGGTGCTGCCGCCGCCGCTGCTGCCGCCGCCGCCGCCGCCGCCGCCGCGCCTCCCCCTCCGGTCGCCACCGCCCCGCCCCAGCCTTCTCAGATCCCAGCTCAACAAGCCCCCCCCGTCCCGACCCCAATTCCTGTTCCTACACCCCCCGCCCCTGTGGCAGCGCCGCCGCAACCTGCTCCTCCGATCGACAGCCAGGTCACGCCGCAAGGCCCCCCAGCAAAGAAGAGCCGCACCAATACCCCCTGGACGCCTGCGGAGGAGTTGCGGCTCAAGCAGATGCGCGACGCCGGTCAGAGCTGGGCTGAGATAGCCAAGGTATGGGCGAACACGTTGAATTACTATCGCGCACCATTGTTGGTATCAGGGCTGACCGTATTTTGACAGACATTCCCTTCGAGAACCGAGGGTAGCGTCAAGAAACATTGGTACAAGGATATGCACTACGCGGAGTTTGCAGAGGATGAGGTAAGAACCCCCTCCGGGACCATCGAATGCCATTCAAAACGCCTTGTCAGTCCCGTACGGGCACTGATCCCCGTGCCTGCAGAGCCAAGCCTTGATGAACGCCATCAAGGAGTACGAGAACAACAAGTGGAAGGTCATCGGCCAAAAGGTTGGAAAGCCAGCAAAGGTATGTTCTACGATAATCCCACCTGTGACCAGGACGCAAGAAGCTGACCAGCCGCAACAGGCATGCGAGCAATACGCCAAAGAACACTTCCCAGGTACGAATGGCAGAGCAGACAGTGTCTCGAGGCGCACTGTGGCTCACCCAGACAATGATTGGAATGGATGAGGTCGAGCTGACGTGACGCATACAGATCTCTTCACCGGCCAGGCTAAGCGTAACTAGGAAAACCAGGTCAGCCTGGTGACGAGGAGCCGGATCGACCAAAGAACTCAAAAACGGGCGTCCTGAAGCCTAGGACATGACAATGCAACCTTTCCCCCCCCCCCCCCGGCGGGGACCACTTCATAGTTGCGTACAACACTTTACCGTCTCACGGTCTCGGCCTCTCCTTTTTGCACTTCCCTCCCTGGCCCGGGTGTCGAGCCAGGGCTGCCGTCGATCGGCTTCCCTATCATGTCTGATGGAGGAAAATGACGGACTGGACGGTATCTTTATTACCCGCACGGCGGCGGGGTCTGTTGATTGATTGACTGACTGATTGATTGGGGGAGACAAACCTTTACATTTTCTTGTTCGTTCTGCGTGCGCCTGGGATAATCTCCTGTCTGCCATGAATATGATACCACGGAAACAACGAAGGCAGAGCAGCGCTGTTGATGGGGGCTGTTGTCTTTGTCGGCTGTAGCGAGCCTACAAAGGCGGGACATGTTATATGAGCGTTTGTGCTATGTGGCCTCTGATGGAACGGAGCGGTGGGGGTTAATGGCGAGGGCAGTGAGCAGTAGACACCTAGGGCAGCACACGTCGGGGTGGGTCGGGAACGGATAGCCCGCCTCTTGGGGCGGGAGGGCCGGGGGCTGGGGAGACTGACATGAACTTCTTTCTGGGGGTGACGAAGGTGTCGGGAAGGAGGACGAGGAGGCTTATCTGCTAGATGAGGACGTCTATACCCTCCAAATCAAAATACTGGTTCACGTCCACGCTGGTTTGGTGTCCACGGTCCGGACTGTGGTATCTGAGGATGATGGATGGATGGGCGGGCATGTACTATGTATCCAGGCCGCGTCCCTCCAGCACGTGTTGGCGGCGCCCCTGGGGTTGGAGCCCGTCTCGGTATCGGTCGGTGGCCCTGGACGCGGAGCGAGTCATAGATCCGAGAAGCCCTGCCCTGTGTTGTTGGTTGTCTTACGCGGGGGGCCCGAACCTGTTGCCCGGTACATAGTATCATCGTGCCATGGTAGATCTGGGGTCGGAGGAGGGGGGCCACGGGTGATCCTTGAGGGCCGCTTGGATACCGGCAGCCGGTTACCGGTGCGTCAGTAACCGAGGTTGGTGAGAGCCCTCCTGGGAGCACTATGTACTATGGTAGCAACAAAGGTACTATGTATGTATGGAATGCCAAACCGTGATTCAGCCTTGACCATCGTGCCATAGTGCCATAGTGCCATACATAATAAATAATATGTGTATCGACCCTGCCAGAGATGTAGAGAGGTCCCGTCAGTCTCAGGCTCTGTGACATGGCACAGGAACAGGAGCGTGCACCATGTAGATTACGAAGTAACAGGCGGACCGGGGGGGGGGAGGCACTACAAAGTACCACAAAATAAAGAAAAGTTGAAGGAGTTCTCTCTCTCTCTCTGTGGTTGGTGCATGATGCAAGTGGGAAAGCCGGCAAGGTCGGGGGCGGCGGATTGGCTCGTGACATACTATGTAATTACAACACACAATACCCAGTAATACTATACAGTACGTACATGGGGGGTTGGTTGGTCCCCTTCTGATCGATTTCTGCATCGAGTAAAGGCCTCACCAGGTCTCTCCCTCTCTGCCTGCCTGTCCGCCTGTCTGTCTGTTCGTATTGAACCCACCAGCTCACCCACACACGGTTGACATGGTATGTTTGGGTCACGCCGGGGCCTGGGCGAGGTTGCCACAAGTCCCCATAAAACCACAGACCATTCCCCAGAGAGAAAGGTGCCCACTGTTGGCCGTGGCATCCATTGGCGGCAGAGTGGCATTCATCGCCGAGGGATCCAGTTTAAATTGGCCTTCCACCTTTGCCCCCCCCCTCCCCCCTGGAGCGTGAGAGGGAGCGCAGGGCAAGGGCAGGGGAGAAGAGGAAGTTGGAGGAGTGCTGAACTCCTGATGGGGACCGTCAGCCTTCCACCTCCTGTTGTTCCCCTTCCCCCGTCTCGCGCCGTCCTGCATTTTTCCCGGCACCCACCTCACCACACCTTTTTACCTCCACATCCTCATCCTCATCCTCACCTTCACCCTCGCCCTGTCCCTCGTTTATGGTGGATGATTGAGTGAGTGAGTGAGCGAGTCAATCGACTCGAGACAACGCCATCTTGACACGGATGAAGACCTGATCGAGAGAAATCCTTACCTGTATTTAAACACTAATATATTTATATATATATACACACACACACACACACACACACAAATTCATACACACCTCCCTTTTTTATTTACTTCATCACTACACGTACCGAGGACCAACCCAACAGGGCAGACAGGTAGCCTCGTGCTCCCCTTGAACCCGACACCGCTGCCGACTTAGGCCGTGTCCCTCCGATATCACATCCCCTCCTCCCCCCCTTTTTCTTTTTCTTTCTCTTTCCTTCCTCCTCCTCCTCCTCCTCCTCCTCCTTTCTTTATCTCTCGCTCTCCGTCCTCTCGACCACCACTCTCGTTTGCGTCAACTTCTTTGACGGCTACTACGTGGGACGTGCGGCGGCTCGCCTCGTTCCTTCCAACAGCCAACCCGGCCGACAACCCTCGTTCCAGCTGGTGGAGTCAGGCTGAGCTGAAATCATCCGACCAGAGACCAACCGCATCACGGGAAGACCCAACAAACAGTTGACTAATATCCATCTTATTTGAAGACAACGAACCGCTCGACAGTCGTCCCAGGCCCTTCCTCCTCGACACCACCACCACCATCATCATCATCATCATCATCATCATCATCATCATCATCATCATCATCATCATCATACCCTGGCCGACAACAACATCAGTATGGTGCGGTCAACCCTCCCCGTCGGCCTCGGAGCTGCCCTCCTCATGGGCGCCTCCTCCGTCCTCGCCGCCCAGGCCACCTGCTCCCTCGACAGCAAGTGCCCCGAGGACACTCCCTGCTGCTCGCGTGAGTTTACCTTCCCCCCAATCCCCCGGGAGCCCCGCGTCCCCTGTGCCTCCTCGTCACACCGTCATGCGTTACACCGCCACACGCCAGCCTTGGCTGGTCGTGTCCCACCACTACTGCACATCATACAGATCCGGAGCGGAACTGACGTCGGCCACCTGCAGAATATGGCGAGTGCGGTGTCGGTGCATACTGCCTCGGCGGTTGTGACCCTCGCATGTCCTTCTCCCTCGACAGCTGTGCCCCCGAACCCCAGTGCGTCTCCAAGTCCATGACGCTCGACTCCACCGACACCATCGTGAGCGAGGACAAGTATCTCGGCAACTCGTCCGAGTATGATTGGGTCTACTCGGACGGCAGCCAGGTCCTCCCATACGACGACAACATCCTCCTGACCATGCCCGCCAACTCCTCGGGCACCGTCCTGGCCTCGACCGTCTACATGTGGTACGGCAACATCAAGGCCAAGATGAAGACCTCGCGTGGTGCCGGCGTCGTCAGCGCCTTCATCCTGCTGTCCGATGTCAAGGACGAGATCGACTTCGAGTTCATCGGCGTCGACCTCGCCACCGCCCAGACGAACTACTACTTCCAGGCCCTCCCCATCTGTGAGCCTGCCCGCCGGCGGCCCACGGCCGCACACCTCTCCCGCTGTCCAGAGACGACTGCTGACCACACCCTGCCTGCCTACAGATACCAACTCCCTCAACATCACCGACCTCTCCGACACGTACTCCAACTTCCACACGTACGAAATCGACTGGACCCCCGACACCGTCACCTGGCTGGTCGACGGTGTCGTCGGCCGCACCCTGAAGAAGACAGACACCTGGAACGACACCACCCAGAGCTGGAACTACCCACAGACCCCGTCCCGGGTCCAACTCTCCATCTGGCCCGGCGGTGCCTCCGACAACGCCATCGGCACCGTCAACTGGGCCGGCGGTGCCATCGACTGGGACTCGGCCGATATCCAGCAATACGGCTACGACTTCGTCACCGTCCAGTCCGTCGAGATCTCGTGCTACAACGCCACCTCCGCCCCCGGCACGAACGACGCCGTGTCCTACACCTACGACAATGTCGCCGGCACTAACAACACCGTCGTAAACGGCAAGAACAGCACGGTCCTGGCAAGCTTTGAGGCCACCGGCACCGACATGGACGCCGGTGCCAGCTCTTCGTCCGCCAGCGCCAGCGCCAGCAGTGCGTCCTCGGCCGCGAGCGTCCCCGGCGAGAGCTCCAGCGGCATCGGCAACACGGGATCCCAGGGCAGCAGCTCGGGCGGCAGCTCCACCTCGTCCGGCTCCGACTGCGCGTCCAGCTCGACGTCCGACTTCTCCCAGAGCTGTACCACCAGCGCTTCGGCCAAGAGCGGCGCCGTGGGCACCCAGGATAGGCTCACCGGGGCCAGCGCGTTTGCTGCCATCGTGGCCTTTGTATTCCTGGCATGGCTCTGAGGGGCTGGAGGGGGCGCCGCGGGTGGTATGTGGGGCTACGAGTATCAACACGACGTCGACGACCACACGCGAGACAATAGTTCTTTTCGTGTACGTTTCTTCTTGAATTTTTTTTATTTTTTTTCATGATATACCTTTTTAGTCTAAGCATTGCGTGGGCCTGTGTTGGCCACCGCGGGATCCTTCCGAGGGAAGAGGCGCGAGTGGCCGGCAAGGACACGTGCATGAGCCAGCACCACAGCAGAGGTGTTGGTCACTTCTTGACACATAGTAGTCGGGCAAAAAAAATCACGGATAGCATGGCGGAACGTAATAGGCCTCGAAACCGTCCGGTCTTTATTGACGCGAAAGAGTGCGAGGGTTTTTTAGGGATCCTGGCCTGAGGGACTCCACGGGTCCTCTGCTGCCTCTGCACCTAGTGGCGGGACGCAGCTGAATAAACCCTGTATATTGACAAAGACCTGTTCACAAGCGTTCCGGTTGATATGTGTGCTGCCAGATCACCAGTCCCCTGCCCGACGCAGCAGGGAGGCAGACCGGCCGTGCCATACAGTGACTTGGTTCCCTGCACAGCGCGCGTCTGCCCCGGTACCTTGTACCCAGACGACACGTAGAGCTGTTGTGGCCTTCCCCTTGAGCCGTCCTCCACCGCGCGCAAGGCCCGGCCGGTCGGACCAACATCGTCACGCGCACAGTATCTTCTAGCATCTCGTCTTATGTGTAGGGCGAAAGGGCCCACAATCGACGGCAGACGACACCAGCTGGTGGAAGACTGACGACCACCGTTCTCGGACCATACCTCTCCGTTGTAGCCAGGCAGGCCTCCTGCTCATGGAGGCAGATGCCGAGATCGAGGGGCAAATACATAGTCGGTCGACCGGACAGACCGGAAGCCGGCTCGGGAGGAAGGGGGGGCGTGGGGCCGGTCCCGTTCCGGTGCCAGGGCCGGTGCCGGAGGAGGTCACGGCCGGGCTGGGCCCACCGGGGAGACCGCCGGGGAATCTTGGAGCTCATGTACTAAGTACGGAGGGAAGAACAGTAGCATGAGAGGGGCACAAACGACGTCTGGCCCCGTCGCGTCGCGTCCCGTCACGTCACGTAGGCCTGTGTATCGCAGAACGACCTCCCTCGGCTCGTGAGGCTTCTGCTTGCCACAGGCGCTCGCTGGTGCTATAGGCAAACACCCTCCACCACCACCACCCCCCACCCCCCCCCCCAGCGGGCCCGCTAGGACGGCACCCCCTGCCACCCACCCTTCTGGCATCCCAGCATCCCCCCTGGAAACACCTGGACGGCAACCCCAGGGCACTGGGGACAGGCGGGATCTGCCAGAGGTACATACCACTGTGTGCCTATCTACTACTATCTGCTTATCTGGGGAGGCTGCTTCTCTTCTTACCAACCCATCAGTAATAAATATCCAATCCCACACTCACTCACTCAGCCTTCGCCTTGTCCTGCCCGCCATCACCACCACTCCCACATCACGCTTTTCCTCTCGCGACGCCGAACAAGGGCTGCTGCTGCCAGGCAATCAAGTCGGCAACCCCACCGGACCACGCATGGCCATCGACTCATCTCCCGTGATGGAGGGCCATGAGCATGGGCATGATGAGCATGGGCAGGTAGCTCGTGCCCGGAAGAGGGTGAGTAGCCCTGCCATCATGACCACGGTGGCAGTCCTATCATCGCCTGCAGCATACGTCCTGCAGGGTCCCCCCCCTCCTGGATTTTACCCGTGGGTGGCATCTCGGTGCCGGGGCCCGTTTGACTTTGCCAAGAGGTCGCCTTGTCTCCCACGGTTGGCCGCTCAGGGTCGCGGTTCCACCACTCGGACCCAAGGTCCCGTGTCATCCCTCCTCTCTCTCGTCTGGCAGGCCGTCATGCACTAGTTTGAGCCTCACCCGGCCCACGTTCACCTGTTCATCGTGATAGGATCACCACACCGACTGACACGATGCTGCTGACATCTCTCCGCACTGCCCTTGTCGCTGCCCTGGCTGTAGCCGCCGCTGCTGCTTGCAACAAAGAAGACCCGGGGGACAGGAAGGCTGACATTGGTGACGGGGCAAAGAAGCTCCTGATCGGGGGTGGCCCTACAGGCATGGTTGGCGCGGCGGACTTCGACGGCGAGAGCTTCCACATGGTGGCCAACCACACCATCCCCGGCACATCCGCCAGCTGGCTGCTGTTCAAGGAGCCCAACCTGCTGTATGCCGTCGACGAGAACAGCAACAACACCAGGCTCTTCAACGCAGGTCGCGCCGCCCCATGTCAGGACCGGCCGTGACGAGATGGCTGACAGTACATCCTAGTTTGACCCCGACACCAACAACCTGACCCTGGTCCAGGACGCCACAGGCTCGTCCGGTGTCGTGTTCCTGGAGTTCAACAAGGACCGGTCGGTCATGGTCGGGGCCGCGTTTGGCGAGGGCCAGATCGACGTCTGGGATCTCGACGACAGAGATGGCAGCATGACGCTCAGGAAGCAGATCCTCGCCGGTGGCCGGCCGGGTCCCGTAGCCGGCCGACAAGACAGCTCTCACCCCCACGAGGCCCTTCTCGACCCCACGGGACAGTTCTTTGTCGTCCCCGACCTAGGCACAGATACCCTGCTCGTTGTCGACACCAAGGGGTTCGGCATCCAGAACCGCATCACCATCGACCCTCCCGGCTCTGGGCCTCGCCATGGCTCCTTCTTCCCCCTCGGCCCGGACACGAAGGCGACGCACTTCTTTCTCGCCTGCGAGATCACCAACCTGGTGAAGGTCTTTGAGCTGGAGTACACCGGCGACGGCCTCAGCTTCCAGGAGGTGCAGTCCCGTACCACCTTCGGCAAGGACTACCCCCCAGCTAACGCTACGACCGCCTCGGCCGGCGAGCTCGTGGTCGACGCGGACAACAAGAATCTCTATGTCTCGAACCGCCTTACCGGAAATGAGACCGACAGCATATCACACTTTTCGATCGACATCGACGACAAGGAGCCCCTCAGGTTTGTGGACCAGATCAGCTCGGGCGGCGTGCTCCCGCGCATGTTCTCTCTCTCCAAGGATGACAATATCCTGTTCTGCACTAACCAGGACGGCGAGAATGGACTGCTAGCTTTCGCCAAGGACAAGAAGGCGGGCAGCCTGACGGAGGAGCCCGTTGCGAGGATCACGCGGGACAGGTTTGGTGCGCCCAATTTCGGGCCGCAGTTTGTGATGGAGGTTGGCGAGAGGGGCAGCAATTCTTGAGGCGCAGATCCGTTTAGCACAGCAACGGTATGGCATGGGCAGGGTGTTCCGTCTCAACATCATTTTGGGATTCTCTGGGCGTTGAGAAGGAAATGTGGGCATACTGCCTAGGCGCATCTGGTGGATGTAATGCCAAAGAATTGACAAGTCTCTGCCGTAACTAGCGACCTGTAGGGTGCGCGTATTTCCTATCTCCACCGGGGGGGGGGGGGGAGCTCTTGATCACCTTGGCGCCAGGTGATCAGGGCAAGGTATGCCCCGCCACCGCATGCTTCTTACTGCGGAATCCTGGGCCATTCAGAAGGACTGGATCACAACTAATACGAGGTTTCAACATCGCTGCCGGGATTACTGATTGTAGGCCGATGACGGAGGAATGCCTGCCGAAGTGCTTGCTCTATGTATGTCTCCTCGGCAGCATCACTGTACGCACGCCTTCTCCAGGTGTGCTCCGACAGCCACAACTTGATGCCGCTGGACTTCTTGCAGCATAAGAAGAACCTCTGGGTCTCTGCCATCCCCACGGGCAATAGCCGCTGAGATGTACACCCCCAAGGTAGGCGATGCCGTCGCCTCGCTCGATACGCCCTCTATGATCGTCGACCTGGACCTCATGGAATCCAACATCAACAAACTCACGTCCCAGCTCCTACCCACAGGCATCAACATACGGCCGCACCTCAAGACCACCAAGTCCGCCACCCTCGCCCGCCGCCTCAACGAGGCCGGCGCAAGGGGCGGCTGCGTCGCCAAGCTCTCCGAGGCGGAGGTCATCTGCGCCAGGGGGTTTGACGACCTGCTCATCACCAGCGTCATCGTCGGGCCCGCCAAGGTCAGGCGGCTGGTCGAGCTGTTCCGGAGCCACCGGAAACTGCGCATCGTGGTAGACGACGCCGGCGCAGCAAGCGCGATCGACGAGGCCCTGGGGGAGGCGGGATTCGACGCGGGGAAGGAGGACGAGAGGCTGACGACCCTGGTGGATCTGGACGTGGGTCTGCATCGCACGGGCGTGCAGCCGGGCGGGCCTGCGAGGGAGCTGGCGAGACATGTCGCGGGGCTGAAGCACCTGAGGCTTGTCGGCGTGCAGGGATACGAGGGGCACATCCAGCATGTACACGGGCTGGAGGAGAGGAAGAAGATGTGCCTCGAGTCGATGGCCCTCTTGACGTCTACAGCGGAGGACCTGCGGCAGCAGGGGCACAACATCGAGGTAGTCACCGGCGGCGGGACAGGTACCGCCGAGTTCTGTGCTTCCGTGCCTGGCATAACAGAGGTACAGCCGGGCTCGTTCCTGTTCATGGACACGGACTACCGGAACGCGGTGGGGACGTTCTACTCCAACAGCCTCACGATCCTGTCGACGGTGCTGAGCCGGCAGGGGCCTAAGACGGTCACTATCGATGCAGGGCTCAAGTCGTTGACAACAGATAGCGGACTAGCGGAGGCCAAGGAGCTGGGCTACACATATAGCGTGCTGGGTGACGAGCACGGCTCGTTAACATGGGAGGACGGCCCCGGCCTGAAGGTCGGTGATCGGGTCGAGATGGTTCCAAGTCATATCGACCCGACCATCAACCTCCACGATGTCTACTACGCGTACCGTAAGGGTGTTATCGAGGAGGTCTGGGCCGTCGATGCTAGAGGCAAGGTCCAGTGAGTAACCAAGGGGGGCAGCCCAGCGGAAAATCTTCACTAGTTAGGTACTGTAAGAAGCATTATTCTCTATCCGATGCCTGGCACTTCTGGTATCTTTTCAGACATCTCATCCTGTCATTTCCTAGTTTCAGGGTCGGTCCGGCAGGCGGGGAGGGGGGCTGTTGGGAAAAGGCGAAAAGGAGAGAGAGAGGGAGCCCTCACCTGGGCATCAAGCATCAGCATCACGATCATCTCCTTTTTTAAAACCTAACCACTTTTGTTTTCTGGTCTTTCTACCTCTCCCTCTTTATCTTTCCTTCCAAAACAAAATCTACTATCCATTCGATCATATCTGTGACCAGCTACGAACTTGCGCTTTCCTACCTACACCTTCACAAGGCTTCAGCCTCGCATACTTACCCTCACGACTACTACCACAGCCTACTGATTTTTTGATTTTTTTTTCGCACCACTTCTAAAATTACAGCTCAATACCTCAGCCATTCTGAAGAGCCTAAAGTTTTCAGCAGCCTCTCCTTTCAGATCTCTTTCCTGCAGACCAGAGTCGTCTCACTACCCCACCTCCGAGTCGAGGTACGTAACCTCCTCGACCAACTTTCAGATCCTCTCATCACGTCCAGCAATTAATCGTCTCGTCAACACTCACTCAACCGGAGAGCCAGCATCATATCAGCATCTTTTGAATCATACAGAGAACCCCATTCTGGGTATTACTCTGCTACTTTTCTCTAGACCTGCTACCAACATCCCCTCAATTGTCAATACGAATACCTTCAACTCGACCAGCTCAGGTATCTCTTCATTGCCAGGGGATCAAGGTGAGCTATACCTGACACCCGTCTAGAACTCCCCTATATGTCCTATTCTAACCTGCCCCCTGTATTAGACTAGTCTCTTACATTGAACTACTTCTTTCCCTCAGAGTTTTCTGACCTTTACGTCAAGATGTCAGTGCCTCTTACGAACATCACCTCTGCTGGAAAAAATATCCAGAGTGGCCTGTCATCTTTACATATTGCCGTAATTCAAGGAGATTTCAGGCGGGTTCGCAACATCCTTGCAGAAAGAGAGCTTGGGACAGACCAGCGAAGCTCCGAGGAAGTTACACCTCTTATGCTTGCGTGCCTCTACGGAAGGCTTGCCGAATTTATTGTTCTCTTCGCCGAGAATGCGTCCCTAGGAAAAACGGATCACAAAGGCCTCACAGCAGTTGACTACCTTGAAGACTCTCCTGTTAGGAAGGAGCTGCTCACCAAGTACCAGGAGTTTGCCAGAAGACGACCGAGCCGCTCAGGCCGTTGGCTCATCGCTCGTATTCTGAAGCGTTCCAGGAAAGATACTAAAGACTGCCAATCTGGTCGCAGAAAGAATGAGGGGGACCCAGCAGGTAGCCCGGCCAAGCAAGACGAACTCGAGGCGCGCAATGTGTTCTTACGGACAGGCAGGACTGCCGAGTTCTGCCAGGTCCGGGTCCTAGCCCGCGTCCAACTCGATATCGACCTCGGGCGCAAGAGCTTGGCACTTGTCAGGCGAGATGGGAAGGGAATTCACGCACTGGCCATCTCCGGTATGAACCCGTCTTCTCCTCCAGAGCATGGAAGCTCAACCTGCTAAGTAACGAGATAACAGGTTGGCGTGGGATCAAACCGACAGGAATGTTTAATATCAGCAACTTCCTCGATAACAAGACACTCTCAGCCCTGACCCATTGCACTTGTGACGCAGTAGAGGCTGATCTGCCAAGCAGCTGGATGGATGTTGTAAGACTTCTCTGAGCTTTCCAAGAGTATTGTAACTAATTAGACCTCAGGGACGCGGGCGAGGCAAAGTCCCCCCATCCAAGAAAGGTGCCTTTTTTGCTGCTCATGCTGGTATTTTAAACTCGACACACTCAAGTCTGCGCTACTGCTGGCTAACAAAATCAAGAAAAGCATATCGCGGTCAGCATCATCCAAGAGGTGGCCATGTTCCTTGGCATAGAAGAAATCACGCGGGACACCATCCAGCAGATCAAGAGCCGTTTCCATGATCTGCCTCTACATTTGGTATATCTGCCACCCTAGCCTTGACCTTCCAGCTAGTACTCAACTAGGACTAACTGAAATGCTCAGACGCATGTCAATATTGAGCTGGACTCTGTCCCTTGTCAGAATTGCGTCAATGTAAGTTACATATCTCTATGATATCCCTCATCCTCAAGTACTAAGTCTTAATAAACGTGCAGTTCTTCAACCTCATAAAGGAGAAGACGGGTATCCATATAACCTGTCAAGCCAGAGAATGGTTTGTGATAGGGGAGAGACAACAACTACGAGGACAGAAAGGCCTCCCCGTTGCCAACTCATCAAAGGACCCTGATGTCTACGAGGATGGAGTCGATGAAGCTGAGGATAACTCTCAGGCAACCTCCGATACTTGTAGTAGCGATCAAGCTACCCTGCAGCAGAGCCAGAGTCCCAGTAACGATAGCTCGGCATTGGACTCGGGTTCTGGTATTTCGCCACTCATACGACTTCTTCGCGCCCGCCAGAAGCGCTTGACCTCTTCAGGGTATCCGAAAAGGGGGTCACCAGTTTTGGAGGACCCAGCCCTATCAGGCGGCAGCGCCCGGTCTAGGCCTGACGGCCGTCCAGACTCGTCGCGACTTCGCAAAACAATACTCACGCCCCAATCTATCAGGAAAGGGAAGCACCGGAAGCACCCGGGCCGTGTGGGCCATGTTGGTACGAAAGGCATGACTGCGATCAAGCGGAAACACAGACCAAAGAAGCCAGCTTGTCATAGTCTTCAGCCTCTCCCTTTCCACATACCCATCAGGTCGATACCCAGACCTTCAGCAGCAGAATTCCAGAGTCTCACTGAGCCACTCTCGGATGCGGACTTGTAGGTCCGTGATCTTGGCCGGGCGATTGTCGGCTCACGGAGGCCTCGTCGTGAGATAGATATTCCGCCTTTGCGCCCGTCGCAGGCTTGGAACGGGCGTCTTCCAGGGACTCCCGCAGGTTCTATCGGTTCTTCGTCTTTTCTTCATGTCTATCAATAATTCTATTGTCTTCATGACTTATCCAATCACTGTCTGTAGAGGGAATTCTAAAAGTCTTTGTCGCTTCCGACTCATTGAGTAAAAGGGGGGTGGGGATTTCAAGAGACAAGGGCGTGCATGAGGACCTATGAATCTGGTCTCTATCTTTGATCATACTGATACACTGAGAGACGTATGGCAAGCGTCAAGCTCTCGATGAGGGGACCCTTTTGTGCGCGCGCGTGTGTGTAAGGGCGTTAGGGGGGCGCGGGTTCTTTTTTGGGGGGGGGGAGGGGGGTGTGGTTTATGTTCTTGCAGTGCTGTGAGGGTTCGGGTTCCCTATTGGCCAAAGCTGTGCGGAACATCATCCACAGGCTCACCCATCTTGAATCTCACCTCTACAAAAACGAGAATCTACATCTTACAACCTCCTGACTCTTGCTCGAGATGAGGATTCCTTGAATCCGAGGGGATGCCTGACCTGGCCAACTTCGGTTCTCATCTAGCCGTACCAGGGGCCGCGCTACCGTCTCCGCCCTTGGTTGCTCGCTACAGGCAGCAGGAACATACCCAAGTGTGAACCCGTCCTCACCCATCTCAGTTGCCTACCTGATCTTCCCATGGCACGCGCCGAGGGAGGCGTTCAGCATGCGCGACTTCATCAACTACCTCGAGGAGGCCTTCATAAACGCCAGCGGGGGCAACACATATGACAACAGCGTAACACCCTCCCCCCCTCTTTGCCCGTCCACCTCATCATCATACAGCCCAGGTCCAAGCTGACACGCAAAGTAGTACTCCAACCTGGACCTGACGGCGCGCTCCCTCCTGGGCTTCCAGACTCCCTCCGGCTCGCGCATCACCCTCTCCTCCTTCGTGCGCCCCAAGTTTGGCACCAGCTACAGTATCGGTATCAAGGACGGCTGGATCTCCTACCTGTACTCCAGCCACCCCCTCAGCCCCGACACCGTCTCCAGCTCCGACAGGATCCCCCTACCCAGCCTGCTCAGGTGCTACCGGTCCCTGTCTACCCACGCCATCCGCCATGCCGTCGGGCACAGCCTGGTCTACGGGAGGCTGTACCTGCCGCAGTCCCGCCTGGAGGCCCTGCTCTCCACGAGGGTCTCGCCCGAGGTGAACCTGGCGCTGAGGGCCGTGAGTCAGGAGAACCTGCGGCACGGCGGCACCTTGCTGGGCCTGGCGTCGTGGGACGATCCCGCAGGGCGATTTGGGATCGAGACGCTCGCGTCTAGTGACGGGGGCGTGCTTGGCCTCCGGGGACTGTGGAACGCCACAAATCCGGCGTCATCTGAGTTCGGCGACGCCTCCGAACCACAGCTCCCCCTCTCGTCGTACCCTTCCGCACATCAAAACGGCGGGGTCGCGGCCGACTCCTCCCCCGGCGACAAGGAGCGTATCAACGGCCGCTTCAGCGCCGGCGGGGAGATCTACTACGGCACGCTGAACAAAAGCGGCGGCCTCAGCCTGGGCGGGCGCTTCCAGACGCTTCCAACGCACCATGGGACACCGCTCACCGCCACGCTGACGTTCAACCTGGTGGGCCACATGAGCGCGACCTATGCAGTGAGGGCGGGCTATTGGACGCTGGCCTCGCAGTTCGGGTTCAATCTGTACAGCTACGAGAGCGACTGGGCCGTCGGCATGGAGCTGTGGAACAAGAGGAGGCCGATGGCGATCCCGGCCGGGGGGGCGGTGCCTACCACCGGGGAGGGGGTGGGTGACACATCAGTCAATGTGCCGGCGGGCGCGGAGGAGGTTGGTGGCGGCGGGGCCACGGCCGTCACGGATACGGATATGGAGACTACGAAGAACGAGGTCCTAGATCTTGCGACAGGACCAGCGCCGACCAGGAGGGTAAGAGAGCGCAGCTTCCAGGCGAAGATGGAGTGGAGGCTGGATGATGACGACGAGGGCGATCCAGCGTCTACCGCCGCCGCCACCGCAGACGTAGTCGCCAGCAGGGGGAATCCAGAGGACGAGTTCCCGGCGGGTGTGCTCAGGTGTCGCTGCGACCAGAATATGAGGGTAGGCCTCGTGTACGAGGGCCGGTACAAATCCCTACTCTTCAGCCTGGGCACGGATGTGGATCTGAAAAAGCTGGACGCGCCGTTCAGGGGAGTCGGGTTGGCAGTTCAGTTCTCGTCATGAGCACGGAACAGGAGACTGTCCGCCGTGGAATGTACTCGCGACTGTCACGCTTGCGGCCGGCCGTCTCTGGGCCTGTAAAGTATCACTTGTCTGCGCCTGTGAAGACAGTACCAGCATTGGTAACATCGGATCGAGTCGTGTAGATCAAGTCATTTGAGGTCAGTGCGATTCTTGTACTCTTGTGTCGTGCCGGTCTTGGCCGCTGGTGTGCAGCTTAACAGGAGACGCGGTTCCTGATCATCATCCCTAGCCACGCAAGGGCGCTGTCTGGACACGAGTTCTTGAATCAGATTCCTGTCGTGGTACGGATCACCAGCACATAGGAGCAGCGGATCATTATCGACGTGGTATTATTTTCCCAAACCCGAGAACAAAGCATGATCAGAGACCAGATTCCGAGTGATCCATTTTAGACGCCTATGACCGATCCGTAAAATTCCTGCACTACGCCACCATGATGATTGGTCTACTCGTCATCCTCCTCCTCGTCGGCAGCAGCAGCCTGGGCAGCAATGCCTGTGGACATGGGAATGTCAGCACGCAAACCGGGCAAACATCGTTTTTGGGAAGGTGGTTGTAAGACGTACGGTCCAGATCACGCTGTCCAGCCTGGGTGATGCGGCGGCCACCCTTCTCCTCGTCCTGCTCGAGGATACCGATCTTCTCGAGGGACTGCATAACCTTGCGGTCGACGGAGCCGGAGGCATCGACGTGCTTGGAGGGGCGAGCGCCGCGGTTCTTGGCGGTACCGTGGACCTTGCGGAGACGGCCGACACCGACGGTCTTGCGCATGTAGACGTGGCGGGCGATGGAGGCGGCACGGATGTAGAACCAGTCCTGGTCCTGGGGAGGCATCTCCTTGGCGGGGCCGGTCTTGACGGTGTCGACCCAACCTGGTGAGGATGCACGTCAGCCTTTGCGGTAGGGTAAGGAAAGGCCTCGAGAGGCAGAAGCAGAGCTTGGACAGAGGGCAGAGGGGTGAAGGGGTGGTGTACGAGGCACATACCGGGGATGGGCAGCTTGCCCTGGCGCTTCAAGAAGGCAGCGTATGCGTTGATGAACTTGTGCGCCTGGATTGATGCAAGACACCATCGAATTAGCAATTATTCCGTCTTCAGAAGTCTTTCGACTCCCTCACGCCTGCTCTCAACGATGATGTATTATTACTGCTGGCTGCTGTTGCCCCGATGCCCGATGCCCACCCAATGTGATACGCCCGGTCGACCGAGGGGGAGGGTTCTCGTTCGAGGCGATGGCACACGGGGTGCGATCGACCATCGGTTGCTCTTGTGGTGGGTAGATATTGTGTCGCCGTGTGGTTGTCGCCAGATGGTCAGGGTGCTGGAAAAGTTGAAAAACCTACATCAACATCGCGAACAGAGACACCGCCACCCATTTTGACTGGTTTGGATAGTCTTCCTGAGAATACTGATTGGCTTGGGGAAGGGAGGGTCGGCAGCGGTGCTGGTTCCTGTCGAGACGCAGTGGGTTGGTCGGATGGGAGAGTTGAGAGGTGGTCGATGAAAAGTGCTGTCTCTGGAAGTTTGTCGGCAGCCTGGGTCCCCACTCCACAATTTACACAAACCTTCTCAATTGTGGGCTAAAGATCGCACCTCCTAACAGGAACCGGCTGCCATCCAACGGGCTGTTGTTAATGCACATCTGCCAGCCCGGTGCAGCTGGCCAGAGCTAGCACCAGCTGGCGGCAGACCCCTCCCCAACCTCGGCATGCATTTACGTCCTCGGCCTGAGGAAGCTTCAACACCAAGGCATCCGACACCAACAAACACACGAGATGTGCATCCCAGGATGACAAGCTAGTGTCAGGTGGGGAGTGGTGAGGAACCTAATTAATCCCGCCCAGGCTCGCACTGTGATTTACTGCTCAAACCACTCTCCGTCGTGCTAATACAGGAACACTATGTGTGTATATACATACATGCATACACACACACACACACACACACACATATATATATA